>JAHTLZ010003518.1:5369675-5392364 GCA_023846285.1 Phrynocephalus versicolor | reverse complement strand
TGTGTGTGTGTGTGTGTGTGTGTGTGTGTGTGTGTGTGTGTGTGTGTTTGTATATGAAGGAATGATAGGTATGCACTGGTCTTAGGTCAAAAAGACTCCTTCTGCAAAATGATCTGCACTATCAGAGCGGAAAGTATCAATCATCTCTTGGTCAATCTGCCACACCATTAAGCAGGAAAACTGCATGTTTAGAAAACTGAGCAATCCTTTATGTTTCCAACAGCTGCGAAAGTGAGATCAGAAACCAGTTTCAGAATTTCTCGGGATGATGCGGCAAAGCTGCCACAAATGAAAAGGGACTCTTTATCAGACAAGTTGGGTGACAAGCTGAGACGAAGGCTGATCCTTCACGTCCATCCCATCGCTGTTCGCGGTCCCGCTGTGCACCAGTACGAAGAAATATAACTGCACACTCATTGTGGGATGAAGGGAGTTCATCCAGACCACGCCCCCTGAACTGCGATCTAAGCGGGATGAGAGATTCCCCTCCCTGGTCTCAGGAATCTCCTCATCTCGCTTCTCATTCCGATACGAGAGCCCATGAGGCCAGTCTCCTCCCATAACGTGCCATTCTCCATCTAGTGGCAGGAGTGTGAAGTGCCGTTCACCAGTACATTCCCTATGGAGTCAGCAACGCAGTGCAGAGAGATTAAAAGACAAATGCCTCAAACTTAGCTCCATAACGCACTGAAGGCAAGGCTTCAGATAATCAGAACATCAAAAAATGAAAGGTCGGCTGGAAAAAAAATGGAGAACAAAGGCATGAAATTTGACATCTCATCACGGAACGAGGACATGAGGAAACAGTTATGCTGGTATCATCATTCATGCCTGTGCGTACACGGGAACAGGGACAGAACCGCAAGAATGCAATCATGTGACTGCAGTCAACATCAACACGCAACGAACTTCCTTCCGGGATGAGAGTGGACGTGAAGTAACCGTCAAAGTTTTGTGAAAAGTGAAGGGGATTTCAGAGGTACTGTGCACCATTCTGTTGGCCATCACTTAGCATAAGAAGGACTGCACCCCCCCCCCAATTAATAATGAATATAAGACTCCTTGGATTGCTGCTCACCAAAATGTTTGTTTCAATGATTTTAAGGCTGTAAATCAGTACTCACTTTCAGAGGAGCAAGTGCTATCAAACTTGAGATTTTTTCTGAGTGCAGAGCTATGGGCCAAAGTCCTATTCTGCACTTATGCAAAGGGTGTAGCTTCTAGCAATGTGTGTGTGTGTGTTGTGTCATTCTTTGTGACTCCATGTCCATGGAGTTTTCTTGGCAGGAATACTGGAGTAGCTTACCAGTTCCTGCTCCATACATTGCCATCAATTAAGAAGCCCTGTAAACATTGTCTATTGCATGCCAAGTCATGACTCAGTATGAAACAGCTAAATCTTATTGAGATTGGATGGATGGATGGATGGATGGATGGATGGATGGATGGATGCACTCCTTGCCCCAGAATGTCAGAGTGAGGCTTCTTAAACTAAGGACTGTCTGTGCCTCCTATTTCCTGCAAGGTTTTCATGTTTCTTACAGTAGATGTATTCATGCTGTTCAATAATGCTTCACAGGTCTATTTTACACTCTTATTTGATGTTATGTTTATTATATCCAATTGTTCTGTTGTTGTTGTCCTACCTTATGATGTGCTACTTCTTAGGGTTTTTGTTAATACTATTACTATTAATTACTTTTGTTGGCTTTGGGTAGCGTGTAGAGATGGGCACGGACCAGATAACTGGTGGCCCATGAAGGTTTGTGTCTATGAACCTCCAGAAAAATAAACTAGTTCATAATTCATTTTTCCATTTCATGACGGGGGAGGCTCTACTAATTCCTGCCACCTCTGCCACCACTGCTGTGAGATCATGCTGCTCAGAGGCGGCAGCAGGTTTCTGGTAGGGATGCTGGGTACTGCCTTTGAGGTTGATACCTATGGCAGCAGGTGGGTGGAGGCAATGGGAATAGTGGGAGGGGCAGTGGGAATGATGCGTATTCCCTTTTTGCAAGCAGACATAAGACCAGAGAATAACGGGTTAGCATTTCATTTCGCTTCAACAAAACTGGATCCCTGAACTGGATTTTGATTTGTGGTTTCTTTCATGCCCATCTCTGCTGCATGACATTTCCTGACTTCTTTCTTTAAAAAAAAACAGTGATAAGCATGTCTGCTTTGCAATATAAACAAGAAAACAGGCAAAAGAAATAAAGTCAAATATCTCTGAGTAGAAAGTTGTGTAAATCCTATAAATTAGGACAGAACCATCTGTCACTTCACTCCCTTAGCCAGCTTCACTTAAGAGAGCTTTGCTAGTTCAACTGAAATTGATGGAACTTAAATCATTCTTGACATTCCACATCGATTTCATTGAGATCACAGTGGCACAAAGTTTGGTCTTGGAAAGAATATACTTCTCAATTTTACTTTCTGCCAAATGGATGTGTTTCCTGATTGTTCTTTTCACCTTTTTCTCCCATTTATAAAGAAAACAGCAAAGCTGGTAATGTTTTAATAAAATTTAATGAAGTGGTGGCAATCCCATTTCAGTGCCAAGAATATGACTGGATAAAGCTTTTAAGAATAAAAGTATTCAAATCTTTCTCTGTGTAGATGAGCAAAACTATTCATTTTCCTTTAAGTTTTCAACAGCAACATACAACTCAGGAATGTTTGTTACAGAATAGATACCTTCTGAGGTCCATTATACATTGTTGGGTAATTAGTCTACTTCATGTTGAGCTTTTGTGAGTTTGCACACAGCATATTAAGGGTGTTTTTTTAAAATGCACAGATTACGATTAATATTTTCCCTTGATATGTGCATGTCTGTGTGTGTGCCAGCAGATAAAAGAATTCAGTCATTGTAAACTTTAAGAACATTTACTTTACAATATGTTCAAGAATAAGCTAACATTAAATGAATATTTGGCTTGGTATAGATTAGTTTGTACTTGAAAGACGTCTTATAGAAATTTCATAACGAAACATCCAGTTTCCATACATCTTCTTTACTAAGTGTTACAGACTAATAGTATGTAATGGCAGATACCTAGGAGCCGCCAGTCCTAAATGCAAAACTAACATATCAAGAGGCAAGTCTCATGCCAGCCAACAACTTTAAGTATTTATTGGCTGACATATTGGCTGACAATCTGGTTGGTTGCACTGTTCTATCCAAATAATATAGCTCATTGATTCTTATGTACACATATCCATGCTGGGTTGCATAATATGTACATATTTTAACACATCATTCATATATATTTATTACAAAAGATATCAGCTTGGGCACAGGTTCAGGAAATACTGGAAGTGGGTTTGAGCATTGTTTACAGCATCAAATTCCAAAAGGAACTCATTGTCATCTCTTCTCAACACCCTCAAAAGCTAGGATGTTGTCTCCATTACTATTGCTCTGATTGTGCAACTAATTTATTGTGCTGTGAGTAGAGATGGGCACGACTCAGAAAAATTGTTCGTTTTCATTTTTGTTTTCGTCTAGGGGTCCGTTTCGGCTCGTTTCCGTTTTTGTGAGCTAATTTTCAAAATTTTTCGTTTTTGTTTCGTTTCGTAACAAAAACGACAAATGAAAATGAAAATGAAAAATTTTTCGTTTCTTCCCATTTAGCTCCATTAAGTGCTTTTCCAGTAACGAAAAACGAAAATTGGCTCAAAATTAGTCGTTTCGTTTCCGTTTTTGGTCCATTTTTGAACCGTTTTTCGTTTTCGTTTCGTTACGTAACGAAAATGAAAAAACGAAAACAGAAACAAAAATTTCGCTAAGTCGTGCCCATCTCTAGCTGTGAGTTATTAATGCATTGGTTACATTATAGCGGATCAGAAAAAAAGCACTGGGGGAAAATATCCCCCAGTGCCAAATCCCCCAGCTGGGATAGGTGAGGCAGGTCTAGTCCCAGCTGGGGCATTTAGTTTCACTGTTTCTTTGGCTTTGTAGACAGTCCAGATGGTCAGCTCTGCCTGTGGGAATGCAAACAGTGATTCAAAACCACACGACTGTCACATGGTCTGTGAAGACTCTCAGTCATCCAGGTGTGTTTATCTGGAAGCTGAATCATGGCAACTGGTCTTCCTTTTCTTGAGAGATTGACTTTTCCCTGCTCATCCAAACATGGAAATTGTGATTCAGAACCACATGACTATCCAATGCTTTTTTTTTCAGTCACCATCATTTGCATCACTGCATACAGGATGCAAATGAACAATCTAGATTTGACCTGAGCTAGGCAATCACTTGGGAGTGTTCTCAGTTCTCAAGGAGGTAGGCCATATAACTGACCAGACTCATTCCAAGTTCGCTTTTGTGGTTCTACTGTGCTTTGCCTCCTTTTCCGTATTTAAGTCATCATTCTAACTGTCCCCTTTGTCGCCATTAAAATAATCTACTGCCAAGTTCTGAAAACAATTCTTAGGAGAATAGCTATAATTCTGACCAATGCTGGCAACTGCTCATATTGCTGGTCTTACCTCTGGATCAATAGTAGGACTCCTGCAAAATATATGCTGTAAGGGGATGTATGTGTTTTTGACTTAATGTAACTCTTTTGCTCTCTCTTCATTTTTGTATGAAGAGAGATGGAGGAAGCAAATATCTCTTTCTTTTATAGGGAAAAATGTGGTAGCATTCAGAACAGGCCTCTGATATCATCCTGATCATATTCTCTTTTAAAAGGAAACTGGATTGATACCATATATATTGTTTTGTTTTGTTTCTAAGCAACCTTTTAATGAATTTTATTAATGAAACAAAAATGAGTAACGAAATGATTTGGAAGCTGCCGCCATTGAGGTGAGCTTTTTTTTTTTTTTTGACAAGTTGGGCTGTTACCAGTGGGGACAGCCCCACCTGTCAAAACAACAACAACAACAACAAAAAACACCTGGGTGGCGGCAGCTTCCCAATCATTCTGACCTGTCAAACCCAGCTAAGAGGCGAGCAGCAAGGCAGAACAGAGCAAGCAGCATTCCATTTGAATTGCCCACAGCTTGCTCCATTCTCCTCCCATACACACCCTGACCTATCAAAAAGTCCAGCTGGGAGGCAGGGGGAGGGGCAAAAGGCAAAAAGAAGAAGGCAGTGGAAAAAGCCCTGTTTGTTTCTGCCCTTTGCCCTTCCCCCTGTCTCCCAGATGGGGCTTTCTTTTTGACAGGTTGGGGTGTGGGAGAGGGGTACACCCCCTCTCCACATTCTAACATGTCAAAAATCCCCAGCACAACAGCAGGGGTCTGAGATGGGGAGCACTGACATCAGAATTTCCCCTCTCAGACCCCTCCTTTTTCAGAAAAACAACAACAACAGGAAATCCCCTGGTCTTCCAGCACCTCCCAGCTGGATATAATTTTTTTTTTACAGAGAGGGCTGTTGGGAGGGGTGCCTCCCTTCCCACATCCCTACCTGTAAAAAAAAAAAAAAACTCAGCTGGGAGGCACGGATTGCAGGGAAGAAGAAAGGAGGCAGTGGTAAATTCAAGCTCTGTTTGAATTTACCACTGCCTCCTTCCTTCTCTCGTAATCCCTCCTCTTCCCAGGGGAGTTTTCTGGACAGGGAGGGCTGTGAATAGTGGGGGGCTGCTCCCACTGCCCACAGCCCTCCTTATCCATAACACCCCATGAGTGGAGGGGGTGGCAGGGAAGAAAGGAGCATTCAGGCAGCAAATTTACTGCTGCCTGCCTGCTCCATTCTCCCTAGCCACCTGCCTCCCAGCTGAGATTTTTTGACAGCTTGAGCTCTCAAAACCAGCTGGGAGGTGATGGTGGGGAAGAATCGAGCAGGAAGATCTCGCTACTAATGGTTTGTTTCCTCTCAAACACAGTTTGTTTCCTCTCAAACACGGTTTGTTTCCTCTAAAACCAAAAATATCATTTTGGTTCAGTTCAGAACGACGTGTTGTCTGCAATTTTGTTTTGTTTTGAAATGGTTTGAAACCTTACAAAAGGACAAAACAGCATGTGGTTTTTCATAAGTTGCCCATCCCTATTCTAATTTTTTTCCCATAGAAGAATACTCACTTTTGAACTCCCCCCACACACCATTTGCCTTGATTAAATCCTCACCCTGAGTCCTAGTCTATGACTCTATTATATCATAGTTAGTACCTTGTGTGTGTTGCTCCATGGGGGGAAAGTGGGATACTATCTAATTAATCTAATTACATGAGCAAAAAAAAAAAAAATCAGTATGTGTAACACATAGTGTTTTTTAAAAAAGTAATACTTTTTACAAAAACTTATAGGCCTTTCTGCCTGTGTTGTCTTTCTCTTTGGAAACAAGCAAGGGTGGGAAGCATTCTTAAGTACAAAAAGCAGGAGATCTGTTTGAAATACACAATCCATTCTGCTGTCACTTACATCAGTGGGAAAACTCACGTGCATAAACTTCAGAGACAAAAGAACTAGCATACTGACTGCAGTGGGAATGTAGCTTGCTTTCATTATTATATTTCCAGCATCAAATTGTAGACCTTGGGTATAAATCATGGCCTTGGTGAGCATTCCACAGTGGTAGTGCATGTTTATCAAACTAATTGCAGGGAGAAAAGCAAGCCTGAAGCTATTTATATCATACCTTTCCACAAACCCTGTGATTTTAACAAAAAGTTGCTTTTGTTAGAGGGTCATTGTATTCATAACCTGTTCCCTCATTCAATTGAGCTAGAAATTTGTTGAATACAAGAGTGTTCTTTTTCAATGTATGACACATTGATGAAGGTTGGCCTCCTTTGAACAGTTATTTTGGAACAATCATCTCACTGGAGCAAGAGATATCTGATTGAATATGTACAAGATTGCACCTTATTTTTGCAATCCTATATCAATTTACAAAGCCCTACTGAAACCAATGGTTCTTCTTAGTAGACACGCATGGAGTTCCACCAAAAGGTTCCAAACCTATAATTGTTTCTTGGACTAAAAGCCCCATTGACATCCAAGGGGCTTACTTCTAAATGTACACGACTGAATTGTTTTCCTCCTCCTTGCTAGATGAGGGCAGCAAGGAAGTCTAGGCCATCTGGAATCAATTCTTGCATAGGCACAAAATTAAGCTATAGAACATAAAATGGCATGCTTTCTCCTTGAAAATTGAACCATACCCACCCAACAAGTAAGCACAGTATAAAGAGAGAAACAACCCATTCACTGCTTGCAATTATTGTCAACAAATACACATTTCCCCTTCCATTGCATCTTCCCTCCAGTTGCTGAAGCCCTGCTGGCTCAGTGACATGAACACTCAACCCTTTTCCTAGACAACATACAAATGGGTGTAGAGATGGGCACAAAATGCTAAAAGAGGATTTCATTCCATTTTTCGTTTTGTTCAGTTTTATTTCATTTTGTTTGAAATGATTTTTTTAAAAAACTTCATTTCGATTTTTGTTTTGTTTCATTTCATTTTTGATTTACTGTGTGTGTGTGGTGCTTGTGTAACTTGATCAGGCATGGGAAAAGGAGGGATTTTAAAACATTTTTTCCACCCCAAGCACCAATCAGTGGTAGCTCGGACTTGGGGAAGCAAAAATGTTTAAAAACTCATTTTCTCTCCCCCCCCCGGGGGGGAGGGATTTTTAAACTTCTTTTTTGCCACTCCAAGCCCGCGCTACAGCTGATTGGTGCTTGGGATGGCAAAAAACAGAGAAAATGTTTTAAAATCCCTCCCCCCCACACTCCATCGGGTGGAGGGAAAGGAGAGATTTTTAAAACAAAATGCCGCCCCAATCAGCACGTGGGCAGCAAAATAAAAAAAAGTTTAAAAATTCCCCAGTTTCACACGCCTGGCGCACTGGGGGGAAACTGCAGGCTTTTCCCCATAGGAATGCATTGCTTCAAAATGAAAAACGAAATGAAACAGGACAAAAAATTCCATTTTGTTTCCTTTCATTTTTCTTTGAGGGGGCAGTTTGTTATTCATTTTGTTATGTAACAAAACAAATAACAAATAACAAATAACAAATAACAAAACAAATAAAAAATCATTTTGTGCCCATCTCTAGTTGTGTGCCTTTGGCACAGCTTTCTTAACCAGGTCGAAAATCTGGTCTGGTAATGGAGATGAAATAAACTTTTAATGGACCAGATATCAGAAGTCATCCATGTTGGGAGTTCTGCAGTAAGGATGGGGAAGACAAAAGCTTAATCTCATCATTGGAATTAAAAATAGAAGAGGGAGGGTATATTTATGCAGTCATCCTGTTTGGGCGTTTATACACAACCCCTAAACTCTGGGGCAAATGGCTCCCAGCTCCGGAGCTTAAAATTGTTTCCCCACCAGCTCCAGAGTTTACAGGAAATTAAGTGCGACCCCGCCCACCTAAGCGGGACCCAGCGCACTTTTCAGGTACCTGCTCTTGGGAGGTGAAAATTCCTTGATGCGGATGTGCCGGGCTCTCCTCTCTTCTTCTTCTTTTTTTTTGCCACCTGCCACTTTAAGAGAAGGAATCAGGAAGTGACGAGGCTTGGAGCAGCTTCCACCGGCACCGGGAGGTAAGCCTTTATTCTTTTGTCCCTATTTTCCCTCCCTCCCCTCACGCAGACAGGAGCAAGGAAGTGCGGAGGGGTGGGGACGCAGGAACAGCAACGAACCCCCAAGATCTCTGGTCTGAATTTAAGGGGCCAGCGGATCTTAGGGGTCGTGTGAAAAGGCTCTTTCTTTTGTGCTTGCTCTAGGTGCCTGTTCATTGTTTCTCAAGCAGAAAGGGCTGGGTTTTTTTACAGCTACATTTCACAGACCTTATGAGGACCTTGTCTTTCTCCTGAATAGAGATGAGGAATCTTGAAGGTTTAAATAACTCTTCATCAAGTGTTTTGTGTTTCTTAGACATCTTAAATAGATACAAATAAGGAATTTGTTGTGCTTTCTTCCTATCCCTGGTGCAGAGGGTATGATATTGAACTGGGCTATGCCAAATGCTTTCTAAACATTTAGGGAATTAATAAATTGCCCCAATAAGTAGCTAGAACAAACATCATGCCTCAAAATAATAGCTATTTTGCAATCAGGCTTTTATAATGTTGTAATTATGTGGTAAAAAAATCTTTGTTTAATGTTTACTTCAACTATTAATTTATATTTTTAATTTATCCAGGGACCTTTTTAACCAAAGGGGATGGGGGAATTTTGACTGTACATTTTCTTCTCTTCTATGTGCATCTGGGTACATGAATGATTGTAGACATATTATTAAACAGAGTAATTATTAAACAGCTTTACTTAAAGTTTGCCCTATTTGGTGTCTAAAATATGTACAAGGTAGAAATAAAAGGGTTTGTATATTATTTTGACCTGTGCTATGGAAGAACGTATGCAGCTGCAAAAAGAAAGATGTGTGCACTGTCTTTGGACAATGTGTAAATAAAAAAAGAAAATGGAATGTTTGTACATTTCTGGGGCAATCACAGAGTTGAGCAAAGAGCCACTTGTCGACAAGTCAGAAAAACGCTCAATAAATCCCTCACATTAAACCCAGCATTGTGAATCGTGATTGGAAGTGGGTAAAGAGAAGTGATGACTAAGAAAGATGAAGAAAACTATACTCTTTATTTTTAAAAAATGAAAGAAAAAGGAGGAGGGGAAAGAGACAGAACTTACCTTGCTTTTCCTGCAGCAAAATCACTGTTTAAATCATCAAAGTCTTGTGGCTTCACGGTGGAAACAGAAAGAACAGAAAGTATGGAAGTACATGCTTTCTCCATTCCAGCACACACATTTTCTTTCTTTCTTTCTTTTTCTTTCTTTCTTTCTTTCTTTCTTTCTTTCAAAACTGAAGCTAAACTTGGTTTCCTAACTGTGACTTTCCGGGCTCTTTCAGATTCACTTGGAAAGCCTGGCACTAGAGATGGGCACGAAATGAACAATTTTTCGTTTCTGTTTCCGTTTTTTTCATTTCGTTACGCAATGAAACGACAAATGAATTTTATTTCTAAAATGAAATGAAACGAACAGAAACACCAGAAATTTTGTCGTCCATTTCATTTTCGTTACGACAATACATTGAACTGCTTTAAATGCTAAAAAAATCACAAAAAAATTAAAATAAATGGTAACGAAATGGTAACAAAATGAACGAAAATGAAAATGAATTTTTTTGCAAAAATTCACAAAAAACGGAAATGAATTGAAACGGACCGCCTAAACAACAAACGACAAACGAAACACCATTTTTTTATTCGTGCCCATATCTACCTGGCACAGACAAAAAAGGAACCTAGGGGAGTAAAAATGGACTCCCTATCCCATAGGGTTTTCCCATGCAGTTGAAAATATAAATATCTCTACCAATGGTGCAACCAAATGCCATTGTGACATATGGGTATCATTTGTGGGAATGACAAATATTCTGCCTCGGACTGAATAAATTTTTTGATCTGGTTTCTCTATCTACTTAGATCGTGCCACTGAGTAATCTAATCATTTCATAAATGTCTACACATCCTCTGTCAAATGTTCAGTTCTCCAGTTCAACAAACTCTTTAGAGTCATTTATTTTGGAATTAATTTAGCCAAATGGACTCTTAGTTCCCTTAGTGGTGCTTTTTAAAAAGTGCATTAAATGAACTTGCTGTTTGCACTTGCTTATATGGCTACTCTGCATGAGTCCCTCAGGCAATTTGTGGATAATCTAGATACTCTGTATAATGTGTGTTTAATTTACCTTGACAATGTATGTCTTCTCCAAGAGTAATGAGCCTAAGAGAATCTGGCAGTTTGGTAGTGGCAAAGATTTTGGAATCATTCTCTTTAGTTTCTAGATACTTTGAATTGTACTAGACGAGAATGAAAGGAAGAACCTAAATTAACTTTTGCCATCCAGACATGCACTCAACTTTTTTCATTTGTCACAATATTCCAGTGGATGGTGTACAATTACAGCATGGAGATGGTGTGGTAAACAGGAGAAGAGAGTGGGTTGGAAACAATCAAAGTTGTCAAATAGCTGCTGCTTACAATGTGTAAGATAGTAAAAGGCAAGTGTTCAAAGATTCATCTTTAAATACCTCTTACAAATCCAAATGATTATATATATATAATACAAATCCTTATTTGTCTACCTTTTGCAAGTGAGGGTAACAAAATGTTTCATGTTTTGTTATACCAAAAAGGAATTGGTAAAAAAAAAATTCCAGGGATTGTCAATATTGTTCTTACAGTGGTTGGAACAATGATTACCTATGTTCTGTGCTTTGTCTACAATCGTTTGAATAAAACCACAGTGGTAGCTATTTCATTTAATAGGCATTTAATAACTGGATGAGTTGCTTGTTTCTTAATCCATCAGCCCTTCCATAGTTTCCTATCATGTGTTTTCTCAAAGGTAAGAGGGCACTAGATATGCACAGATGCATTTTGTGCAGATATAATTTTTAAATGTTATTCATTAATAATATTTAATAATTTTAAAATTATTTTAACATTATTTTAACATATAATAACTTTAAATGTTATTCATTATACCTCGCCCCCTATGTGAGTGTGCAACTTATAGAAAGCTTACCTGTTCAAACATTCTGAGCCCTCATGAAGTCATGAGAGTGGCACCATGATCTACAGCCACACAATGTGGTTCACTCCTGGGAAAGGAAAGGTATTGCCAAAGTCTTCCCTTCAATTGCATTGGGAAAAGCCCCCATAGTTCATCAGAGGTGCTGTTCTGTGTGGAACAAAGGGAAAAAGAGAACACCATGGGGAGAATTCAGTGTGCCACATCAGAAGCACCTGTCCCTGGAAAGACACTGGACAGTAATTATTTTCCCTGCCACTTTGGCAAATGTGTGTGTGAAGGAAAAAAACCAGGGAGAATAACAAGTAAAGGACACCCTCCCCATTAGGTGGTACCTAGTTCAGTCTAGCACGCAGGGTATTGGACTAGGACTCAAAGATCTGGGTTTGAATCACTCCTCAGCCATGGGAAATCACTGTCTGAAAAAAAAAAACACCTAGAGATAGCCATGTGGTCCTTTACACTGTCTAAATGTGGAAGAGGTGAAAGTTTTAATAGACCACTAAAAATCAAACATTCGTTAAAAGTTTTTGTGAATAAAATGCATTTCATCCAGCATAAGGCTCAAGCGGCACGGACGGCACAGGAAAAAACTTTTAAACTCTCCCCCCACCCATTCCCGCACGTCACGAGTCTCGCCGCCGGCTCAAGCGGCACGGACGGCACAGGAAAAAACTTTTAAACTCTCCCCCCACCCATTCCCGCACGGCACAAGTCTCGCCGCCGGCTCAAGCAACACGGCCATGGATGGCACAGGAAAAAACTTTTAAACTCTCCCCCCACCCATTCCCGGGCCAAAAAGCAGGCGGAAAATGCCTGCCGTGCCTCAGGGCACCTACCGGAGGGGGGGTTTCTGGTCTGGAGGGGGGGTCCCGGCCTCCCCCCCTCCGTCCTGGGCTGCTCTGGTGGTGGGACTCACCACAGGCTCGCAGCAGCAACAAGCCGCACGGCACGAGTCTCGCCGCTGGCTCAAGCGGCACGGACGGCACAGGAAAAAACTTTTTAAACTCTCCCCCCACCCATTCCCGGGCCAAAAAGCAGGCGGAAAATGCCTGCTGTGCCGCAGGGCACCTACCGAAGGGGGGTTTTCTGGTCTGGAGGGGGGGTCCCTGCCTCCCCCCTCCGTCCTGGGATGCTCTGGTCTGGTGGGACTCGCCGCAGGCTCGCCCGCTGCAAAAAGCCCAGTCTTGCCGCCGGCCGCCAAAGCGCAAGCAAGCGGCACGGGCGGCACAGGAAAAAACTTTTTTAAACTCTCCTGGGTCTCCCCCCCACCCATTCCTGGGCCAAAAAGCAGGCAGAAAAATGCCTGCTTGACTAAGGGCGCACGGCACCTACCGGAGGGATTGTTTCTGGAGGGGTGGTCCCGCCTCCCCCCCATCCTGGGCAGCCGGACTCGAGTTGTCATGCCATGTGGTGCGGGCGGGGGATCCAAAATGGGGCGGCGAACGCAATATTGTTTTTGAAATCGTGGTCCAAAAACACACAAGCACAACAGAAACACGCGGAAATTTATAAACTGCCAGATTTTTCACAGTAGCAGTAGGTTTTTTCTTGCAACAAAATGTCTCTCCTCTCCTCCTCTGTCCTCCATTGATTTTATTTTATTTTATTTTATTTACACCTGCACAGTGCGCAATGATGGGCTGGCCCAGTAGCCTGGCCAGCCATGTGGGAGGGGACGACCATGCAAATTTTTGGAGCCATCCCACCAATCGCATGGCCACTTGGCCACTGAGATTTCTGGGATGTGCCAAAAAGCCCCCTAAAACCTGCCCTAGCCCCCTAACCCCCTAACCCTAATCCTTGACTCCTTACCCATACGTCACAGACTGTCTTCTTAGTGGGTCAGAGAGGCACCCAGAGGTGCAACCCAATAGCCCACCGTAACCTTACCCGTCAGTAGCCTAACCCTAGCCCTTGCACTAAGCCACCTTAGCCCATAGCCAGATCTACTTGCATTGCACTACACACGCAAGTATGATTCCCTTCTTTGTGGGACATGGCAGGTGCGACACACTCGTACCAGGGGATCAGGTACTTGAGCGGGTCTCTGCCTGCAAATGGTATGCATATCCATATGGTTATGCATGCCATTTTGCAGCAGCAGCAGGTGAGGAGGGGAGACCCCCATGTTGAGGGGTCTCTTGGAACCTGCTGCTGCTGTCCCTTCCTAGTGGGTGAGGATAGGAGGCACCCACGGGTGCCTCCAGGAGCCCACTTTCCCTTTATAGCGGGCCGGCGGAGGCACCCACCCCACAGAGGTGCCTCCAGGAGCCCGCTACCCTCCCAAAAAACCAGTATAACGATAACGAAAAAACGAAAAACCGAACCAACTAATTTTTGCGAATTTTCACGAAAAACGGAAACGAGCCGACACGGGCTGCCTCCGACACACGACAACTCGAAAACGTCATTTTCCCAAGTCGTGCCCATCTCTGCTCAGGACCTAGCTTTAAACAGCGCACAACTGGAGCCTATGGGACTTGTTGGCAGGGAAATTTACCTGTTTATGTCAGTATTTGATCCTGGCTGATAGTTTGTAACTCTTACTTTAAAGGCAATTATTGCGCTTTGTATCTTCACTGGCAACCTAGGAACAAAGAACAGAATTTTACTACAAATCAAAAGGCGAGTCTGTTAAACAAGAAAAGGAACAAGGAATAGATGTGAACTCTTCGTGAACAAGGGAAGGCATTGACATTCAATGCATGAATCATTTATTCAAAGCAGCTAATTCTCTTCGTAACAAAAAAAAAAATCCAGAAATTCTGAGAAGGGGGTTGTGACATCAAGATGGGCTATTTACTTTAATTTTCCTCTGGTAGCTAACCTGCAGAAAGAAATCAGGTCAAAGAAAATTGGATTTTGTTATCATATAAAAAAATCCTTACGCCTGCAATGAACTATCCTCATATATTTCTTCTTAATAGCAAAGAAAATGCTTCTCTTACTGGTGTCTCTGGCTGGGCTAAATTCCAGAAAGAGTAACAGATTATGCTTTATGTAAGTAATTTTCTTAATCTCATGAAGCTGCTTCTGGGCTTTAATCTTTGTCGCAAGTATCAGGGAGCAAGATTGCATTACCTCCGTCTGTTACTGCTGATCTGGCTAGACTATAGCCACCTTAACAGAAATCCCAAGTTCCCTTCCCTTGTTGATCCAAATGTTCTTAGTACTGCACTGTGAACATAAATCATCCATCAAGGAACACTTCCTTTCATTGTCAGAGCTTTACATATTTAGAGTATTTGTACACAACCCCTAAACTCCGCTGCAAATGGCTGCCAGCTCCGGAGCTTACAATTGTTTCCCCACCAGCTCCAGAGTTTGCAGGAAATTAAGTGCGACCACACCCACCTAAGCGCACTTTTCATGTACCTGCTCTTGGAGGGTGAAAATCCCCAGATCCGGATGTAATCTGGTGAGTGCCGGGCTCTCCTCGCTTCTGTTTTTTTTTTTTTGCCTCCCACCCCTTTAAGGGAAGGAATCAGGACAACAACGACGGGGCTTCAGGTGGCTTCAGAGGTGAGCCTGCATTTTTCTCTCTCTTTTTTTCTCCCTCCCCTCACGCAGACAGGAGCAAGGAAGTGCGGAGGGGTGGGAACGCAGGAAGAGCAACAAACCCCCAAGATCTCTGGTCCGAATTTAAGTGGCCAGAGGATCTTAGGGGTCATGTGAAAAGGCCCTTAGATGTAATTGGTTCAACTTGCTGTGGAGCTGCCAATTGTAGAATCACTTTTAGTAAGTAGTTTCAAAACAGAGGAATGGGGTTATTTTCCTTCCCCTTTGTTCATTATTTTTATTATTGCTGCATAAGAGTGCAGTGATAGATATTGTGCAATCCACAAGGCACCTAATATATATATTAGGGGATTTGGGCAAATGGCTGAAAAATAGCCATTATAATTGTTTTATGTTTGCATGAGACATAGTTAACTGATTTAAAAAAATAACTCAACTTCTGTGATTTTTCCTTTTTGTGAATGGTAGTGAGCACAAGAGTGTATCCAGTAGACCATTTGGATGTTTGCTACCATTAATTCTGTCAACAATCCATCTGTTCTTTGCTATCTAAAGCTTGGGATTAGACATGGGCATGAACTGGTTTGTCCCAGTTCATGCTGGTTCATAAAGGAGCAGCACAGCTGCTGTGGCTTTTCATCTCCATATCTTTTAGTTCAATCAGCCACTCACCCAGGCCCACTTTGCTTGCTTTTTCCACTGCCTTGGCTAAGTCATGAGCAAGAGCGTAGAGTTTTCTGCCTCACCCAATTGTCTGAGTGGAAGATCAGTTAAGAGGGCAGGGCAGAGAAGTCTAAGCTTTTGGCAGAACTTGAAGGTCAGTTGAAGAAATGCAGGAAGCTAGAACGCTGGACCTGGTGAGTGGCTGACTAAGCCAGAGGAGGCAAGGATGAAGAGCAGCAGCACCTGTGCTGCCATGTTTCTGAACTGAAACAAACCAATTTGTGCCATCTCTACTTACCACCCTTTTTCCTGCTAGCAATGGAGGCAAGAAATTGTACAGTGATATCAAGTTTCCTTGCTTTTTGCATAATGGGTACAGTAGCACTATATCTCACATTCGTAAACTGGTGGTTGCTTCCTTTTTTTTCTTTTTTAAGAATTGGATTAATTAAAAGTAGGGATGGGCATGAGATGGAAAAATAATGTTTTGTTATGTTTCATTTCGTGTTCACTCCCGTTTTGTTTTGTTTTGTTTCTTACAGTTTTTAAAAAATTTTGTATGAAACAAAATGGAACCAAATGAAATGGCTTTCCTGGGTCCTAGAGGCACCAGATTTGGTGCCCAGGACTCTACGGGCCATTTTTGAAGGGCTTCTGCTGAACTGTCAATGACTGAAGCCCTTTAAACCTGGCCCAGTCGGCACCATGGGACCCTCAGAAAATAGTACAGAGGGCAGTTCCAGCAATCATGCTGCCCTCCACACCATCTACTGAGGGCTCCTGCTGCTCTGTAAATGGTTGGAGCCCATTAAACCTGTCCCAGTTAGTATCGGGGTCCTCCTGGTACCGACAGAGCCAAGTTTAAAGGGCTCCAGCCATTGACAGCTTGGCAAGAGCCCTCAGAAAATGGTGTGGAGGTCAGTTCCTGGCAGCAGTCTCACTGCCCTCTGATGTGGTGGGGGGGGAAGGAGGGGTTTTAAAACATTTTGTTTTGCCACCCCAAGCCCGAGCACAGTTGATCTGTGCTTAAGAAAATTCATTTCAAATGAAACAAAACTGAACTGAATGAAACAAAAAACCAAATGAAATGCTATTTTAGCATTTTGTGACCATCTCTAATGATAATGAATGCATATTCAGATTTATTTCATTAGCAGATGGGGTCATGTATTTACAAATACACAAAACAAACTCCACAAACACCACAAAACAAACTCCCTTTTAAGTTTCCATCAGAAATTATGCTTCTGATAGAAAATTCACATTTTGATCTTCCTAGTTGCTGCTCAGTCAACAGGTCAGGATCTGACATCATGGGGCCTCTAGTCAAGGGTCCATGTCTGCAAAATGGCCCATGTCTGCCTGACTGTCTCCCGGAACTTTACATTATTCCTCTTGTAGCAAACCTGTGAGAAACAGAGGCTGAGAGAGTGAAGAACATGACCTAGTGCTGTTGCTAGCTGCAGATGTTGTCTGTAGGTGCTGAGAAACTAGGCACCAACAGGGAAAGACCAGTGCTGGAACAGCCTGGGGGCTTTGAAATGCCATTGACGATTGGGGAAAGATAAGAAAGACCCAGAAGCATGGATTGCTGTATAGCAGCTGCATTCCTTTTCCTTCCTCCTGTAATGGCTGGCAGCAGATACAGTAGGACCCGGTATCCACCAGAGATTGGTTCTAAACCTTCCCATGGATAATGAAAACAATGGATAAGAGAGAATGCCAAATAAAACCTGCCAAAACTGCTGTTTTGTGACAGTAGCTTGCTTTACGGCTGCTGTTTGCGACAGTAGCTTGCTTGTGTGTCTGGTGGATTATTTATTTTATATTTATCTCTGTCAGTGCCAACCATGGATAACTGAATCGGTGGTTAATGAATCAGTGGATACGGGGGTCCTACTATACTGTATCCACTTAGTGTGTCACCAAGCAGGTTCAGAGAGAATAGCTAGGCTTATTTGAAACAGAGATGGGGAATGCAAGCAAAGAACTGCTCAGGACATTCCTTCGGTTACAGTAGTCACCATGATATGAAGAATGTTTTCTAGGGCGAAACATCTCTGGGCACCTACTTTCCCAACCTAGATCCTGACATGAAAGCCCGGAGCATTTTTCCAAGCTGAAGATGTTACGTGCATAGCTCACTTTTCCTAGAAGCTGCCAGAGAGGTAGTTAAAAAGGCAGCTGCAGTGGTGGCGGTGATGGGGGAGCCCAATTAACATCACAGCACAGAGATTGAAAACTATCTTATCTCTGCCTTACAGCTGCTCAGAAGTTCACTGTGGTCTTTTTTTAGTTGCACCTAGCTTGCTACTTCCAACTCATGATAAGGGAGAGAATACCGTCCCTTTATTGCTACAGTAGTCCATGATGTGACACCTGGGACTTGTTCATATATATGTGCCTTCATTGCAGTGTCTCCCATGTATATCCACTACAGGGTGCTTGACAGAAGTCAGAGGTCAACCCTAAAAGAGGCAATGGCTTCTGCCTGGTGGTTCCTTCTTTATTCCACCTAATCTCCCACCAGAGAAAGGATAGCAAAGAGAGGCCCTGCTCTCCTTTCTAACTCCAACCTTTCACAGTGTGAAACAACTAATTGTATTCACCGTTTCAAAAATCAGTGCTAGCTTTCCAACTTTGGAGGGTATTGTAGTTCATCATTATTTGCATATTGTAGATCAAATGAGGATACAGCTGTGAGAGAGTAATTAAATTTGCATCTGGACTGCAACAGGCAATTCTTTACATATTCTTCCAGCTCTAAGTCACTAGGCAAAAAAAAACAAGGCACTAGCCAATAGTTATGTTTCCAGTGTTTTTATCTGCTATTTGAGCCTTTCTGCTTCTACTTACATACTGCCCCATAATGCTTCAAGCACTCTCTGTGTAGTCTACATTTTAATTATGCAGGCTACACATTGCCCCCCCAGCAAGCTGGATATTCATTTTACCAACTTCAGAAGGATGGAAGGCTGAGTCAACCATGAGCCAGCTACCTGGGATTGAACCCCAGGTGGAGAGCACGGTTTTAGCTGCACTACAGGCAGTTAAGAACTGCACCAGCCACACTGTCATCCCATGCTACATGGTAGCTTTCAAAGCCATTTGGCTGGCTACTAGAGATCAGCACGAACTGGAAAATATTATGAACCAGGGATAGTGGTGGTTCATGAGTAGCTGTGTACCACCCACAAACTCTGGATAGGCATGCAGATGGCTAATGGTAGACCTGCTGTGTGGGTGGAGCTAAGAAGACTAGTGGGTTGGAACCTAGGTATAACCCAGGATTTTTTTAAAAAAATACAAGGAAAAGAGTTTACTGCCACTTCAAGATGGTATGGGAGTACTCTCATTTCGAAATGAAAACAAAATTGGGCTCTTTGTCAGCAGTTTAAGCTCTGCCTCTAAAATTTTATATTTAATTAAATATCCTCCAAATTCAGCCCTGGTGAGAGGCAGATACATTATTTCACTGAAAGTGTAAGATAAGTAAATCTTTTAGTTCATCATGCCTTATTTCATTGGGCTGAAATAAAAGACTCTCATCTGAAAAATTCTCATCACAGTTGGGGAATCAGAATCAGAATAATGGAGATTGAAGAGGTTTATAAGACCACTGAGTCCAACCCCCTGTTCAGCTAGGAATCCAAAGTATATCTGATGGTTGTGTAATTTTCTTGTGAATGCCTCCAGTACTGGAAAGTTCATCACCTGCCAAGGTAAGTGGTTTCATTGCTGTACTGCTCTAACAGTTAGGAAGTTTTTCTTGGTTTTCAGCTAAAAGCTAGCTTCCTGTAAGTTTCACCCATTATTATATGTCCTGCACTCTGTGATGACTGAGAACAGATCCCTGATCACCTTTGTTAGTCTCCTTCAATCCTCTTCCAGTTGTCAGCATTCTTCTGAAAGAACTGGAATCAATAGACAAGATGAGGTCTAACCAGTGCTAAATAAAGGGGAACCAGTAGTTTACAGGTTTGGAGACTATATGTCTATTCATGCAGGCTAAAATAGCATTGGTCTCTTTTGCCACCACTGTTGGTTCTTTGTCAAAGGCTTTGCTGAAATCAAGATCATTATCTCTAAAGCATTCCCACTGTCTAACAGTTACACAATCAAAAATGAGATAAGATTAGTCTTGCAGAATCTTTTCTTGCCAAATCCATTTTAACATCTGGCTATTACTGCATTGTTTTAAGATACTTGCAGAATGACCACTTATAATCTACTCACATTTTTTCCTGGGATTGATGTCAGGCTGATCGTTCTGTAGGTCCCATTTTTTGAAGACAGAGGGAATGTATATGTCTAGTCATCCAGCGTTTCACTCATCCTCCATGATTTCAAGAAAACAACAGAAAGTAGTTCGAGAGTTTTTCAGCAATTCCATTCCATGTGTTAGATGCAGTTCATCCAGCTTTAGAGATCTGAAGTCATTCAAAGTAATAAGGTACTCCTTGACTACTTCAGTCCTGTCCCCAGCACTTGTACTTCATATTTTCCTGAAAATTCATGGATAGTCATTTGGAAAAAGCCTGAGCTAAAATATGAATTGAGCACTGCTGTCTTTTCTTTGTCATCTGTTATCATTTTTTCCATCCTCATTAAGTGGCTAAGCCAGTATTTATTTTCTCTCTTTAGCAGTGCACATATTTGAAGAATGCTTTTTGTTGTTGTTGTTCCTAGGGTGTCTAGCTATTTTCAGCTTATTTTCATCTCTTTACTTTCTAATACCATCCCTGCAATTCTGTGCTACTTGTTCATACTCTTCCTTTGTGGTCTGGTCTTTCCATTTCCTATAGGTGTCATTTTCTATATTCAGTTCCTCTCTGAGTTTTAGCTTGTTTGTTTGTTGTAAAGCCACATTAGTCTGTTTTATTATTTTCCACCTTTTTTTCTTATTGGAAGGGTTTGTAATTGCACCATTAGAATTTCTTCTTAAAGAAACTTTAATAGAGCCTTGGTTATAATTGTCCTGAATTTATTTAAAATGATTTTCCTAAAATCCAGTGCATGCATGCAGCTATACTCTCCTTTTGCTTTGCTTGAAATCAAGAACTCAAGAAGAACATGGTCATATTCCCCCATAGTTTTCCTTACTATTACTTCAACCATTAAGTCATCTCTGTTAGGTAAAATCAAATCCAAATTGCTAATACTCTAGTTTAGGGATGAGCACAAAATGAAAAAAAGTGTTTTATTTTGTTTCATTTTGTGCCCACCCCCATTTCATTTCATTTCATTTAGTTTAGTTACTTTTTTAAAAAAATGGAACAAAACAAAACACAAAGTGTTTCCTAAGTATTAAAAATGGCTCCCTGGATTCCTAGAGGACCATATTTGGTGCCAGGGGAGCCATTTTTTATACTTATGAACCATTTTGTAAGTAATAAAACAAAATGACATTTTGTTTTGTTTTGTTATGAAACACCATTTCCCATTTCATAAGCTTACAAATCAATTTGTAAGCTTACAAAATGACAAAATGGCATTTCATTTTTTGTTTTGTGTCCATCCCTACTCTAATTTCTTACTCCACTGTTTATAGAAGATTATCAGCCAAACCAGCCAGGCATTTCTTAGAAAGGCCGTGTTTGCCAGAATATGCTTGATACCAAAAGATATCAAGACTACGGAAATACCCCATTATGACTACATGTCTGAAATTCTTGCAGTTTGTTGCTCAAAGGTTTCATCCTTTTTTTTTCTTTTCCAAATATGTTAACCCAGATGACCTCAATGGAACAACTAATCCTTCTGTATTTCTGTGCAATAATATGCATTTTAACTCTTCTGTCCTCCAATTGCTATATTTCAGTAATGGGAGTCACCCCATCATGTTTCAATGATCCCTATTAAGTCATAGCTGGTTTACTTATCTGACTGTGGGGGCTGTGATTTCGATTCGCCACTGTGTCTCCTGGGAATACGAGATCCAGCCTGTTAGGCCTTGGGCAAAACTGCAGAGTCCAGAGTGCCCCACAAGAAGAGGACAGAAAACCACTTCTGAACATTCTCTACCTCGAAAACTCTGAAATATCCAACCTTAATGTCCTTGTTCTATCCTCCATTTTGTATGACTATTATCCTCATAGACACACACACACAAAATAAAAAGAAAAAAGGAAAGAAAAAAGGGAAAGAAACAGGGAGAAGAAAAAAGGGAAGGTTGCAGGGGAAATAGTACATTCACATTCTCTATTACATCACTATTCCAGCATATTAGCCATATTAGCAAATATGTATTGCTCTTAATAATTATCTTCATCATCTATTTCTATTAATCTTTTTTTCCTGAGTTCTCTTTCATAACTTGTAACAAATCTTTCTACAGTACAGTTCCCAGCTTTCACTTGCTTTCTCCATCGGTTGGTCCTTGAACTGTTCCGACAAATGTCCAGTTCCGCATTTCCATTTTTCTTTCGGTTCTTCTTGGTCTTATCTGTGCCTTTTCCCAGTACAGAGCATATAGATTTCTAGCTGACAGTTGTTACATGTATCACTAAATGTCTTATATTTGTATCTCCAATCTAGAGCATATTTGCTTGTGTGTGAATGTGCTCAGAAAGTTCTTCGTCAACTTTCTTGATCTGTCAGCAGACGTCTATGAAACGACAAAGGTTCAGAGCACTCACTGACAGAAATAGGTGTAGAAGTGCTATTTTTCTCTTGCTTTCCCATCATACCGGATGTGTGCTGTGCAACAGCTCACAGTGGCTGATATTCTAAGCCTGCCTTTATAGCTGCTAAATAAGTATCTATGAGAATAATATTCATACAATTGTAATACCTCTTGGGATACAGCCCAATATTTCTGGGACTCAAGAACAAAAGGAAAAAGGAAAGAAGTTTCAGTAGATACGGGTGTTGGTGAGAAACTGTTTCCATCCAGGCTCAATGCCAGGATCTCTCCCTAATGACTCACTTGTGTCTGATTTTTAAATGCAGAAAATACACTAGTGGAAAAAAGCCATAAAAA
>JAHTLZ010003518.1:5348924-5369175 GCA_023846285.1 Phrynocephalus versicolor | reverse complement strand
TGATTTTTAAATGCAGAAAATACACTAGTGGAAAAAAGCCATAAAAAGGATTACACAAAGTGCAGGGAAATAATAGTGTAGAGTATATATCATTTTAAACTGAAATATAAATGCATACAAACACCAAAGCATTTGCACTGACGAGCTTTGATTATACACATTAAGTCTCTTCAAGCTACACAAATAAAATGAAATTATCTTTAAAGGTATTACTTCATGTGTATCATAATATCATCTGGAAGATGAGTCATAGCAACTGGACTTCTTTTCTTGAGAGACTGAAAAGTTTTGCTGCCCATCCAAACAGCTTCATCAGTTCTTCATTTTATAGTTCACTTTGACCCCAGGTCACCCTGGTCTGAAATAGGTTCATAAGATGAAGAACGGCCAGAATAGGTAGGTTAGTTGTAGAGTAGTCTCAATAGGCTCATTAGGTGGAGCCTATTGAGACTACAACCTTCCCAACCTTCCCAACACCGATAAAGTATGAGTTTTTAGCCATGGCCTTGTTGGTGGACATGTGAAGTATCCTTGATTTCTCTGGGGATTGTTGAAATGGCTGCTTGATAAGTAGCAGACAGATTGTGCCTGAACCCCCCCTCTGTTGAGAGAGGGGTCTTCAGTACTCACATGAATTGCTTCCCTGACCCCTCTCTCAAACTACCTATCCTCTCTGTCTAATATATGCACATCATGTCTTTGAATGAATGCCCTTTATCCTTCAAGTAGAGGTGTACTGCTGATTCTGGTCCTCAGCTGTTGCCTCTCCAATGTTGGGCCATCCTACTGTTCAATGGCTGTTTGGTTTGGTATTGATTAGTTTGTACTTGACAGACTTATTATAACAATTTCATAGCAGACACTTCCAATTTCTTAACATCTCCTTTACTTAGTGTTACAGACTAATAGTATGCAACGGCAGACACCTAGGAGTAGCCAGTCCTAATTGGAAAACTAACTTATCAACAGGAAAGTTTCATGCCAGCCAACAACTTTGAGTATTTATTGACTGACATTTTGGCTGACACTATACACAATCTGGTTGGTTACACTGTTTTCCTATCCAAATAATATAGCTCATTGATTCTTATGTACACATATCCATGCTGGGTTGCAAAATATTTACATATTTTAACACATCTTCCAGATCTATTTATTACAAAAGATATCGGATCAGGCAGAAGTCAGGAAATAATGGAAGTGGGTTTGAGCATTGCTTACAACATCAAATTCCAAAAGGAACTCATTGTATTACTCATTTCTTCTCAACACTCTCAAAAGCTAGGATGTTGTCTCCATTGTACATTCTTGTTTCTTTGTTGACTGACCCTTTTTTTTGGCCAACATTTGCTCCTTCTCCCATGATTTTCTGCTCACCAGGCTAGTGTTTTTGTAGCAGGATAAATGTGGGGGAGGGGGGAAGGAAAGAACCCATTTCTAAACCCCATTTCTAACAAAATATAACCCAGCACCTTTACAATGCACACCTACTGTAACCTGTAGCCAATGGAGCTCAAATATTTTCTCCTTGCACTTTCCTACTGGTGATCATTCTGATGGCTTTCCCTCTTGAAAGCAGAGAAAACTTGAAAGCAGAGAAAAGGGGAGCCCTTCAGGATCAGCCTCAGATCCTTTCAAGTACAGTCCCCTGCCTCTGTCTGTGGTTGACTAGATATCTAGGAGAAGCCTATGAGCAAGACACGAGGAAATGAGTTATCCTTTAATTCTTCAGCAATTAAGATATACCACTACACAATGGAATGATTCCATGTTGCCACCATCAGGATTTGGATGGTTCTCTTCTCCAAATGCAATCCCACATAATACAGCCACATATACAGGAAGGCCTCAAGATGCTTTGATACAGGGTTTAGGGCAGTAGTGGTGAACCTTTGGCACTCCAGATGTTTTGGACCACAACTCCCAGAATTCCAAGCCTGTTTTGCCAATGACAAAGGGATGTAGGAGCTGTGGTCCAGAACATCTGAAGTGCTAAAGGTTCACCACCACTGGTTTAGGGTATAGCCCAGTAGGCAGTGGGGAAGGGAAGTAGAGGAAGATAATTACATGAATTGTTTTCTACTCATGCACCCACTAGATATAATATTTCAAATGATGGCTAAGCCTTAGAAGAAAGCATTCCTGCTTTTTCAAGTTAGGGCACCTGGATTTCATTAAAGATCTGAACCTACTTAAGACTTTTTTGTGAGTGCCTCTCTCCCACCCATGGTGGAGCCAGATATCATGGGATCTCCCACCAGTAATTTCATCAACTCCAAGCTGCTGGTGAGATCTCTTTATTGAACAAGCTGTTTTACACAGTGATTCCCCATCATTCCCCTCTTCTTCCCCAGGGGCCTGAGTTTCCCACTCTAGTCACCTGGCAATAGTCACTTCTGAACCTGCCTCATTTTCCATCACTGAGACAGTCCTTTTAATAAACAAGCCCCATTCAGGCATGAAGCCTTTCAGTGCTCATGGGGGCAGGTCACAAATGTCTTTAGCAAGCTTCCTCCTACTCTTATGTTGGTGTGCCTAGTATATCTCATTGGGATGGATATGCATGTAGCAAGTTCATATTCTAAAACAATCTAGGCTTCCTTGATGAAAGCAAACACAGAACAGTGGTTTTCTTTTAGTTCATAGGTGGGTTCCCATTCTAAATGTAGCAGCAAAAGAAACTTAAACTTATTCCTATTATTTCCATTATGCACAGGCAACCAAATGTTTCCATTATGCACAGGCAACCAAATGTTGGCTGGATTGAGTTCCATGAACATTGGGATGATTTCTAAGGACTTAAACTACTGATAGGTATTTCCTTCTATCATTATCATCACCCTTTTCTCTTCTTCTTCTTCTTCTTCTTCTTCTTGTTTTTCTTCACATCTACCTGTAGTGGTATATATTTCACCCGGAAATAATTTTACATCTTAGTGACAAAGTAGGGAACACTTTGAACCCAACTGATTGTGACAAATTCATACTCGTAATTGGATGTAGGAAATTTATATTCTCTAGTAAAATTGCCCACTTGTCTGTCAATATCTACAAACATCTCTTTCCCGGACTGTCCTATGAATTATTCAGTGGGAGGATTACTTCTCCCTTAAAAACAACACAAAAGGAAAATAAACAATCCAGTTTTTAGCAAAAAATGAAAGCACAGAGTATTTCTCCATCTGTCACATTAACACCACCATAAAGCTAAGGTGCTCACAGAACTACTCAGCATGAAGAGCAAGGAATACATATGAGGAAGATCTATTCCTAGCTGATTCATAGGCAAACTAGCTATTGCAATTTTTGCACTGTTTGGAATTCTGTGGTGTAACAGGACACTGTTATATGGATAAAGGCTTCTGAAGGAGCAATCTGAGGGATTTTATCATAATACTGTGTGTGTGTGTGTGTATGTATGTATGTATGTATGTTCTAGCAGCACCTATGGTGTTGGTATAAATTTTCACTCCCACTCTGTTGCCTAAGGGAAAGAATTCCATCTGCTTTTCTATGTCAGAAGAATCCCTGTGTGCAGCCCATTTATTTTGCCTGTGTGCAGAGACTAAGATTTGGACCAGAAGTAATAACATATGACAAGATGCTCATTCATTAAGAATGCAGGATTTGCCATATTTCATCAGATCTATGCTACGTGTTTGTTGCTAAATATTTTATCACAACAGTGTTCCCTTTCTCTTCCTTAGTAATTTGGAAATTCTGGGCAATATTTACCGGCCCATGTTTCCCCAAAGCAATGGCAAATAGGTTGTTCATGTGACATTTTGTTTATCTCAGTAGCACTTCATAGCATGCCTTATGCTATGCTTAGTTATCACATTCAGCTTTTCAAAGAACTTCCAATTTATTAATGGGGGATATGATCTTTGAGTCAAAAGGTGAGGGAATGGCCCAGTATTGCTACACAAAACCATGCCTGTGTTGACAACAGGAAAAGAAAAGATGCCAAGATTAACATAGCAAATCTCATTATAAATATTGACAACACCAATGACAGCAGTCAAGTTGGCCTACAGGATACCCTCTTTTTCTCACTACTGTTCACAAAGTGACACCAGTGCATTTGCATTTCATAACTAAGAAGACTAAAATTTGGTATGGCAAGATTTCTTTTCTGACTTGTGGAGAGATTTTGTACATTTTGAAGACTCTCTTTGGGGTAGTTCAATAAACTGTGTGTTACTGGGAAACTATGGTAGGTATTGCTTTCATGCATCAAGTTGGAAACATAGAGTAGTATTTGATAGATTGTCTTTTTAACTACTCATCCTTTGTCCATCAATTGTGTGCTATGCTATGCATGCTTGTCACCATGGGGGAGGGGGACATTCATTGTGCAAAATGGAGAAACACATTGGGGAGAAAGTGATTGTTGTCTTGCTCTTGTGAATTAGGCAATACTTTCTACAGGTGGCCAGTTAAGATGGCTTATCTAAAACCGAGAGATCGGTAAGATTTATAGTATTTTCATGTCAGTGATTGGAACACAAGCTATTTCATGGCAAAGGAGTCCTTGGCATTTGGTGTAAGAGGAGTCCTTCTCCACCCATAGGACTCCACTTTAGGCACCAAAGTTTCTTAAAATTAAGTCTCTGCATGCAAAATCAGCTTTGTAAAACAGATTCCTCCAGAGAAGCGCTCTTCCAACTAGTGTGGGACCACAACTTTCATTACAACCAGCCAATATGGTGTGAATGTGTATGGTGGCAGTTAACGACCATACAGGGAGGATGTCAGTTTCTCAGAGACTCTGTAAAGTTTTGTCTTATAATTATTTCCTTTACATGTACTCATGAGCAGTAGTTTTGTCCTGTTCTTTTCTTCAGTATTTCTCCTTCTGGTGCTTCTGATCTTCATGTGCTCTTACCCACTCAATTTTTTCTCATTGATCCTTCTCTTTCTTCAGCAAAATAATCCATCAGTCCTTCTGCCTGCTCTTCCCCCGTATGCAAAACAGTCGAGATCTTATGAGGGAAATATCTGCCATCTACTGATTGAAGATGGGACTGCATATTACAGTGAAATGTTAATGAGTTAAGATTAACTAATCTTTTAAAAAAACAGAATCCCAAGAATTACTCCTCTCTTCCACCTCACATGTTACCAATCTCTAGGTTTCATTGTCTTTTTGCTCTATAGAGACCGACAGAGATACAGATACACACATAGCTTTATTTTAGTATCTCTCTTTTACAATCCTGTTTTATATGCATGTTGGATACTTATTTTAAAATGCTATTGATTGTTACTGTTGTTCATGATGTTCATGAACCAATAATTCATTGTGTTAAGAATTTTTGTAAAGTCAAATGCCAAAATAATTGCATGGATGCATACATGCATATATTTAGCTTACAATGCTATACTCGCTTTAATGTTCTTCTCAATGGGACTTTCTTCTGAGCATAATGAATGGGTGTTGTGTCGGTGTGGTGTTAGAATACCTGGCATCCAGAAATCATCCTATAATGTTCACTGTCCTAGAGGCACATTAAACTTAATGGGATGGCATAGAGAGCTCAAGAGACTTGCATCCGGACAAACGTAGCTGTTCATACTTTTTCTCTAAATGTGCATCCCCAAAGTCTCGTTCCTCCCAACAAAAGCAAAATTTTAGCCTCTCTGCTGCCTTCATTTGTTGAAGTCAAATTGTCCTTTACTGAGCCTACTTCATTCTTCCACTCCAAGTTATGAATATTCATTTGTTAATTTCCCCCCAAATACCTCTATTGGGCCAGAAATGTTTAATCTGTGCTTCTGAGGTAATTATAGTTCTGGCATGGCTTTTGTGGCATCAGGTGGCTATTTTGTGCTCTACTCAAGGAATGACATCCCACAAGTTTTCTCAGCAGCCTTTTTGATCAGCTCCATCTCCACTGCCCACACCAAGATCCCCTAATCTTGGCGTGGGCACTGGCTTTGCTTCATTCTGGCTGAAGGCTGTTCTTTATGGGATGTATGGGAAGGACCCAGTCATATGTTCACTTATACTGCTGGGAATAATTAGATGATACCTCAGAATATAAAGTGGCCTTTCCCTCCGTAGAATCAAACCATGATAAACTGCTTTTATTTCAGGAGATGAAAACATTTGCATTTATTCACATGATTTCAGTAGAAGCAAAGATGTCCATGCTGGCTGTGGGACTCTGAGAGGTGACATGCAAAGATTTGACATTTCCCATCTCTGAATAAAAGCCATTTGTCTCTACAGACAGAGAATGCTTTGGCAGAGAGAGAGAGGCAACATATCTTAAATTGGTTCTTCATAACCATCCTTTGCAGTGATCATCATCTTTACCCAGGAAGGCACAAGCCTGTATCAAGTTGCCTTGAAAACTGTTGTTGAACATTTGAGAAAATCTAGAAGCTGCATTTTCTACCATCTCTTTGGCCAACTTCCCATGATTAACATCCAACAGATTGTAGCCTAATGATGTTGCTTTCTCCATTTTGCTTAAGTTATATTAATTTACCATGACAGTTACTGGAGATGGGAGTTGCGTACAAGAAGGGCAGCTGGTTAGCAAACTGGCCAGGTTTTTTGCAACAGCCCTGTAGAGACACACATACTCTCTCTTTCTTTCTCTTTCTTCAGTCAAAAACATTGCCTGAGAAGAAAGTGTTTCTGGTCCAAAGTGAGCCAAGTCTCCTAGAAATGCATCTCTAAATATCTCCTATTAAAATGTGCCCAGAACACAAGCCTACCCCAGTCAAAGAGTTATTCCACAAAAATGCGCTCCTGCAGAAAGGCAATGCTGATTGAATTGTCTTCTTTTTGTATGTGGCTTGGCTTGTGTTCTAGGGCAGCAAATACCCTGGTGATCCTTGCACTTTCAGAAATAGTGCCTGCTCATCTTCTTCTTATAAGGAAGAGGCCCAATATAATTCTACTGTCACTTCACCATCAAATAGGATTAGGTGGGCAAGATTATTATTGGGACAGAAGGGGCCAGACCACATTAGTTAGCCTGGCCAGAAAGCATATCAATAGACCCATAATCACCATACTGCTGGTTCTTTGGTGGATCCTCTTAGCATTAATCTTCTTGTTGTGTCTATTGGTGTCTGAACCATGTTCCTGCTGATAAATGCCAGGCTTCTTTCAGCTGACTTCACTATTTCGGAGCTGAAATGACTTTCCCAGGGAATCTTGCTGGCCTATGTTTCTGTTCTGAATTCCCGGATTTTGGCCTAGGATCTTTGTTAGCCTCTCCTTTCTTGGGTTCTTTGCCCAGGGATTCCTTTACAATGTTGTAATGCTCCTGAGTAGAGATGGGCACGGAACACTAAAATGGCATTTTGTTTTATTTTTCATTTTGTTTGTCCTCATTTTGTTTCATTTCATTTATAATGAAGTTTTTAAAAATATTTGTTTCATTTTTAATTTTTATTTGTTATTCGTCCCCCCCCCCCAAATTGGGTGCATGGGTGGGGGGAGGTGGGGGGTTTTCAAACTGTGTTACTGCACTTTAGATTTGAAATGCCTTTTCTTTAAAGAAAAATCACCTTAAAAATCACTGTCCGCTTTTAAAATAGCTGTTTCTGAACAACCCCCTTGGCCACGCCCATTTTTGGCTGCTGTGTTGGTTTTTCTTGAGACGACCACTGGGGGTGGTGTTTTTTTAAATCGATTCCTGCACCCCCCTTTAAAGCGATTTGGTTGAATTTGTGGACATACTACACTGCTTTTTTTGTTGTCCCCCTCGTTTCTGCCATTTCCCTGTCATAGAACACGCAAAAAACAATAATAGCCTGCCACAATGTAAACATGTTTGCCAACTTTGCCGATGCTGCACTTTCACATTGTGGTCACTGAAAACTGAAGAATAAAGCGGTTCAGCAAAGTGTGGACAGGGAAGCTGATTGCTAAGCAATGTCCAAAGTGCGGACTGCTGAACCACTGTAGCGACCACGTGACCATGGGAGTAGATAAGGCGATGCAAAACAAAAAGCGGCTGCTCAAGGAAGTGTGGTAGTGGCCTTTGAGCTACTGAAGCAAGTGGCAGCTGTGGCCATCACTGCTTGCTTCAGTGGCTCAAAAACAGTTTAAAAACCCCGCGCTTTCCCCCGCAGCACGGCTGATGGGGGGAAGTGTGGGGTTTTTAATCTGTCTTTGAACCACCAAAGCAAGCAGCAACTGAGGCCATCTCCACTTGCTTTGGTGGCTCAGAGACAGTTTTTAAAAACCCACACTTTCCCCCAATCAGGAGCGTGGGGGGAGCAAAAAATGAAATGAAATGAAACAAAAATTTCCAGTTTGTTTCATTTCATTTTTCTTTAAGAATATTTATTGATTTATTTATTTATTTGACTTTTATACCAACCATCTAGACCAAGGGCTACTCTGGGCGGTTTACAACATGTGATAACAAACAAAGGAATACATTTTAAAAACCAAAATACAAGGTACATAATAAAATAAAATATACACAAATCAGTTCATTTTTCATTTCGTTCTAAAATGGAACAAAAAATGAAAAATGAAACAAAAAATTCATTTTGTGCCCGTCTCTACTCCTCAGCTTTGAGATAGTCTGGTGAGATTAAAGAAAAGTAAGCTTATCCACCCCTAATGTATCATTTGAGAGTAGAGGTGGGCATGATTTAAGTCATCCTACTTCATCAAAATTTATATGTGTGGCACCACAGGTGCTGTGTGTTCCTTTCACCCAACCCCCAACCAGTAACCCCACTCACTTGCTGGCATGAATGGGCCAGGTCCTCCTCCTCAGGCAGTAGCTGGTTGGGGGATGAGGGGAGGGAATTTGAAGCACCCATGGTGCCTCATGTATAAATTTTCATTAGGTGGGACGACCTGAGTGATGCCCATCTCTATCTGGATGTATTTTTCCCACACATTGATGGCTCCTTAATCCTTAATCTACCCTCTACTATTGTGTCTCTCTCTCTCTGTGTGTGTGTGGTTTAGAAAAGAACCTCCTTTTCTTTTCTCTTCTTATCCTTGTAGCCTTTTGTAAATAGTCTGCTAAAATGCTGTTAAACTTTGCAGTAGCAGTGAGAAATTCAGAACCTTCTCAGCCAAGCACACATGTCTTTTGAGTCGGTATTTTCCCACATTAGTTGGATATTTATTGCCAGATCTTTCCTTTTCTCTAATATAATCACTGTGTGTTTTATTTATGTGTGTGTTCAATATAATTCCCCTTATGAATACCTCTGTGTGAGTGTGCTGTATGCAAACCAATCTCAGTTAAGATGCACAATTGTCATGGTTTGGAGATGTTACATGTATGAGTTTATGAATGCGTTCTAAAAGTATGCCTGGTAACAAGCTTCAATCATACCATACTGATCTCCTTTGATGACAATGCTTTCAGACTATTAGAAAGAAATTCCTACCTGTATGCCTACTTCTGAGATTGATGAAATGAAGGATAAACAGTTGAAACAATTGCGGTTAAACATTAAATATGTTCCCAGTCTGAGAGTAAAAGAAAACTGCTATAAAGTATATTGGAGATGCTATATAACTACAAATACAAATGGGAGACGGAGTCTCAGGATGTATAAAAGTAGAAAATGCCTTTATTCTCTCTCAAATCATTTTAAAAAGCTCCAAGCCAGTACTTTTATACATCCTGAGACTCTGTCTCCCATTTGTATTTGGACTTCTGTGTATATACCAGTTCCTTTTGCTTTAGATGGTATAAAACACCTGCAAAGTTAAATATAATAAATAAAAAAAATCTCCAATATCCTGGAGATGTAAAAAAGAAAAAGGGACATATTTACACATGTGGTGGACATGTGAGACAAGGAAAATGGAATGGACACTGGTTTTTAATGAAATTCAAGAAAGATTATGGGAAAGGATTCAAATGTCTCCACAAATGGCATTGCTGAATCTGGCTATGGATACACAACTGAAGAAAGAAGAAGTAGAATTGGAATTGGTAATTATAATGATAACAACTTTTTGCCAAGTATTGGAAGTCTCATAACCTAATGACAGTGGAGGAATGGTTTAGACATTAATGGAATTTGTCCATTAGTGTTAAATTGATTTGTGAAATTAAAAATAGGAAAGGTTTGAGAAAATTCAACCATTTTACTGGAATATCGGATAAACTATTGGTATATGAATTTCAAAAAGGTAAAGGGTATACACCCGGAGATGACTCAATGTATTTCTGGAGGGAAAATGGGCTGGTCAATACCTTAACTCTGTTAAGTCCCAAGGGGGGTGGGTGGGTTGCATGGGGTCCATTTCTGTTATGTTTGTATGAGTTTTGTTTAAGGTCTTTTTTCTTTCACTGTATATTGTTGTTTTATGTTTTGTATTGGAGTCTTAGAATTTTTAATAAACAATTAAAAATATGTTCCCAGCCTTTACGTAATGGCTTCAAATTGAATGTTGAAGTCTGTCCTTGGATACCAAAAGGGACCACATGAATGCAAATCAAACCACAATATGATAACAGAGTAGGGATGAGAAATGAGCCTTTTCATTTTCTGTACTTGAGAGGGAGGCATTTAGTGAAATGTAAAATGTAATTTTACCAGGTAAAATTAATTGTCTGGTCATGGTTGGCACTCCTTTCAAATCCTTACTTTCCAGCTAAAATATGAAAGGGGCTCATTTCCTTCTCCTGTTCTATTTCCTGTACAGCATTACTATTTTTATTTCTTGAGGGAGGGGGGAGGCAAATGCTTTGGTTAATTGATTCCTGAGGTTCAGAGTATCAGCCTGGGTGAATGAACCTGACCCTTCATCAGAAAAAAGAGAGAGAGCCTTACCTGTGATCAAAGGTTTGTTCTGCCAAAACAAACAAACAAAAACCTACTGACTTAGCTTTATTCACTGTCATCTTTCCCCTTTAAAATGGGGTAATCATCAATGACACAACAAAACAGATATGTATAATTAATAATGGCAAAAGTGGCAAACTGCACTAATTGCCATTGCAGGCCGTATGGCTGCCAAGACCTATAGTGTATCTTTAATGACAGTCTGCAAAAATAAACATGTCTTATTTCTGGGCCTGTACTGCTTTTTATTTGAAAATGCTAGAAGTAACACAAGCACTGCCACATTGTTTGAAGATCTTCTGCTTTTTAACATCACTTAATATTTTCACTGGTCCTGCTCCAGGACTTCCAATACATTAGAGGCAATGAATTTAAAATGAATTGATAGGGGAAAACCCTGGAGAAGATGGTGCATGAACTTTCCAAGACTGATTCAACAACTTTACATCCTTGGCTCCAGTAAATTACAATGTGATCACTTATTAAATCTTCAAGATCTCAAAGAAAGGTGAATTATTCTGGTGCCATAGGCACATTATGACTACTTTCATCTCACCTTCTCAAAAGCCTATTCCTGAACATTTTAAAAATAGCCTGCAACAAATCAGGTTATTCCAAAGGACGCCATTAGTGAGAATATAGCATCCGAGTGGCAAAGGCAGAGGAAGATCGGAATCTGTCTCTGATTTCTGGAATTCATTCATTCTCGTCTTGTAGCAGGCTCAATTTTTAACCCTCCCTGCCAGCAACTGCCAGATAATCAAAATGATGCAACTGTACTCTGATAATATGTTTCTTGATTCACTATGAATGTAACTGCAAACATAGAAGCTTTTGAAGAGCTGCAGAGAGGTCTAGTCATCTGCCTTGTTGTGTAGCCTTACACACAAAAGTAGGCTGGCAGGCAACCAGATCTCTCTGTAACACCAGAGTCATCTCTGGATTTTGAGCAAAGCACAAAGTAGACTGAACAGGGTTTAGTAGAGCTTTAAAAAGTGACTTTCTTGCATTACAACTAGTGATGGGGATGAATTAAAAAACAAATTGTTATATTAGACAAATATTGCACATCATGTAATATTCATCCCTTCATATTTGTCAGGTCCAGAGATCCCAACAAATATGATTGAATGAATATTTTCCACTTTTATTTATCCCTTCTTCTCTATTTTTAAAGACATTCTGTGGCTGCCTTAGAGAGAGAGAGAGAAACCCCTTGCCACCCAGTCCAAAGCCCATCATTCCCTACATTATCTGAAGTAGTCCCCAGTGTCCAGACTGCCATTGTTGCTGCAACCACCAACTTTGAAAATATGGCTGCCCATTTCCCATAGGTCGTATGGGAAATCAGCCACCCTTTTCCAAGATGGAGGCTGTAGCTTCACTGGGGTCAAAAAGAAGCCAAAGTTGCCCTCCCACTTTACCTTAGCCCTGCGTATTCTGTGCTGTCAAATAGGAACTGACTTATAGCAACCCTAATAAGACTTTCAGGGGAACTGAGATACTCAAGAAGTAGCTTTATCGTTTCCACTCTTCCAGTGAGTTTCCATGCTTCACTGGGGATTATTTCAAACCCTTTTCTACAAGTTCTTAATATGCCATTCTGTCCACTACAGAATGAGCCTCGTGGCGCAGTGGTTAAATGCCTGTACTGCAGCTAAAACTGTGCTCACGACCTGGGGTTCAATCCCAGGTAGCTGGCTCATGGCTGACTCAGTCTTCTATTCTTCTGAGGTCAGTAAAATAAGTACCCAGCTTGCTGGGGGTGGGGGCAATGTGTAGCCAGCATAATTAAATTGTAAACCAGCCAGAGAGTGCTTGAAGTGCTATAGGGCAGTATATAAGCAGAGATAGAAGCAGAACACTACAGCATGCTGGGAATTTACATTTTCAGATGAAATTAACAACTAGAGATGGGTACAGATTAAAAAAATGGCATTTCGTTTGTCGTTTGTCGTTTGTCGTTTGGAGGGTCCGTTTCGGTTCGTTTCTGTTTTTTGTGAATTTTTGTGAAAAAATCATTTTTGTTTTCGTTTGTTTCATTACCATTTCATTACCATTTATTTCAATTTTTGTGATTTTTTTAGGATTTTAAGCAATTCACTCATATTGCAGTAACGGAAACGAAACGCACGACAAAATTTCCGGTGTTTCTGTTTGTTTCGTTTCATTTTAGAGATAAAATTTGTTTGTTGTTTTGTTACATAATGAAAGAAAAAAACAAAAATGGAAACAAAAATTGTTCGTTTCGTGCCCATCTCTAATAACAACTACCTTATGTTTCTCATTTTCCAAAACTCCGTAAAAATGGAAGGGGAAGTTGATGAATATATAGATTCCGGCTTCTTTCAGCCTCATATTGGACCAGGAGTTGTTCTTGTCCATTCTCCTAATGTTCATCAATAGATACACATTTAAATTCTGGTGTTTCCAATCTATAATGCACAGGCCCAATTGCTCCAACCCGAGTTGTAGCCCTGGGTCTTTGTCTTCTCCTTATAAAAACTGAGGATTTTTACATTTGCATCCTAGATCTTTTGTTTACAAATCATACAGCTGGCATGAATCATGTCTCAGTCCATTGTTCTTTTCTGCAAAACATATGCTCTATTTGAGGTGCTTCCACCAGCAGCTCCTTAAGTTGGCCTTGTGACAGGTCTGCTTGCCCCATCGTTGTCCTGTGATCTAAATACATGACATCTGCTCTGCCCACAAATTGACCTGCAAATGATATGTTAGAATGCAGCAGGTAGCCCCAGATTTTCTATGACTACAACTAACAGCTGCTGTGCAACCTTTTATCATTTTCTGTTCAACTCTGTTCTTCATAACAAATTCAAAAGCTCTACCTTGATTTTTATTGTAGATTCACAGAGAATGAAAAAAAATGGTTTGCAGAGGCATTGAAATTGAAATTAGGGAAGATCCTAGTAGACTTGAGCAAATGATGAAAGACAAAATTGTGAAGCCTTTCATAAGACGCCAGGATGTATCCTCCAGAGTTAAACAGAACTTGCTAAAAATATAGAAGTGTGCTCTCCCGATTCATCAGCCCCACCAGAGGCTTTTAAGGCAATTCAGATAAACTCACAAGAAGATGCATTGTGATGAGCAGTATTCCGAAAAGTCAGATGGTGCCATGCAATTTCCAGATGGCACAAAAATTTAGTTTGGCCAGATCTTAAACTCTGTTTTAAAAGGTGAAGAGATCAAAGGGTGTCAATCATGGTCAATTTTTCATTAATGTGCTCTTCTTTTTGGTTTTTGATATTTTCCCACCTGTAGAAAAGAGCCCAAATTGTATTTTTTTATCAATTGGTTGTTTCCTAGTCAGCATGTAAATATTTGAGCTTTCATAAGGTGGCCACATGACCTTTTACATATACAGTGGTACCTTGTATAAAGGAATTAATTCGTTCCAAATGAAATTATGTTAAGCAATTTTTCCTTTATAGAAATTTTCCATACAGAAAACAGAGTGATCAGCTAATAGGGGAGGACAGAAAACGGAGTGATCCTATTTTTATGTTGTACAGATTAGCCCCATAGGCAATTATGTTAAGCAAATTTCCCCTATCTCCAGAATTGTTTATGTTGCAAAAATTTTATATTATACAAACCGTTTGTTATACAAGGGTCCACTGTACTGATTTACCGGTATTTAAAATATTTATACCCCACCTTTCTCCTCTACAGGATCCAAAACAGCTTACAGTATTAAAAACAAACAATAAAGACACTGGAATGGGAAGAAGAACACAAACACACAAACACAATAAAATAAAGCAGAGTGGTCCATCTCTTGATCTTCTTTGAATAGAAGCTGAATGATCACATCCATTTTTGTGGCAATCAAGAAATATGAGAAGACAAATCAGTAAGAGGCAACTCATTTGGGTGCCTAGATATCACAAATGCAATTCTGTACTTCTGATTAACAGGTCATAGAACACATCAGCTGAAACTCTGGAAAAAACGAGAGGAAAGATGCAACATACAAGGTGACAAAATGATTCAAAATTAAAATTTCCTAGTTCTTGCTGTCCGCTGATGGTAACATCAGTGTAGAATTATATGCAAAAGTCACTGAAATGCACAAGGCCAGTGACTATGTTGACTCCAAAATTCTGAGGAATTTATTTAAAAAGTAATTTTCCAAGGTCCAATAGGATGGTCAGTCTACACAGCTTCGTATTAGCCCCAATGACTAGCAGTTCTTCTCCGAGATTTAAGAAAGATATTTCGTACCCCCTTCTCGGTGTCCCACCTGGCCTTTCTTCATTGTGGGAAGAAGCCTGCAATAGTCCTGCATTTTGTTTGTTATATTTGAGTGTACACAGGCAGGTACCCCTGCCTTGTCATGTTGTAGGGTAAGCATGTGAATTATGCTAACCCAGCATCACAAAATTTAATGAAGGCATCCATGCCCTCCATCACTCACAATGTAATTGTAGCCTAGATTAATAACAGAAATTTGGGCAGGAATTTGTTTTCCTCGATGATAAGTCCCATTGAGAAACACCAACATTTCTTTTGCCAAGAAAAAGGAAACCAAATAATAATAGAACAAGATTAATCTTATAATTTTTCCTGATTTTCAGTTCTCCACGTTTGGGACAGTCCCTCTTCACTGGCATCCATAGCCATCAAAATTCAAAGCAATAAATAATGAATCATAAAACACGTAAAACCTTAGATGAAGATTTATTTTCATCTCTTCCACAAAGGGAGGATGCCCTGGTAAAACAGAAGTGTCATGTTGTCTCTGATGGAGCAGTGGCTTTTAAAAAGAATAATTTTAATTTAATTTAATTTTGCTTTTGCAATTTTCAATTACGTCTGACACCATGCTACATCCTCTTATTGTACAGAGGTGTTGAAATCAGTTGATGATGCAAGGACAGGGTTTCTTTCAATAAATGGTAACAATAAAATACTTGAATGAAATGTTCATCTAGAGATGGGCATGAACTGGTTCATCAGAGTTCATAAAGCCAGCAGCATAGGTGCTGCTCCTCCACTTCCTCCGCCTCAATCAGCCACTCATCAGGCCCAGCATGCTAGCTTCCTGCACCTCCTCCAAGGGCATATCTAGGGGACAGTGGAAGGTTGTATTTGCCCCAGGGTGCAGCAATCTGGGGGTGCCTGGACGGGAGCAGCAGGACAAAGCCTTGCACCCTTTTGCCAGCAGCCCCCCCCCCGGATAAGGCTTGGTGACGGTACCCCCTCCACTGTCTCCACCACCACTCACCAGGTGAGCAGCAAAACAGGTAGTCAGGCAGGCATGTGGGGAGAGCAGTGGCCATGGCGCCCTCCTCCTCCTCCTCCTCCTCGCCTTGCTTTGGGCCACCGCGGGAGAGGTATAAGGCACAAGCATGGTACTGCACACATGCACACACATAAATGCCTCTTTGCCCCATGCTCATGCCCATGCATGTGCGCACGCATACCCCGCACATGCAGGATTGGGCCCCATTTGCTAGGTGGGTGAGATGTGGTAGGAGGGCGGCATGAGGGGTGCAAAAACGAACGTTGTCCCCAGGTGCTCCAAACCCTTGCTACGTCTCTAACCTCCTCAACACTTCTTCCTGTCCTGGCAACAACTCAGTCTCTCTGTCCTCCCCTATTAGCTGATCGCCCACTCAGAGAAAAAGGTGAGGCAGAGACATCTGTGCTCTTGCTCCTGACTGGAAGATTAGCTGAGCAGGTGGGAAAAGCAAGCAATCTGGGTCTGGTGCGTGGGTTGATAAGCTGAGGTGGTCGGGATCAGCAGCACCTGTACTGGGTGACTTTCTGTCTTCGCAATCATCTGCAGTGTCCAAATATAGTAAGCATGTCTATTAGAGATGGGCACGAAACGAACAATTTTTCATTTCCATTTCCATTTTTTATTTCATTATGCAACGAAAAGACAAACAAATTTTGTCTCTAAAATGAAACGAAACGAACAGAAACACCAGAAATTTTGTCATGTGTTTCATTTCCGTTACTGCAATATGAGTGAATTGCTTAAAAAACACAAAAAATTGAAATAAATGTAATGAAATGGTAACAAATGAACAAAAACAAAAATGAATTTTTAACAAACATTCACAAAAAACAGAAACGAACCGAAACGAACCCGCCAAATGACAAACAACAAATGAAATGCCATTTTTTTGATTCGTGCCCATCTCTAATGTCTATTCCCAACATTAAGAGGATCCAGTTCCATTTGCTTGCCATTTTCCTGTTTAAAATGATGTGCCCGTCAAAAGAAAAAAGAAATGGCAACCCCAGTTCAGGGGCACAAATATGGTTTAATTTACATAAATTCCAAGACTGAATTCAACAGCATCACACTCAAAGACAGACCACAGAAAAGTCTGGCTTTGTTTTTTTTTTTTTTTGTACTGTAACTTCCCAAGTCAGTAGTCATGATAACTGAGCAATTCTGGGAGATGTAGAAAAAAAATAGTGTTTCCAAATTCTACTGAAAGTCATTCACGGGTGTAGGCAAATCAGTCAATTTAAGTATTCCTCATATTCATATCTGATGAGTTTATGGAGAAATCTCTGAATTTGAATAAATTAATGAACCAATGAAATCCCCAGTCACCCATAAGCCTGATACATGGGTTATGTCAAGACAAATGGACCTCCCAGAAGTTTCATAAAGCAAGCATGGTATTTAGTGATCTAGGATAGAAAGAATGATGGCTGTGGTCTAGCTATATCCATGAAGTGCCTCAGCTGGTGCATCTTCTCAGGATGCTAAAAGGTGTGAGGAGGATCTAAAAGCAGTCCCCCAAAGTAGCACTCTTATTAAAAGGAACTCTAGTATTTTCTAGGAGAAGCTGACCATTGTCTGACTCATTTGCCAGGAGAACTTCCTTGGAGTAATAGTCAGTTTTTCTTCTAGTATATTACTGAGATCAGGCACTATTTACAACTAGGAATGATTGTAAAAAAATGTAGGCACCCATTGCTTGAAATTAAAAATGCAATCCATTCTTCTTTCATTATTTTGGCACACAAAAGGGCTTATTTTTAAATGAGCACAATGATACAGAGTGACACTTAACATACTTTTGCAGAGTTAATTTTTAGCAGGCTCCAGGGTTTTCAGTTAATAATGTGACTTAATAATGCTCAGGGAGTTCTTTTAATATCCAGATATCCTGTCAGTCTATTAACATTTCCCAGTGATCAGATTTCTTTACCAGGTGTTGTGATGGATGGTTGAGGCTTCTTTTATTTATTTATTTTTTTTTATTATTACAAGTCATGTTTGAAATAAGTACTTTGTCTTCTGCAGTCACGATTTGGTAAGCGTTATTAATGCTTCAAGTTCTTGTCTGTGCCCAAATGACACAGATTGTTATGCCTCTGGGTAAATCTTGAACAGAGATTCATCTGCTTTGCAGAGAGAGAAGAGAGGATGCACACACTTAGGACTCATGAAAGGAAATGATTAATGGCTCAAACTTTAAAGTTTTACTGTGATCTGTGGGAGTTTAAATTTCTTTTTCATATGGAATCTCAGGATCTCTCTGCTTTGCAGAACAGTACATGTTTCATTTGAATAGAAGATTTTGCTCCTTTTAATCTTTCACTAACTACAAGAACTGGGACAAGAAAGCAAACAGCTTCTACTGTAATGCAATTGAGCCTTTGAGTTCTGGCTTTCTGTGCAAAGTCTACAGGCTAACTTTTAAATGCCCAAAGTTTAGAAGCAGTCAAGGAATTATGTCTCAATGAACAGGGAAAAAAGGCATGGACAACGAACCAGTAACCCAGGAAAATCCTTTAAGACTTTTTAGCCAAAATCATGGTGCATGGCATAATCAAATTTGTACATTTCAGTTTCTTCCTTGCCAGTAAATAAAGCCATGGTTATCAGATGGCTGTATGTACACACCTACTCAGTGTGTGTGGAAACCCCCGAAGAGCCTGGCAGGGGCTTTTTACTCACAGGCAAGGAGTGGCCTGAAAAACATGAATCATCTCATGTTACACAACAGGATTTTGGCCTTTGTATTACAGCAGAAGCTTTTTTCTCCTCCTAAGTATTAAAAATAGTTTGCTTTTTTGCGATTGGTCTTCAGCCTGTAGGCATGAGAGTCCTTTGAAGGGTGGTTTCATAAACATAAAAGCACACCTGAATCACGTCTACCTAACAGTAACTGTTTTCAGCTCTAATGATGAGTTATTGAGCACACCTCCATCTGTCCAGATTTGAGAGGTTACTCACACCTGTACATCACTTGATTTTTTACCTCCTGGTTCTGATCTAGGGTTCAGTTTAGGGTTGGCAGGTATCACATGATGGCTGATTTTGGAGTTCATTTTCCATGCCGTAGGCTCTGGACCTGAAATTTCTGGGAACTGGGTGCTAACAACCAATCCAGTTGCAGGTTTTGAGGTTCGGTCTCTTAGGAGTGGCTTTCAAATATGCCCAGATGTACTGTTGTCTTTCCAGGCTGTCCAGCTGCTGCTCTTTCTTCTGGTATCCTTTTCCTTCCACTATAACTATCAGTTATGCATGCACCATTTGCAATTTTTGCATAAAAGTGTATCCTGGGCATCTCAGGGGTCTATTTCTTCTGACAGAATAAGGATGTGACCCTTGGTCTCAAGCTCTGGCCATGAAACGCGGGAGAATAGGATGCTGCTGACCTGGCAACCTTGGATGTTTCCCAGGTGGTGCACAAGTGTTGTGTGGAATGAAGAAACACCTTTCCCCTTAACTGCACATTTAAAATAATGTATGATGCAGGCAGCATTCCAAATGGGGATTGGGGACGGAACAGCAATTCACATTAAACAAATTTTTAAACCTCTGAATTGATCCAACACATAGTTTGCCAGACTATTAATTAAAATATCATCAAGAGGAAACTAAAGACACTCAATCCTCTCTTTTTAGCAATCATATGCAAATAAAAATGTGGGGAAATGCATATGCATTATAGTCACTGGGGAAAATGTGTGAACATGGATATATTAAGATAAATGTGTCTGTTAGGGACAATGGCTAAGAAAGTAGAAATGAATTTTCTTCCAGGAATTTTTAATAAATAATATTCTCACTCAATACATAATTTGGATGGCATGAAAATGCTCTTTGGATCCTGAGAAATGCAACAGAAATGCTGTTTCTGTTCCTCATCAACTGAACATACTGAACCTGGTGGTTGTTTATAGCTCTCCAGGCTGGTGGATGTTGTGTGGATGTTGATTAGCACTACCTTCTTTGAATATGTCTGATGCAGTTACCACTCATATATAGTTTTCTATATTGCTAAATATTTCTTCCTTCCTAAGGGAATAATCTATCACAGGAGCCTAGATGTATTTATATTTTGTTTATGCATGCATTTAGAAGCCATCTTTCTGGAACAAATGTGCTGAAGGGAGTGAACAGAAGTAGGAAAATAAAACCAATAAAACTAATTTAATAGAAGCACAGACACAG
>JAHTLZ010003518.1:5320714-5344491 GCA_023846285.1 Phrynocephalus versicolor | reverse complement strand
TTATTATTATTATTATTATTATTATTATTATTATTATTATTATTATTATTATTATTATTATTATTATTATTACACCATGGATACGAGCATGGTTATGGGGAATACCATGTTTTGCAACTGTTTCCAAACTTATCCTATGCTACTGGTTGTAAATTAAGGGTGCTTATAAAAACAAACAGCTTCTCTTCGTCAAAAAATTTATTTCAGGCTGAATGACCAAAATGAAGCAAGTGAACAGGATTGATTATCTCCTAATTTATGCCATGGTGTAAATACACAGCATCTCTGCTTAAAGGCATTGGCTCTGATCAAGAATCATGCCTGGAGGGATGTGCTTTTAAGTGAAGACATTTGCTACAGTACAGTGGCTTCTGTGCAAATGCCAGATACTCTTAATTTGATGGTTCATTTCATCTTGGCCTGTGATCCCAAACACTCTTGCTTGGACATCTATTCCATTCATAGCAAGGGGTTTGTTGTGCACTCTCACCTCACCTCTGATATATGGCAACTAGAGATGGGCACAACTTAGCGGTATTTTCGTTTCCATTTTCGTTTTTCGTTTCCGTTACATAACGAAACGAAAAACGAAAAATGGCTCAGAACTGGAACGGAAACGGAAACAAAATGACTAATTTTGAGCCAATTTTCGTTTTTCGTTACTGGGAAAGCACTTAATGGAGCTAAATGGGAAGAAATGAAAAATTTTTTGTTTTCGTTTTCATTTTTTCGTTTTCGTTACGTAACGAAACGAAAATGAAAAATTTTGAAATTAGCTCACGAAAACGGAAACGAGCCGAAATGGACCCCTAGATGAAAACGAAAACGAAAACAAACAATTTTTCTGAGTCGTGCCCATCTCTAATGGCAACTTAAGGTCAAGAGACCTCCAAAAAGTCCAGTCATCAACAACCCTGCTCAGCCCTTGCAAGCTCAAGGTTGGGGATTCTTTTATCACATCAATCACTCTTTTATTTGTTTTTCCTCTTTTCCTGGTGTCTTTGGCTTCTTCTAGCATTATAGTGTTTTCCAGCAATGACTGTATTTTTCCATGTATACGACAATATTTTTTACTAAAACTGTTAGACTAAACATTTAGGGTCGTCTTATATACAGAAGTAAGCCAATGAGATGAACACACAGTAGAGAAACTGTTGTTTCAGGTTGGAAAAATGGGAGTCGTCTTATACATGGGTCCATCTTATAGATGGGAAAATATGGTGTGTTCTCAATGTGAGAATGTGACAACCCAAGTTCCATCAGTTTGGATTCTACAGAGAGTTCAGGCTTGATTTCATCTTTGACCCTCATGTCCGTCTTTCTGGCCATTCATGGCATCAGCAAAGCTCTCCTTCAGCACCGTATTTCAAACAAATTTATATTCTCCCTTTAGTCTTGATTCACTGCCCAGTTCTGAAACCCTGTGATGAGATGACCTAAATGTCTAATGTGAAATAATTGTGCTTAAGCTATGTATGCCACAAAAGACATGCAGAATTGCTTCGACAAATCCCACTTATAATGATGGACCTTAAAAAAAATGGAGGAGGCACAGAAGGGTCAGAGTATGTTTCTTAATGGTCGAGGTTAAAGGCGACGTTAAGATTTCATGGTAAATCAGCCACGCTAAACAAGAACTGCTGGATATCTCAGCAGTTTAAGTCCCAGGCTGCAGAGCCAGATGCTGGGTGTTCAAATCCCCACTGTGCCTCTGTGACAGGGGATGGACTCAATGATGAACAGAGTCCCGTCCAGCTCTGAAGTTCTACGATGGTGGTGGTGATTTCAGCCAAAGAGATGAAAGCTCATTATAAGGTCCCCAACACCCTTCCCCAGCCACCAGCACACAATGAGAAAAGAAACATGGTAGAAATATGTTAATACAATGCCAAGGAACAGATAAAATCTGCTTACAGAACATCTGAAACAGGAGGATATTAACTATGATAGCCAATACTATTAAATGTATTCACAAATGGACTATGACAACTGAACAAAACATTACTTTTGGAGTTCAGAGACCTTATGGAATTACAGACCATGTATAAATGTACAAAAACAGTCTTCTGTGTAGGTATTATGCTCAAGGCCCCTGGGATTGCCAGATGACATGTTTAGTGAAGTTTTCTCCATGGACATGCCATTCTGCCAGTTCAGATCATCGTATCACCTGGATTCCAAACTTGCATTATTGTTATTATTATTTTAAAGCAAGGCTGTAGCCCTTATGGAGCCAGAATGATGAGGCAGAAAGTGTTGTCATGGATATAATCTAGTTTTTTGAGATTTTTGTGTGATTCATCAAACCACATTTTCACATACTATATCCATAACAACAGGCAGATATAAAAGCTGCAGTTTCCAAAAAAAATGCATAACGGGAAATTATACCAGCTCATTTAGAACACTGAGACTTTTAAATAAAAGCTAAGAGATGTTGTAAGCAAATTTAAACTACAGTGTTGGTAAATTGACATTGCTGAATGACAATACTTTCCCAAGTAATATAAGAACGTAATCCAAACTCCTGCTGCATATTTCTAATTTGTATTACTTCAATATGGGGTATTAGATTGACTTTCCTTTACTTTTAGAGGGAGGGTTAATATGAGAGATAACAACCTACAGTCTTCACCGAAAAATAATATAATTCATCCCTCCCCCAACACACACACACATAATACAATTTGAATTGAAACTTTGACATGAGGAACGAAATATTCTCATTTGAGTGCAGACATTGAAAAGCACCAGTTGTTTCAGATTTACATTGTGCTTCAGAACTAGTGGAACAGAATCCTCCTTATGTAGGAAATACTTTAGAAACTCTTCTCTCTCTTTTCCCTCTTTAAAAAAAATGCTCAAAAACAAAACTCCTGATAAATAAATGAAATGTATTGACTCACTGCCTGTAAACAAAAAGAGGAAAGCAGCAAAATATGCTGATGGCAGAAAAACAATCTAGGTTAGTGAAGACTATTCTTATTTATTATTTATATAGCACTCTCTATGTGCGGATCCTCCTTCACTTTAATAAAGGGGAAATGAATGCACATTTTAACTTGCTGTACACACACGATAATAGCAGGGTAGAGGCATTATATCTAGAACTCACACCATGTTGACTCACAGTGATGGGAGCAAAAGAATTTCCAATAAATGAATAGCTAGAAGACATAGTAATTCCATGTATAATCAACTCCCCTCATGACTTTCCAGGGGTTGGCATTGCAGTGGTCATAATTCACAGCTCTGTGGTCCTTTGACTCCAATACAGCCCCTACCATTGGTACAAGTAATAGAGAAGGGCAAGTGCTAATTAGTAAGAAGCAAAGAAAAGCAATAGATGATATTTATTTTTATGACATGAAATGAGTTAAAATAAACAAAAAATTGCTGTGCTGAAACCCAGCAAAATGGCAGGGAGGCATCCCCACTGATTTTCAGAAGTGGACCATGCTGATATTGGGTGGCCACATGGGGGGGAGGTGCCTGAGTTGCTGGCCAAATTAAAATTTAACCTTTAGCTGAATCAAGGTCTCTCTCCCTCCTGCTCCAGACAAAGAGATGTATTTCAGTGAGAGGTTTCCTGGATTATGATTAGTTTCTGAAGTTATAATACAGTACTTCCCCACCACCCTTGCTTCAGCTCCTGCAGTTGTTATAGATGTTGGAACAAATGTAACAAAGCTACCTTTCAGAGCTCTGCACAAATGCAAGTCACTCTCTCTGAGTCCCTATGACATTCCTGCTGTGGATTTTGCTAAAAAAAAAAACTGTTGTGAATGATTGCCAAAACCTGATGTGCGCAAAGTTTAAAGCTTGGAAATCTGGGATGGAGGTAGGGACTGAGGCACCTGGGAAACAAATGAGACACCTGAAGGATAGCAAATGCATAGACACTTTAGGACAGATCCAAAAGTTGTCCATGAGATAAAGAAGCAACTGATAATTGCTCTCTTTCCGGATTTATTCTATTCAACAATTTAGCATTAAATTCAACAGGAAAGCACCTGAAACTAATATTAGGTACATCTCTGTCTCTCTGTGGTGTGTGTGTCTACCACAAGTAGAAGGAGGCAAGTACAGCAGTCTATAGGCGACTGTTAGCCCCAGTTTAAGTAGGCCCATATAAGCATGGCTGCATGTCTTTCCCCAGTTTACCATAATGGCTGTTCTGATAGGCAGGAAATTCTGAGGAGTAAGGAGACAGTCACACAAGAAGCTGTAGGGAGCAGGGAAATCCACTGCAGATGAGGAAAACTGCTTACACAAGAGCCAAATTCTGCCTCCTTTTTAGACATGGGCACGACTTAGCGGAATTCCCGTTTCCGTTTCCGTTCCTCATTTCCGTTACGTAACAGAAAAGGAAACGACAATTACTCCGCCAGAACTCGAACTCGAACCGACGAACGAATAATTGGGTCTGATTTGTCGTTGTCGTTCCTGGCATCGTGGCGATCGCGCGATGCCAATCGGCACAGAAAAAAGTTTTTAAAAGTTAAAAAAAAAACCGATTCCCGGCCAAAAAAAGCAGGCGAAAATATGCCTGCCTCTGAGAGTGCACCTACCAGAGGGGTGGTTGCTGGGGGGATCCCAGGCCTCCCACCTCTCCTCCTGTCCTTCCTGGGCTGCTCTGGTGCGGTCAATGGCATCCTTGTTGTCCCGGCAAAGTCGCCGCCTCGCCGCCTCGCCGCCATTCAAGCGGCACAGAAAAAAGTTTTTAAAAGTAAAAAAACCCCGATTCCTGGCCAAAAAAGCAGGTGAAAATATGCCTGCCTCTGAGAGTGCACCTAGAGGGGTGGTTTCTGGGGGGGTCCCCAGCCTCCCCCCTCTCCTGTCCTGGGCTGCTCTGGTGGAGGGCAATCATCCTTGTTGTCTCGCCAACTCATCATGCCATGCGGAATCCAAAATGGGGCGACTGCAATTTATTTTGAAATTGTGGTCCAAAAACACACCAAACATGCGAAAATTGCTGCTGCCTGCTACTATTTTAAAACTGCCAGAATTTTTACAGTAGCAGCAGTAGGTTTTTCTTGCAACAAAATGTCCTCCTCTCCATTGATTTTATTTTATTTTATTTATATTTTTTTACACCTGCGCAATGATGGGCTGGCCATGGGAGTGGACCATGCAAATTTTTGGAGCCATTCCACCAATCGCATGGCCACTTCGCCACTGAGACTTCTGGGATGTGCCAAAAAGCCCACTAACCCTGCCCTAGCCCTAACCCTAACCCTAACCCTTACCCATACTCCACAGTACACTGTCCTTCTTAGTGGGTCAGAGAGGCACCCAGAGGTGCACCCCACTACTCACCCTAACCTCACCCATAACTAGCCTAACCCTAGCCCTTGCGCTAACCCTAACCCTAAGCCAGATCTGTGAGTGTGTACTTGCATTGCACTACACGCAAGTACGCTTCCCTTCTTAGTGAGACACAGAGAGCCCGCATTCTCTGACTGACTGCTGCAGTGGAGGCACCCCAAAGAGCGGTGCCTCTGCCAGTCCACTAAGCAAGTCTGCAACTTGGTATGCATATCCATATGGCTATGCATGCCCTTTTGTAGCGGGCGAGGAGAGGAGGCACCCACGAGGTGCCTCCAGGAGCCTGCTTTCCCTTCCTTCCTAGCAGATGAGGAGAGGAGGCACCCACCCACCCCAGAGGTGCCTCCAGGAGCCCGCTTTCCCTTCATAGCGGACCAGAGGAGGCACCCACCCCACAGAGGTGCCTCCAGGAGCCCGCTACCCCCCCTAAACCAGTACTAACAACAGACAAAAAATGAAAAACAAAACGACAAATTTATGAAAAATTTCACAAAAAACGGAAACGAGCCGAAACAGACCCGTCCCGAAAAACGACAACTCGAAAAAAAATTTCCTGGTCGTGCCCATCTCTACTCCTTTTAGGGCTGCACTGTGACAAACTTAGGTAAGGCTTGTGCCTTGCCTATTTTTGCACCTTGCCAAATGAGGATAGAGAAGACACCTGTTGTTGAGCTCTTTTCTATGATTTCTGCAAAGCTGTTCATTCTCACAATCTCAAAACAAACTGGGGATCATCCCCCCCTTTTCTTTCCCTGGTAGTTGGTTTTGCTGTTATTATTATTTCTGTTATAATTATTTTGCTAGCCTGAAATAACGTCTCTAGTACAAGAAGCTGTTTATGAGAGAGACCAACTGGTTATTTGGCCAGAGGATTTTTTTCAGATGGCTGTAAGTGTAAACGATCAGAGCAAATGCTGTTCCACTGGATTCTTTCTATGAACAAAAGAACAAATGCACCTTTTTGTGGCATCAGGGATGATAGTGTGAGGATCAGAGCAATGCAATGCTTCAGGGCCCTGTCAAGAAGCAATCTAACAGTCAGTAGTCGTATCATGAAGCAAATGTTTTTTTGCCCCTTAATCTGTGGAAAATGTGTTTTCAGTCATGCGGAGCAAAAGATTTTAAACCTTAAGACTGAACATTAGACAATGTATTTGATATATACTCCTCACTGAAAACTGTGTTGGATAGATATTGCTATCTTTTATATTGCTGTTATATTTTGCTGAGATGAGTTACTGAAGGGAGTAGAGAGAGATTGTGTGTGTGTGTGTGTGTGTGTGTGTGTTTTACTGAGGGTGGGGAAGAATTTGATTTCATCCATGTTTTAAAGCAAACGTATCTAATTTACACTTGCTGGATGTATATTGCTTTAGATGAGGCCCTTCTCCAAATTATTTAATTTAATTCTAAGGGCAAAAGCTGCATACAAAAATTAAGAAAAATTAAGAAAATGCATAGAAATAGGGGGAAATTGGGGAAAATTTATGTAAATTTTTAAAAAATATATAGGTAGATGTAGTGAAACCTACACACCTGTTGACTTACCTCTGCTCTGCTGGATAATAGGCTTCAGTCCATACAAAAATCTAATATGGACCAAAAAGAGATTAATTTGTCTCCAACCATAGTGTTGAGGTCTTGCTGAAGGGAATGTCACTGAAGGGCAGAGCTAGTGAGTAGATCCACATTCTGCTTCCTTCAGTTGCTACTAGTCAATGCAATATTAGAATGATATTGCACGGCCAGTCAAAGTCACATTTCATAAGCCATTACTGATAGGAAGTGGCAGTCTAAACAAAAGGTTGTGACTTTTGAATGAGTTCTTGAATCAGGAATGCATTTGACAGCATGATAAAAAAACTATATGGGTGGGCTGTGTACCAAATTTGGAGAGGTTTGAGCAAGTCATTTTAAATTTTTTTGTTTTAAAAAGAGTCCCTCACATCTCTAAAATCCGATTTTCATGACATGCAGCCAATTCTGTAGTAGCCTACTGACCTGTATCCAGTTCTATAATCCAAATGCCTACCACTGCCTCCTCAAAGGAAAAGGCCTCCAACTAGAGATGGGCACAAAATGATTTTTTTGTTTTGTTATTCATTTTTCATTTCATTATGTAACAAAACAAATAATGAACTAAAAAACTAAACAAAACAAAATGGAAACTTTTGTTCCATTTTGTTTATTGTTTTCCCATAGGAATGCATGGAAGCAAAGCATTCCTATAGGGAAAAGCCCACGATTTCTCCCCAACACGCTGGGAACGAGAAACTGGGAGATTTTTTTTAAAAAAAATTGCTGATCAGGCCTGGAGTGGCAAAAATATGTTTAAACCTGATGGGCTGGCGGGGGGGGGAGGAGGGATTTAAAAACCTTTTTTTTTCTTTACTGCCCCAAGCCCAAGCTACAGCTGATCAGCACTTGGGGTGCCAAAAAAAGAGAGAGAGAAAAAAGAGAGAAAGAAAGAAATGTTTAAAAACCCCTCCTTTTTCTACACCTCATTGGTTGGGGGAGTGGAGGAGGGGATATTTAAAGATTTTTTATTTTGCCACCCCAAGTCCGTGCTATAGCTGATTGGCCCTCGGGGCAGCAAAAAAATGTTTAAAAATCCAGCCTTTCCCCGCGCCTAATCAAGTTACACAAGTACCACACACACACACAGTACACTAAAAACAAAACAAAACAAAAACAAAAAACAAATTAATTCATTTCAAATGAAATGAAATGAAATTGAACTGAATGAGATGAAAAACGAAACCAAATGCCCATCTCTACTCCCAACTACATGCGTCCTTTACTTTTAAAGTTGATCTGTCCTGTTGCTTTGCTTAGAAAATAAATGAGGTTAAAAATGTTCATTTTTCATAAGAAAAATTCCATAAAGACTGGCTGCACATCCTTATTGAAGTGTTTTAAAGCAATTGCCCAAATTTCTTGCCCATACTTAAGAAAGTAATTAATTACATTTGAGGTGCATGGGGGTTACTTCTAAGGCAAGACAGTCGAACATGACTTGAGAATTATCACAAGAACAACTGTCCATGCACAAATGTCCATGCACAATCAGGAGCCACAGTGGAGAGGGAGGAGAGACAGGAGACACGGAAATAGTGGAGACTCAAAGAGACAAAAAGAGAGAGGTGCCATGAAGAGAATGAGAATAGAAATGAAGAAAGACCAAGACAGAGAAAAGCTATAAAGCAATGAGAGGAGCCATAGAGGAGGATAAGGAGAAGGAATTAGGAGGGGAAAGGAACCAGAGAGAGAGAGAGAGAGAGAGAGAGAGAGAGAGAGAGAGAGAGAGAAATCGGTTCCTGCACCCCCTTTTAAAGTGATTGGGTTGTATTTGCGGACATACTACGCCACCTTTAGGTTTAAAGCCTTTAGGTTTAAAGCGGTTCAGCCAAGTGCGAACGGGGATGCCGATTGCTAAGCAACCACTGAAGTGCAGACTGCCAAACCGCTGTAGCCACCATGTGACCGCGGGGGGAGATAAGGCGATGTAAAATAAACAGCAGCTGCTCACGGAAGTGCAGTAGCAGCCATTGTGAGGAAATGTTGAGCCATTTCCTGGTGTATTGAAACATGGATGTGGAAACAATATCCTTATTTAAACTACTTTTCAAAAAAATACAGAAATGTCTGAATATAAAAGGAAGTACTAGTTTTGTGGGCTGCAAAAAAGGAGAGATGGATAGAGAGAGAACCTGGAAATATTTCATTTGTCTCAGACAAGCTGAAGCCTACTATGGCTACACAATGATAAAATGTCTGCAAGGGAACTTGAATTGTATAGTTTTTTTTTGCCTCCCATTAAAATAGGTTAAAGGCCTAATTGCTTTCCTTTGAAGAGAAATGTGTTCCTGTGGGTTACTTAGCAACTAGTGACAATTTGCCTTTCCTTTTTAGTCCAAAAGAACATAATGCAAATTTTACTAGAATGCTCTTCACTTAATATTTATGTTTTTCATAATGTAAACTCCAGTCCACAGCATGATATTGTTAGCATTACCAACAATATTAAAAGCCTGTACAATTCTGCTGAAAGCATTTGCTAATAACCATCTGTATTGCAGTTTTATTACACAGAGATGTGTGGGAACAAAATAAATCTAAATAAATAAATAAAAATAAGACAATTTCAAGTCTGAAAACTTTTCCTAGCAGGGGAAAGTCACTACACCCCCTTCCCTACCCCTGAGCCTAATTTGCCACCTTCATCTCAGGTGCAGGAAGAATGAAGATCGAATGCACGTCCTCCTAAGAGTCAGTAAATGCACCAACCATCTAAAGCAGTGGCTCCAACCATGGGCTGCCCTGGTGTTCTTGCACTGCCACTCCCAGAATCCTTCACTACTAGTTGTGCTGGCTGGGGTTGGGAGCTGTGGTTCAAGAATACCCAGGTTATCTGACATTAGGTACCACTGATCTAAAACTCCCAGAAGCCTTCACCACCAGCTGTGATATCTGTGAGGATATCTGCAAACTACAGTTGAAGAATATCTGAGGACCCAAGTGTGAGAACCATTGATCCAAAGGATGCTTTATATATCAATAATTTGGCTGTGGTGGTAACAAAATCCTTCTGCTAGTTACCTGTCTTTCCACTCTTTCTTTTTGCATGACCATGGTCTGGTCTAATCACCTGGTTATGTAAGGGCTTTACAGTCACTTTTTGTGTCATATACAAGTCCTCATAAACTATTTTTAACTACCAAGATCCTAGCGATCTTTGTATGAGGATTCTAAAACTCACTGCAGATTGATCCCAACATGTGTGATGCTGGTTGTGATATGAGGTGCACACTCAACAGCACACCCAACTTATGCCTCATCATGCAGCTGGAATCCTCATCAATTAGCCAAAATTTGGCATGTTAAATCATAGAAACCTCACTTATTTCAGTGTGACATTTAGGATGATCTTCCGGGTTCTTCTCAGTGAGCCTTTTTTTAAAATACATTTGTGTCACTAGCCACTATTGTACTCATGAAGCACTGCTTCCTTCCATATTTGTCTCTGAAGACCTCTTTCACTGGAAATGGTAAAGACTGAATCTAGAACTTTCAGCATGTTCTTTGTTTCAAGACATCAGTGTGATCTGTCATTACCTTCTTTGAATCACAAACTCTTCCAACATCTTTCTTGCATTGAGTCTGACTCCTTTGGTAAGATACAAAGTGGGGTTATGCGATAATGAATTTAAAGGATCGGCGGAGGCAGGAGCAGTGCTAGATACATTTATCACTCTGCACAGTATAGTTATTTCTGTTGCACGGTATGAATGTGGATGAAAATTTGTAGCTCCAGATGCTGCATGAGTAGCTAGACATCTGTAAGAACATAAATACTGGATTCCAAGTCTTAAATTAGGTAAGAACACCCATGATATATGGATGTATTTGACAAAGTCATGGCAATTTCCTCAAACAAGATGTGTAGGGATTGTGTTGCTTCATAAATGATCATGTGAAAGGGGAGAGCACAGCAGTTGCATTAGAGTTTGCCTTTCTTTATACTATTTACACTGCTGCATAAACATCCCCAAAATGTAATGGAAAATTCACCTTGTTTGTTTGGATAATATAAACTGGACATATTTGATTCTCTCTCATTCTATCCCCCTCTCCCTTCTGCTCTCTCCTTCTTTCTCTCAATTTGCAATGGCAGCTTTCTGCAACAATTTACTGCAGAGGTCAATCTACAATGAACTTTCTCCCAAGTTCAGAAGTAATTAGCTTCACACTTTGTGAGGAGCATTGATGAATGAATATGAGAAATCTGTTCAGGGGCATATTTAGTGGTGGTTGTTCAGTCGTTAAGTCCTGTACAACTCTTCGTGATCCCACGGACCAGCACACACCAGTTCCTCCTGACTTCCACTGCCTCAAATCCATGTTGGTTGCACCGATGACATCGATGACATCGTCCAACCATCTTATTCTCTGCCACCCCCTTTTATTTTGCCTTCAATCTTTCCCAACATCAGGGACTTTTCCAAGGACTCCTCTCTCCTCATGAGGTGGCCAAATTACTGGAGCCTCAGATTCCCTTCCAATGGACATTCAGGGTTGATTTCTTTCAGGATAGATAGGTTTGATCTCCTTGCAGTCCAGGGGACTCTCAAGAATCTCCTGCAGAACCACAGCTCAAAAGCATCAATTCTGCAGTGATCAGCCTTCTTTATGGTGCATCTCTCACTTCTATACATCACTACTGGAAAAACCATAGCTTTGACTACTTGGACCTTTGTTGGCAAAGTGAGGTCTCTGCTTTGTAAGATGCTGCCTACGTATGCCATCACTTTCCTCCCAAGAAGCAGGAGCCTTTTAATTAATTGCCGCAGTCACCATCTGCAGTGATCAAGGAGCCCAAGAAAAGAAAAATTCTGTCATTGCCTCCATTCCTTCCTCATATGTTTGCCAGGAGGTGATGGGACTCGTGGTCATGATCTTAGTTCTTCAGCCCATTTTTTCACTCTCTTCTAGAGATGGGCATGACCAGAAAAAATGACGTTTTGAGTTGTCGTTTGTCAGAACGGGTCCGTTTCAGGTTGTTTCTGTTTGTCGTGATAATTTTCAAAAATTTGTTGTTTCTGTTTGTCGTTTGTTGTTTCCATCGCGATAGCACAATTTGACTTCCCAGAGCATGGGGTTAGGGTTAGGGTTAGGGTTAGGGTTTGTGGGCTCTGGGCTGCACCTCTGGGTGCCTCTGACCCACGATGAAGGGAAGTGTACTGGCGTACAGTTTAGGGTTAGGGTTGGGGTTAGGGTAAGTGGGCTCTGGGAGGCACCTCTCTGGGTGCCTCTACTCTGACCCACTAAGAAGGAAAGTGTACTGGCGTACAGGTTAGGGTTAGGGTTAGTTGTAGGGGTAGGGATAGTGGGCTCTGGGAAGCACCTCTATGGGTGCCTCTACTCTGACCCACTATGAAGGGAAGCATACTGGCATACAGGTTCGGTTTAGGGTTAGGGGTAGGGGTAGTGGGCTCTGGGAGGCACTTCTCTGGGTGCCCCTGACCCACTAAGAAGGGAAGCGTACTGGCGTACAGATTTGTGTTAGGGTTGGAGTTAGGGTAAGGGTTAGGGTTAGGGTTAGGGTTAGGGTTAGGGTTAGGGTTAGGGTGGGTTAGTGGGCTGCACATCTGGGTGCCTCTGACCCACTAAGAAGGACAGTGTACTGGCGTATGGGTTATGGTTAGGGTTAGGGTTAGGATTAGGGTTAGTGGGCTTTTTATGCCCTCTGGCACATCCAGAAGTCTCAATCAAAACCTGGCCATGCGATTGGTGGAATGGGTCAAAAAAATTGCATGGTCCCATCCCATGGCCAGCCCATCATTGCGCATGTGCAGGTGTAAAAAAATAAAAATAAAAATAAAATAAAATAAATTCAATGGAGACATTTTATTGCAAGAAAAACCCACTGCTGCTACTATAAAAATTCAGGCATTTAAAATACCTAATTTTCACATGTTTATGTTGTGCTTTACTGGGTTTTTGGACCATGATTTAAAAATAAATATTGCGGTCGCCATTTTGGATCTCCCCCACCGCATGGGACACGACGAGGATGACCCCCCCAAGCCTGGTGCAAGCAGCCCAGGACAGGAGAGGGGGGGAAGGCCGGGACCACCACCCCAGAGACCACCCCTCTGTTAGGTGTCCTTAGGCAGGCATATTTTCACCTGCTTTTTTGGCCGGGAATCAGGTTTTTTTTTTTTTTAACTTTTAAAAACTTTTTTTCTGTACTGCTGTTGGCAATGACATTGCAGGATCGCCGCAATGCCATTAACGACAACGACAAACCCGAGTCAATTTTTCTTTTTTCGGGTCGGTTTCGAGCTAGAGTGGAGTAATTCTCGTTACCGTTATCGTTACCCTAACGATAACGATATCCAAAAACGGAAACGAGAATTTTGCCGCTCCATGCCCATGTCTACTCTCTTCTTTCACCCTCATTAAGAGGCTCTTTAATTCCTCCTCACTTTCCGCAATCAGAGTAGTATCATCTGTGTATTTAGTGGTACATGAAACTAAAAATGAAGGAGAAATATCACTTATTCCCATGTGAATTATGTCAAGTTTGTTAGCACTTGTGTTCTTCTGATATGCTTTATTTGCATAAGGATAAAAGTATATTTTCTGTTTTTAGAAATGATACCAATAAGAAAAATCCAGAAGGTAAGGTTGCATTAACTCTGTACCATCCAAACCCAAATGTGCACAACTATGAAAGTACAAGCATCCTAACTGTCTCCTTAAATATATGCATATCTCTTCCTTTCTTGTTATTTGTCTTTTCTGTAAACAGAAGAGCAACGTATTCCTAACCAAGGTGACTACAAAGAAAATGACAAATGGCATTATATATGTGAAGAAATAGGATTAGATGCTGGATCCATGAAAGCATGGGAGCACTAAAGCTGATGAGTTCAAAACCCAAGACTCCAGAGGCAATGGTGGGGCTTCATAATTGAATCTACATTCCATCCAGACAGGGAAAAGCACACTTGGTTAACTTCTAGGATTGCTGATGTCATACTGTTTCCGGAAGCAATTTTTTAAAATGACAGTCTTTCCTTCCAAGCACATATGTTGACTGAATAATCAGAAATATGTCTGTGAAGATTCTCAATCATCCAGGTGAGTTTATCTGGAAGCTGAGTCATGGCAACTGGATTTCTTTTCTTGAGAAATTGAAATGTATCACTGCTTTATCAGTGCCTGATAAGTAACAGATAGACTGTGCCTGAGTCCCCCACCTCTGTTGAGAGAGGGGTTTTCAGTATTCACATGAATGGCTTCCCTGGCCGTTCTTTCACACCACGTATCTTCCCTGTCTAATATGTGTACATCCTCACCTTTGAATGAGTGCCACTTGATGGACTACTTATCAGACAGTGATTTCAACAATACCTAGACAAATCAAAAATACTTCACACCGACACCACCAAGGCCATAGCTGATGACCCATACTTTATAGGTTTCAGCACTTTAGGGCATTGTTCACATAATGGCCTATTGAGACTATTTTCCACCTAATGAGTCTGTTCAGGTCAATGTTCATCTTATGAGCCTATTTCAGATCAGGGTGACATGAGGTCAAAGTGAACTATAAAATGGAGGACCCACAATTAGCTTTCCTCAGACTGATGAAGCTGTTTGGATGAGCAGTGAAACATTTCTATCTCTCAATAAAAGAAGTCTAGTTACCATGACTCAACTTCCAGATAAGCAGAAGAATCTTCCTTTAGGAGGGAAGATGTGAAAAGGTGCAGTCTCCACTATCATCAGGTAGCAGGCTAGCAAAGGGGTCTACAGCTGGTGGACATCTCTCCCTTAACGTGTTGCTGCTACCTCTAATTATCCACCATCTCAGATGGTTCCCTTGCCTTGCTTAATGGTAGGGCTGGCTCTGATTCATATGCTTGGAAATTCCCATTAAACCCTGATTTGCTGGTAGCATACAAACTGGATCACTGTTCTCAGTGAGCTCCCATGTTATGGGAAAAACCCTGTTGCATACAATATCTCCCTGCCCCTTTGCCCCTCTGCCTTATTTTCCTTCTCTCCTTTTTCCAGTCCCACCCTCATTAGACAATAACCATATGCTTTTAGAAATGAGTTGTTTTGTCTCCAATACAGTAAATTCCACACTGAGATGTCTCCATTCAAACCTACCCATGCAAGGAGGTGAGGGAAAGATCTGGTCAGTCCTTGTTGATCCTTATTGATCAGCCCTTCGGCTCTCACATCAGTGTTGATTTCTGAAGCAAGGCCAAGTTGTTTACAAAAAAATGAAACAGAAAAAACACAACAATGGTGTCTCTTTGGAAGAAAAGTTCGTTTTAGCAGATGACTGTTTGAAATCAGAGCAAACCAGGCCAACATAATCTGCTAAGCAAACATGATTTTTTTCAGTTTGGCAGCATTAACTTTTTTTTTGTCATTAGCATCCATTTGCATGAAGACAGAAAAATTGACACTGTGATATATTAAGATAAGAACAAAAGGCAAATCTCCTGCAACTTTCTATTTGAAATAAAAGAGCCTCCAAAAATGGCTTGCATCCTGGATGAAATTGCCTCCTGCATCCTGTTCTGGAATTAAATGTTAATGAGCTGATTTATTTATGTTTCATTTTTCAGGGATAAATTTCTTTCCACTTGGTGATTTTGTTTTGACTTGCCTAAGTTCTTTTACATCCTAGCCTCAGCTCTGTATGTTTCTCTTTGATGTGAATCTTGGGAAGCCGGCTGTAGATGTCAGAGCAAAAAAGTATTGCTTTCTGAAAGGCAAGCTGTGTTTGTAAGAGACACCAAAGTACTGAAGAATCAAGAAAATGCTTCAAGATCAGTGCTGCCTTTTTTCCCTTTCAGAATATCACCTATCCAGCCTATTTGGCTGATCTGCCAGATGTGTGCATTTGGGTGTGTGTGTGTGACAAAATAACTTGTTACTTGTAATTGACCTGATCCTGTTTTAGAAGGGCAAGAACTGCACTGTGTGACCCTTAGAACTAAGGAGAAATCACAGTGCTTCAAAGTAACTAGTTATAGGTGACACTCGAAAAATTAGAATATTGTGCAAATGTTCATTTATTTCAGTATGTCAACACAAAAGGTGAAACTAATATATGAGGTAGACTCATTACATGCAAAGCGAGATATGCCAAGCCTCACTTTGGTATAATTGTGCTGATTATGGTGTACAGATTATGAAAACCCCAAATTCACAATCTCAGAAAATTAGAATAGTGTGAAAAACTTCAATATTCTAGGCTCAAAGCATCCCACTCTAATCAACTAATGAATCCATAACACCTGAAAAGGGTTCCTGAGCCTTTCAATGGTCTCTCAGGCTGGTTCTGTAGGAATCACAATCATGGGAGAGAGTGCTGACCTGACAATTGTTCAGAAAACCAACATTGACACCCTCCATAAGGAGGGAAAGCCCCAAAAGGTACAGATTGCAAAAGAAGTTGGATGTTCACGAATTGTTGTTTCAAAGCACATCAATATAAACTTAAAAAGCTATGTGGAGGGGGAAAGTGTGGAAGAAAAAGGTGCACAATAGAGATGGGCACGACCAGGAAAAATTTTTTATCGAGTTGTTGTTTTTTGGGACGGGTCCGTTTCGGCTCGTTTCCGTTTTTCGTGAAATTTTTCAAAAATTTGTCGTTTCGTTATGTCGTTTGTCGTTTGTTGTTACCGCTGTGATTTAACGCAACTTGACTTCCAGTTCCCAGAGCATGGGGTTAGGGGGTAAGGGCTAGGCTTAGGGTAACAGTTAAGGTTAGGGTGGGTTAGTGGGCTGTACCTCTGGGTGCCTCTGGCCCACTAAGAACACAGTGTACTGGCGTATGGGTTAGGGTTAGGGTTAGGCTTAGGCTTAGGCTTAGGGTTGGTGGGCTTTTAATGCCCTCTCTGGCACATCCAGAAGTCTCCGCAAAACCTGGCCATGCGATTGGTGGAATGGCTCCAAAAATTTGCATGGTCCCATGCCATGGCCAGCCCATCATTGCGCGTGCGCAGGTGTAAAATAGCTAATTTTCGCATGTTTCTGTGGTGCTTTGGTGGGTTTTTGGACCACGATTTAAAAAAAAAAATTGCAGTCGCCATTTTGGATCCCCCCGCACCGCATGGCAAATGGAGACGCCGGGGATGCCCCCTCCCAGCCTGGTACCAGCAAGTCTCAGCATCAGCAAAACCTGGCCATGTGATTGGTGGAATGGCTCCAAAAATTTGCATGGTCCCATGCCATGGCCAGCCCATCATTGCGCGTGCGCAGTTGTAAAAAAATAAAAATAAAAATAAAATAAAATAAAATAAAATAAAATAAAATCAATGGAGACGTTTTATTGCAAGAAAAACCCACTGCTGCTACTGTAAAAATTCAAGCATTTAAAATAGCTAATTTTCGCATGTTTCTGTGGTGCTTTGGTGGGTTTTTGGGCCACGATTTCAAAAAAAATATTGCGGTCGCCATTTTGGATCCCCCTGCACCGCATGGTAAATGGAGACGCCGAGGATGCCCCCTCCCAGCCTGGTACCAGCAGCCCAGGACAGGAGGGGGGAAAGGCTGGAGTGGGGACCCCCCCAGAAACCACCCCTCTGGTAGGTGCCCTCAGGCAGGCATATTTTCGCCTGCTTTTTTGGCCAGGAATCTTTTTTTTTTAATTTTTAAAACTTTTTTTCTGTGCCACTTGGCATCGCGCGATCACTGTGATGCCAGGAACGACAATGACAAATCAGACCCAATTTTTCTTTTGTCGGTTCAAGTTCGAGTTCTGGGGGAGTAATTGTTGTTACCGTTTCCATTGCGTAATGGAAACGAGTAACGGAAATGGAAATGAGAATTTCGTCAAGTCGTGCCCATGTCTAAAAAGGAGGCAGAATTTGGCTCTTGTTGGTTACTCAGTATGAAACAGGAAATGTCTCAGATTTTTTTTTTAACTTACAGCATTTTTTCTTCCAAAAGTTATAAAATTTGTGCAACTGCACAAAAGAATTTCAATTACAGATGTGAAAGGCTAATTTCTATGAATATGTCTGAATCGTGCCAGCAACTCAAAACAGGTGTGCTGGGTTACCTATAGCTCTGGAGTCACATGCCCTCTTTGGGCCGAAAAGAAGAAAATAAGACAGGTGAGAAATGAAATATGATGGCATCAAAAGACACAGAAAAAAATAGGTCCATCTGCCTGTCCAAGATCACCCTCAACAGAAGAACTGTTGCTTACTCCAGCAGTATAGCAATTGAACAATAGTACATACAGGTGAAACTCGAAAAATTAGAATATCGTGCAAATGTTCATTTATTTCAGTAAGTCAACTCAAAAGGTGAAACTAATATATGAGATAGACTAATTACATGCAAAGCAAGATATGTCAAGCTTTACTTTGATATAATTGTGATGATTCTGGCATACAGTTTATGGAAACCCCAAATTCATAATCTCAGAATAGTGAAAAGGTTCAATATTCTAGACTCAAAGTGTCCCACTCTAATCAGCTAATGAATCCATAACACCTGCAAAGGGTTCCTGAGCCTTTAAATGGTCTCTCAGGCTGGTTCAGTAGGAATCACAATCATGGGAAAGATTGATGACCTGACAGTTGTGCAGAAAACCATCATTGACCCTCTCCATAAGGAGGGAAAGCCCCAAAAGGTACAGACTGCAGAAGAAGTTGGATGTTCCCAACGTGCTGTATCAAAGCACATCAATAGAAAGTTATGTGAAAGGGTAAAGTGTGAAAGAAAAAGGTGCACAAGCAGCAGGGATGACTGCAGGCTGGAGAGGATTGTCAAGAAAAGGCCATTCAAACATGCTGGGGACTTTCACAAGGCATGGACAGAGGCTGGAGTTAGTGCATCAAGAGCCACCACACACAGACGGATCCTGGACATGGGCTTCAAATGTCATATTCATCTTGTCAAGCCACTCCTGAACACTGTTGCTCAGTGGTCCAAAGTCCACTTTTCTGATGAGAGCAACTTTTGAATCTCATTTGGGAACCAAGGACCCAGAAGAATGGAGGAAGAATGGAGAGGCACACAATGCACAATGTTTGAAGTCCTGTGTGAAGTTTCCACAGCCTGTGTTGATTTGGGGAGCCATGTCATCTGCTGGTGCTGCTCCCCTGTGCTTCATTAAGTCCAGGGTCAACAAAGCCATCTACCAGGAGATTTTGGAGCACTTCATGATTCCTTCTTCAGACGAGCTTTATGGGGATGCTGGCTTCATTTTCCAGCAGGACCTGGCACCTGCCCACACTGCCAAAAGTACCAAAACCTGGTTCATTGACCATGGGATTATTGCGCCTGACCTGAACCCCATAGAGAATCTATGGGGCATTGCCAAGAGAAAGATGAGGGACATGAGACTGAAAAATGCAGAAGAGCTGAAGGCTGCTATTGAAGCATCCTGATCTTCCATAACACCTCAGTAGTGCCACAGGCTGATAGCATCCATGCCATGTCACATTGAGGCAGTAATTGATGCAAAGAGGACCCAAACCAAGTACTGAGTACATATGCATGCTTATACTTTTCAGAAGTCCGATATTGTTCTATTTCTAATCCTTGTGTTATTGATGTCATGTAATATTCTAATTTTCTGAGATTGTGAATTTGGGGTTTTCATAAGTTGTACACAATAATCATCCCAATTATACCAAAGTAAAGCATAATATATCTTGTTTTGCATGTAATGAGTCTATCTCATATATCAGTTTCATCTTTTGAGTTGACTTACTGAAATAAATGAACATTTGCATGATATTCTAAATTTTCGAGTTTTACCTGTAAATGTAGCATAGTATAACTCTCTACTTTTTGAATAGCAAGTAGTATAACAAGTAATTACAAAATTACAGGGAAAGAAGCACAACCAAGTCATTTTTATGAGTAATGTGATCATTTAAGAAATTTGTGGGATGGGACAGCACATTCCAGAGAACACTTATTAGTAATACTTTTATTTTACTTCTAATGTTGCAAAATGTGATCATTGCCAAAGGTGTCAAACAAATGTGTGGAAGACAAACTGTAATCATGTAAAATTTAGCAATACTTCAATATCTTAACAGTAAGGAGGGTTGGAAGGACATGGTGGCTTTTCTAGAATCTTGATTTCACAAGGGAATGCAAAAAAAACATTGAATATACTGTGATTAATTCAAGTTTATTTGAATTAAAACTACAGTAATGTCTGTGTCAGTAATGGTATTTGGAGTCCACCCATCCCAGTGACTATAATCATCTAATAAATGTAAGTACATTTTTATTTCTACAGCAAAATGTTCTCATTAAATATAGCAATAGCAGCCTGCCAAATGTGTTGGCCAGATAAAGTACCAAGTTTGGCAGAGTCCCTGGCAGCCTCTCATTCTGGAGCTGGCTTCATGGCAGCAGTGCAAAGTGGCACTTCTAGGTGGCAAAAAACACAGAGGAAGCAGCACAAATTGTTCATCTAGGGAGCCAAGGAAAGAGGTGTGCAGTGCCTCATCTGGATGGAAGAACTGAACATCTGAGCAGGAAAACGATAAGTGCTTATAACGGCCTTAGAGGGAAAGATACGGTAGATCTAATGAGTTTAAGTTACAAGATGGTAGGTCCCCCCCCCCACCAAAAAAAAGTTAGCTGGATAGTCAAGAAAACTATTAGGGGGGGAAATGATTTGTATGAAGTGTGCTGCTGACTGGGAGCTTTGGAAATACCCTTGATTGCCAGAGAGATGATCAAGTGGACTCTAAAACAAATCAAGCCTGAACTACTTCTGGAAGCAAAAAATGTTGAAACTGAGGTTGACCTACTTTAGGCACATCATGAGAAAACATGATTCTCTGGAAAAGACAATGCGGGCTCCGCCGACGGCCCGTCCGCCGGGCGGGGCCTATTTGCCGCCCCCGGGAAGGACGGCAGGCGAGACGGGACAAAAAGGTCCCAGATGGGAGGGGGGAGGAGCGCCCTATAAAGGGCGGCTCCTCCCCCAGCCCTACAGGCAGTCTTCTTCCGGCGTTCCCCACCCACCCACCGCGTTAGGGCTAGTGTGAGTTTTACTGGTCGCCATGTTTGGGGCCGGATAGGAATTTTTGACCCGCACTCTAGATTGGCCGTTGAGGGCGGGGATTTTTCGCCTATCCCACACTAGTTCCTCGGAGTTTGAAAGTTTATGTTGATTGTCACAATGGTCACACAAGGGCGGCTAAAAGCTGATGGAGGGCAGTGGTGAGCATACAATTAACATCTGGACCCAAACACCCCTCATCACAGCACTGCGGGCCAGGAGGTCTCGGCGCTGGGGTGGGGGAGACCAAACGCCTCCCTGCACTGGGGAATCACCCAGGTTGGTGACAGCAGGCAGGGAGGATAAAATAAAAACAACTGGCCTGGTGGGTGCGGTCGGACGACTGCACCACCTGGGGGTTTATGGCTCGCCCGCGGAACCAACCAAGTCATGGATGCCTGGCCCCTCCTGTTGTTGTTACTGTTGTTGTTATGTGTTAATAAAGTGTGGCCCAGATACCCCCAACATACTGTCTCGCCTGGTCATTTCGGGTGGGGCGGCAATACTGCTGGGAAAGGAGGAAGGCAACAGGAAAAAGAAGAAAACCAAAGTATGAGGGGGACTGACTCTTTAAAAGATGCCCCGAGCTCAAGTCTGCAAGAACTGAAGATAGGACATTTTGGAGAATGGTCATCTATAGGATTGCAATGAGATGGGGGTGATTTAATGTCACAACAACAACAACAACAACAACAACAACAACAACAACAACAACAACAACAACAACAAAGAGCAGCAGCAGCAGCAACAGTGCCTATGCATTTCCTTCAAAAAGCTGTGGATTAGATGGTTTTCCAAGCTGCCTTCCCCTTTCTCAGGTGCATACTCTATGAAAACCAACTTTTCTGGCTCTACCTTTCAATAAAATATATCATTGTTTTCTACTTGCATAGCTAGTTAAAAGCAATTTCCATACAGAGTATATGCACGTACACACCTTGGGAACCTTTCTTGGAGACCGAATAGAAGTAAGTAAGTAAGTAAGTAAGTAAGTAAGTAAGTAAGTAAGTAAGTAAGTAAATAAATAAATAAATAAATAAATAAATAAATAAATAAACGTAGGTACACAGAGAAAACTCCATTACATCATTACTTGTATCATTTCGCTCCAGGAAAGCATGAAATAAAAGCCTGTCTGAAATATTTAGATAAAGATGGATGACAGCACTTGAACTCACCATCCTACTATCTTTTCCCTTCCTGCCCTTTCTTCATTCTTCCCATGATAACTCTGGTGTTGCAGAAAAATGATGAAACTACCATAAGTTGGCCTTTTAATGTGGCAGAACTCCTCACAGATGCTTCATCTTGTCTTGCAGAAGTAGATGTGTGAATATTAATGCAATAGCATAAAGTAAAATGGAAGCCTGGAGGTTGCATGCACACACACACACACACATGCATGCATATGTGCTCTCTCTCTCTCTCTCTCTCTCTCTCACACACACACACACACACACACACACGAGGTTTAGCTCATAGGTCATGCTTTTCTCCCCAGGAGATGCTGAGCAGTGTTAGTGTTTAAATGTGTGGGACAGAGGTGAAAACACTAGCATTTACTTCCCCTCAATCAATTCGTAGCTATTCCACCTCAAAGCAGCATTACTGTGGGCTGTTTTATTGACTAAGCCAAACGTTTAGGCTTGAATGCTCAGAAGGTCAACACAATACAAATTTTCATCCTGCAGCATTCACTTACTGCCAACTGTAAAAAATGATGTCTAAGATACATTAAGAAAGGCATGAGCTGCCCTTTCCTCCTGCATAGAGGGATGATCTGATGTCCAGATGTCCCGTTCCTTCTAACAAATCCTCTCTGTCATCCATTTTATCCAAACTAATCTGAGATGGTGGCCTCAGGCAGTGAAGTGTTCAGGGTGGTTGTGGAGCTGCTGCTGATGGCAGCGTCCTCTTCTAATCCCTGCCCGTCAACCTCCACGTGACACAGGCTTTTGGTGCTTTGTTTTGGTTTATTTTTGTTGGCCCTTCCCATCCATGTCTTGGCAAGGGGGCCCTCAGAGGTGAGCCTTAATCACATAGATGGCTGCAAGACGGCTACTGTGTAAAGATGGTCAAGCAGCAACCAGGAGGGGGAAAGACACCACTGAAAATGATGCCCCCATCATCATCATATTTCTCTCCTCTCCCTGCTTCCCCCCTTTTCCCTGTAAAAAATAATTGCCAAGGACAGGATAGGATCAATGTTGCTACTTCTTTTCCTCTTTTGTTTTCCTCCTTCAGTTGGTGAGAGAGGTACTGCATTTATTTCTCACCTTTATGATATGCTGTAATATGGGGTGAAGTGAAATTTTAAAAATGAAGGCATTTGGGTTACCTTGATTATCATACAAAGGGGGAAATTTGCTTGACTTTATTTGAATGTGATATCAAGATGAAGAATGGACTGTCTCATGGTAGCCCACTGATGGAAGTGTTGCCATTATATGACAGAATGGCATGCTGGCTTTCTACTTACAGGGAGATTCTGAAGTGGAAGTCTGAAGTACATCATCAAATGTCCTTCTCTCCAATCTCATTCAAGTTGTACTATACTTAAGGCTAGGCAAAATACTGTGACTGCTGTTAGATCAACACACACACACCCCACAAGCCCCCAAAGTATTCCATTCCAAATTGGCTCTTGAGACTCAGCAGAATGGACAACAATTATAATGAGTTGTACCAGTAAACTAAGCCCCATTGAGTAAGTGGACATCTTCCCAGGTAATATTAGATATAGCTAATTGAATGTAAGTGTGTGTGTGTGTGTGTGTGTGTGTGTGTGTGTGTGTGTGTGTGTGTGTGTGTGTGTGTGTGTGTGTGTGTTGTGACAAACCCTGCAGACAAGAGTGATAAATATGCAAATCATCAG
>JAHTLZ010003518.1:5302273-5318556 GCA_023846285.1 Phrynocephalus versicolor | reverse complement strand
TCTTCTTCTTCTTCTTCTTCTTCTTCTTCTTCTTCTTCTTCTTCTTCCTTATGGGTCAGTGTCACCCAAAGTTGTATAGAGGAGATGCTTTTTTGGAGAACATTCATAGATCAACCTGTCTCTTAAAATGGAAAGTGTGGCTCACAACCTAGCTTTCACTGTGACATGCTGGGCTTCTACTTACAGGGAGATTCTGAGGTAGGGCAAGTCCACCCTAGGTCTATGGTAAGGCAACTACTGTAATGTCCCTCTCCTCAATCTAAATCAAGATGTACAGTACTGAAGGCCAGGCAAGATATTTTGACAGCTGAAACAGAGATTTATTTCTACCCAGGCACAGCAATTTTTGATCCAGGAATTTCTTAGCATCCCGAGATAAATTCCTGTTTTGAATATGTTTATCCTTTTAAAAGTAACCTATGTTAAATTCCATAGTTTGAAGCCATACGGTACAGTTGAAAATACGATGTGATTTGTTGTCGCCATAGTAATAAATTCAATACTCTTAATTTTATTTTCTTTGCTGACCCTTCATGCAGATAAATTGCCTGAAGTGCCCCTCTCACTCAACTTAATGAACAAACAGCCCCACCTCCAGGTGTCTTTTAAGTCCATGTTAGCAGTGACTGACAAAGGGTCTGTATCAAAGTCAGCACTTAATATCTGATGTAAGGGTCAGTGATTTAGATATAATGACTGAATTCATTGCAAGTGTCATACTACTGGAGCAGATTCAAAAGTGCCTACATTAAGAGTCTGTACTACTCTTCTGTGATGTATATCTCCACAAATTGAACTCAGATAGTTTTAGCTCTGAGAGAACATATGTCTTCCCGTTCAGAGCTGTCTAATGACCTCCAAAGGATTACCAGCTTAATTTCATCATAATAACCCGTAGCTGGCTTAAGCACCTTCACCTTGCCATCACTTAACTACTATCCCTCTTCATTTTACAAACCCTCCCATTCCATTTATCATTTTGGCTGCCCTTATAAAAGGGCTGTATGAATGGCTTTTCAGTGCAGGCCGGGTTAGATATTATATTGCTCAGGTGGTTCCATAATCAGGCTTTGTAAATGTGTAGCATACATCCCCTGAATTAGTCTAGCTCATAGCTGTCTGGATAGAAACCAGAGCCTTATTAACATTTTTAAATCTGCCAAATATTGGCCGGAAAATTAAATTATTATCTCACTTAATGCATCATACTTCTCTCTCTCTCCTTGACATATTAAATATAATTGGCTCTGCATCAGGGGACGAGAAGGATGCTGTCTGAGCAGAAGTGTATTCATTCATATAAAGCATTTTTCTCTACTACCATTGATTTGGCACAAAATCATCCAGTGTAGCTTTTCAGACTAGTCAAAAGTCTGCTATACACTGACCTATGAGTGGATAACACAGACCACTCTGTATCTCGCTACAAAGAATGTACACAACAGTTTGCAGGAAAAAGTGAACAGATCTGGGCTACCTTGGGTGCTGATATTGATCCAAAGAATGTAAATAAAATGCCCCACCCTGCTTGTCCTGTATTAATGGGTGGCTTTCAGCTCCTACAGCTGGATGATGTGATCAGGACACTTGGGGAGGTGAGGGCCACCACATGTGTGTTGGATCCTTGCCCCTCATGGATCATAAAAGCTGCCAGAGAAGGCATGGCAGACTGGTTAGGAAGAGTAGTGAATGCCTCCTTAAAACAGGGCAGGATTCCACCAGGCTTAAAGGACACAATAGTAAAAGCAAACCACTGCTTAAAAGGCCTTCCTTAGACCCAATGATACTGAACAATTATAGACCAATATCAATTAGAGATGGGCACAAAATGAATTTTTTTTTTGTTCTGTTATTCGTTATTCGTTTTGTTAGGTAACGAAATGAATAACGTGCCCCAGAGTAATTTAAGAATGAAACAAACCATTTTTCTGGACCTTCGTTTTGTATATTGGAGACCTGTATGCTGGAAATTTCCACCAGTAGAGACAGACTGGGAACGGGCAAACAAGAGGATTCGCCATAGACAAAACAATAAATTTTTCTGTGAGGGACTTTGTACTAATTGCTTTGCTGGTGTAAAAAATCTCTTCTTGTGTTGGAGTACCATCTAGTGGACTAAAGATTTATTGCATGCCCACTTAAAAAAAAATTAATTTCATTTCTTGCCCTGCAGCGCCATCTGGTGGTTAAAAGAATTAATTGCACACAATTTTTTTTCTTTCTCTCTTTTTTCTTCTTTTCTTTAATTAAGCTCTTTGTTGAGTGTTAAAAGGGTATAGGTGTTATAAAATTTCTAGATAAATTAATTTAAAATTTCTGGAAAGTGAAATTGGTGGGAAATTGACTTTGTAAGGTGGTATACTAACTTGTAAATGTGATTGATTGGTGTTAAATTAGTTTAGGAACTTTATTGAAGCCAGACCTATCTCTAATTAAATCAAATTAATTGAAATAAAATATATCAGCTTAAGAAAATGGACAAAGAAAAGAAGAAGGTAGACTTAGGAAAAAGAAGAGATTCTAGAGAAGAGGGGAAAGACTGGGGGGATCTGATGGTACACATAAGAAGAGAATTTGAAAAGAGTGAACAAAGTATGGACAAAAGGATTACGGATTTGAAAGATGATATGCAAAAACAGATAAAGGAAGCAGTGGGAGAAATAGCAACACAAGTGAGGGAACTGACAGTGAGAACGAAGTCTGTGGAAACAAAATTAAAGAGAGTTCAGACGGAAATGAAATCATGCAAAGAGGAGACGGAAAAAAATAGAGTTGCCATAGCTGAAACAAGGACAAGACAAGAGATGTTGTCGCAGGAGCTTGCTTTCCTTGAAATGAAGCAAAGACAACAAAACTTGAGATTGAGATTGATCCCCTGGGTGGAAGGAGAAGACATTAAGAGAAAAGTAATCGCTGAATTTGCAAAGTGGTTGAACCGGTCGGAGGAAGAAACTGACAGAGTAATTACTCAAGTTTTTAGAATTGCTACAAAATCAAAAAAATTGAGGGCAAAGAAGACACCAGGAGATGTGATAGTCTCTTTGACATCAGTGGAGATAAGAGACCAGATTCTGAAGCACAGCTACGACAACAGACTCATGATTGATGGACAACAGATAATAATATATAAAGAAATTCCAATTTACTTTCTGAGGAAAAGGGTCCCTTATAAACCCCTCGCAGCAATGTTGAGAAATAATGCCATCAGGATAAGATGGGAATATCCTGAAGGTTTATCGTTTATCTTCAAAATGAAGAGGTTTAAAATTACATCAGAATCAGAAGTGGAGAAATTTTTGAGGAAATATGGTGAAGAACTAGGATATAAGAAATCGCCAGAGGTAAGAGGAATATCTGAGAAGAAGGCTGAGAAATTAGGAGCTGGAGAAGGGGACCAAGAGGAAGAAGAGGAAGAGGAAGAAGACTTATCATCAGATAGCGAAGAAGGAAAAGCAGACTTAGCCATAGCTGCTAACGTTTAAATTTTGGATTGACAAATTTTATTTAATTATTAGTTAACAATGGCTTTGAGAATATTATCATGGAATGTGAATGGCTTGAATGAGAAAGTCAAAAGAAATAAGTTAACGCATATTTTGAAGAAGGAAAACTTAGATGTAATTTGCTTACAAGAAACACATATTGCAAAGAAACACAAGAAGATCTTAGAAAATAAAAGTTTAGGTCATGAATTTATATCTTCAGACATCTTGAAGAAGAGAGGAATTGTTATCTATGCGAGAGAGAAATTAGAACCCAAATTAATTATGACAGATGAAGATGGAGGATTTCTGATGGTACAAATTACTTGGCAAGGTGAGAAATTATGTATTGTGGGAATCTATGCTCCAAACGAGAGGAAGCTTGAATTCTACAAAGACCTGGAACAGAGACTATTAGATTATCTAGATGAAAAAATTCTTTTGATGGGAGATTGTAATGGGGTGATCTCACCAGATATGGATAGATCCCAGAAGAAGAAAAGTACAGATGGGAAATTGCCAAAATCTTTCTTCGATATGATTGACACTTTAGGACTGACAGACACTTGGCGATTGAGACACCCAACGAAGAAACAATTTACCTTTTTTTCGGAACCAAATCAGAGCTGGGGAAGAATAGATTACATATTTACCCCGAATGACATCTCATCTAGAGTAGTCAAGGTGGACATTTTACCTAGAACGATATCGGACCACAATGCAATACTGATGGAGATTAAGACAAAACAACAAGGATTGTACCGTTGGAGACTAAATGAAAGCTTATTGGATGAAAAGGAAACTCTGCAAAAGGCCAAACAAATCTTTAAGGAATACTTAAAGGAAAATTGGAAGAAAGAAGTGCCAACAAAGGTAGTGTGGGATGCGAGTAAAGCTGTAATGAGAGGATTATTTATTCAGAGGAACGCCCACCAAAAGAAACAGAAAGAAAAAAAGAAAGATTTGATCTTAAAGGAGATTGTGAATGCTGAGAAGAAGCTGATAGAAAAACCTAATGAACAAGAATGGAATCAGAAAATAAAAATGCTTCGGACCCAGCTTTCAATGGTGATCAACCAAGAAATTGAATGGAAAATTAAGATGATGAGACAGAGGAATTTTGATTCGGCCAATAAAGTTGGGAAATTGTTGGCATGGCAACTAAAGAAGAAGCAACAACAGAAGTGGATAAATAAATTGGTGACGGAACAGAAGGTGGTAGAAGATCCTCGAGAGATTGTGAAGGTATTCCAGAGATATTACAGAGAACTATATGCAAAGAAGAAAGAACACCCAGAACAGATTGAAAGATATCTCAGAGAGAATGAATTGAAGAAAATCCCAGCGGGCAAAATCCAAAGTTTAAATGAGAAAATCACCCCACATGAAATTTCTCAGGCAATAGAGAGGGCAAAGATTGGAAAATCACCCGGTCCAGATGGATTAACAGCGAAATATTACAAGAAGTTATATGAAGAAATGATCCCGATTCTGGCGGAGGTGATGAATGAAGCTTTGGAGAAAGGAGTAACACCAAACTCGTGGAAGGAGGCATATATAACAGTAATACCAAAGGATGACTCTGACGCCACCGATGTAAATAATTATAGGCCTATCTCCCTCTTAAATGCGGATTATAAATTATTTGCTGACATCTTGGCAAATAGGTTAAAAAGAATCCTGAATGATCTGCTGCATAAAGATCAAGCGGGTTTCCTTCCTGGCCGACAGATGAAGGATAATGTGAGAAACATTATTGATATAATAGAGTATCTGGAGGTCAGAAATGAAAAACAAGCAGCTTTGATATTTATTGATGCAGAGAAGGCTTTTGATAATGTTTCGTGGCAGTTCATGGAGAAGAATTTAGAATATATGGGAGTGGGAGAGTTATTTTTGAATGGAGTGAAAGCTATATATAGTGAACAGAAAGCAAGTCTATTGATAAATAATATGGTAACAGAGAGTTTTCCTATTGAGAAAGGTACGAGACAAGGATGTCCATTGTCTCCACTGTTGTTTATATCTGTTTTGGAAGTATTATTGGAAAAGCTCAGAAAGATGAAGCAGATAAAAGGTATTAAGGTGGGGGAGAAAGAACATAAATTGAAAGCTTTTGCTGATGATTTGGTATTGACTTTGGAAAATCCAAGGGAAAGTGTTACCGAATTATTGAAAGTGATAGAGGAATTCGGTAATCTAGCTGGTTTTAAACTAAATAAGAATAAAACGAAGGTATTAATGAAAAATGTTATAAAAGAGGAATGTAAGGAATTTGAGAAATTGTTTAACCTTACGGTGGTTAAGAAGGTGAAATATTTGGGAATTTATTTAACGACAAGGAACTTAAATCTTTTTGAGGATAATTACAAAGTGGTTTGGAACAAGGTAAAAAAAGATCTTGAAACCTGGAATCGACTGAATTTGTCGCTGATGGGTAGAATCTCTGTAGTAAAAATGAATGTTTTACCAAGATTGTTATTTCTGTTTCAAATGATCCCGGTAATAAGGGGAATAGGACACTTCAAAGAATGGCAAAAGATATTATCAAAATTTGTCTGGCAGGGGAAAAAACCCAGAATAAGATTCAAATTATTGACGGATAGTAAAAAAAGAGGTGGGTTTGCCATGCCGGATTTGAAAATATATTATGAGGCGTCCTGTCTGGTTTGGTTAAAGGAGTGGATCACTTTGAAGGATATGGAACTCTTAGATTTAGAAGGTCATGATAATAGATTTGGCTGGCATGCATATTTATGGTATGATAAGGTCAAAGTACATAAAGGTTTTTTAAACCATGTCATTAGAAAGTCATTGTTTCAGGTCTGGGACCGGTTGAAACCATTGTTAGAAAGATGTACCCCAAGATGGCTCTCACCAATAGAAGCCTTAGCAATTAAAAGACCAAAAACAATAGGGGCGGGAGTCACTTATGGGGACATATTAGTTATGGAAGAAGGGGGCCCTAGACTGAAAGCCTTAGAAGCAATAAAGGATAGATTAACTGGTTGGCTACAATACCATCAGTTATATGATATATTCAAAAAAGATAGAAGGTTACACGGTTTTGCAGAGAAAGATTCGAAGTTCCAAATAATAATGTTTGGTCCAACAAAGAAACTTCTGACGAGAGTATATAACTTTCTCCTGGAATGGAATTTAAAAGATGAGCAAGTGAAAGATTGTATGACAAAGTGGGCCATGGATTTTGGTCATAATATTGAAATAGATTCCTGGGAAAAGTTATGGAATGAGACTATGAGATTTACTGCATGTACCTCTTTGAAAGAGAATTTGATGAAAATGATGTATAGATGGTATATAACACCTAAAAAACTCGGGAAAATGTATAGAATGAAAGATGATTTTTGTTGGAAGTGCAAGCAGAAACAAGGGGACTTTTACCACATGTGGTGGACTTGTGAGAAAGTAAAAGACTTCTGGACGAAGATTTATGAGGAACTCAAAAAGATGTTAAAATATAATTTTCCGAAAAAACCTGAACAGTTTCTACTAGGGATGGTGGACAATGGAATTACAAGAGTCGATAAGACACTGTTTTTGTATGCCACCTCAGCGGCTAGAATGTTACTTGCTCAGAGTTGGAAAACAACTTACATTCCGACGATCGAGGAATGGAGAGCGAAGATGATGGATTATGCAGAAATGGCAAGGCTTACCTGCATAATAAGAGACCAGGACAATCAAAGATTCCTAAATGACTGGAAAAAATTTAAGACATATATGGGATTACATTGTAAGGATTTAAAAACTCTCATAGGTTTAGACTAGAGCTTGAAGGATTATTTTTATATGTAAGGTTAAAGGAAAGGCTGGGAGAAGAAGGACCGATAAAGCCACGCAACGGACGGAGGGAAGTCCAGTAGGATTTAGTATGTTGTTACTAGGTTGCTATAAGTTGTTTAATATGTATTGTATGCTTTAAATGCTTAATAAAAAGTTGGAAACCTGAAGAATGAAACAAACCAAAATTGGTTTGGTGAGGTTCGTTTCATTCTTTCCTGTGGGCAATGACAGCCCAGCTAGCATCGCCCATGGGGAGGACTGTCTAGACAGAGCTCCGTTCTAACCACTGCACGTGGAGAGCAGTTGAGAGAGAACTGTGGGCTCAGCTCCCCAAGTGGAGCTGAGCCCGTGGCCCCCTCTTGCCTCTGCATGCAGAGGTGGCATTGCAGCGCCCTCTCCAGTGATCTCCACCATGAGTGCATGACAGCTGGCCGGGCTGTCATGCAGTCGCAGTGGAGGGCAGTGAGAGCGAGCCGCAGTCCCCTCTCAACAGATTGCTGCTACTGTGACAAAGTATATCCTAAAATGATAAAAGTCAGGATTCAGCTATACTCTTCACTGAGCAATTACTTAGAGGCATTTTAAGACACTCTTTAAAAACTTTTGATGTAATTTCTCACACGGTTCATAATATTTTAAAGTAACATAATAATAATAATAATAATAATAATAATAATAATAATAATAATAATAAAGGAAGCACACATGCACAGGGAGTCACAAAGAATTTATTTTTAAATGTTGTTAGAAGTAATGACAATGCATTACTTTAAAAACATAAATTCTCATACAAATGCTCTATTGTGGAAGCAGTGGCTTCTCTTATAAAATTTTGCAATGAATATTAAATTGAGAGAGTTCATTGGTCAGTCTACCTGAGCACTGACTTTGATTGACAACAGTAGTCTAAAATCACAAACAGGATATCTATGGACCTTCTGCGTATAAAACAAGGCTGAGTGATGCATGCCCTGCAGCACCCCTGGGCTCCCACTTCTCAACTTGCTTTTCCCCCAAATGTTTTTGAGAAGCTCTTGGCAACTGCTTTTGACTCAAGACTTTCTTCAGGGTGAGAGACATTTTAGAAGAACTTTGTTGCTGAAATTATTATTTCTAATATGACATGATCTTGCTTTCATTTTCTTTTGATTTCTCCTATCAAGACACAGAGAAACATTTTCACTTTAAAAAGCAAACTTTTTTTTAATAAAAGGGAGGGGTGGGACTGTAGTCTGTGAGGGGGAGTTGCAGGAGAGGTTGTTGACCCTTCAAGCTCCAGGGTTGGCATGCCTGCTCTTTTGACCTCTGGGCATTATGCAAGTGCTTCACCATTGTGATTCCTTCCTAAATGCTGCAGATACACCAAATATGAAAGAAATGGATGAAAGAAAGTGGATGTTGGACCTCTTGATGCTTCTCCAACACTGCAGCTTCACATCATCAGAATAGATCATAGCTTGTAGAGATGGGCACGACTCAGCGAAATTTTTGTTTTTGTTTTTGTTTTTTCGTTTCGTTTCATAACAAAAATGAAAACGAATTTTTTTTCAGAAGCAAAACGACAACGGAAACGAAACGAAAAATTTTGCCGTGTTTTTCGTTTTCGTTACGGCAGACACGTTGCATTGAAAAGAATGCTAACAAAACAAAAAAAATTGTTTTTGTTTTTGTTTTTCCGTTTCGTTTTGTAATGAAAATGAAAACAAAAAATGTGCAAAAAAACCCCAAAAAACAAAAACGAACTGAAACGGACCCCTAAACAACAAACAAAAAACGAAAAATCATTTTTTTTTAGTCGTGCCCATCTCTAATAGCTTGACCAATCAGTAATTGTTTTATTGATATATTAGTGCTTTTTTGCAGTTTTAAGGCTCCGAGGTCTAGAAGATGCATGGAAAGAAGAATCACCCAGACAGACATCTGAGAGTGAGGGAGGAGAAGCCAGAAGGCAAACAAGATGTCCTTCTACTGCCATTGTTTGCTGCATTCCATGTGTTTCAGCTGGAAGAAAATATGAGATGTTACTCCCATAGTAGATAAAGCTTAGTGAGAGTACACTACCCATCTATCGCTTGTGCAATTGACAGCAAGCAGGGTAACAGAGGGTCATTCTCCTTCCCAGCTGCTACATGTGGAGAGAACACGACAACAACAAAAAACTCTCTTTTGCCTTCTTGTATCTCTTATTCTAGTTCCAGAAGCCCACCTGGGGGATTTTGGGTTCCTTCTGGGACTGGAAATGACAGAATTCTGAAAATCCCATCCTTAATAGGTGTGCTCTGAATTAATGCAACAACATAGGCCAAAATACCAAAATATTCATGGAACAGCTGTTGCAAATGCAGTGCTAAAAATTGTATTAACCTACTATCACTCATCCATGCCTGCAGTTAGAAATGATGGATAAACCTCAGTGAGAGAAGGGGGAAAGGGAGGGAATCAGCCAGAAGCAACTGCCTTGTTCTTTTCTGCTTAAGAAGGGAAAGCACTAACAAAGGATGAATAGTAAGTGCTGTGATTCTCTTTTCTCCTGGAGCAAAGGGGCAAGTAGAAGGCAGAAAGGGAACTTGCTAGTCACAGGTTTTTGTATCAGCTGGTAGTACCAGTAGCTGCTACAAGCATACAGAGAGGCTTTGCATTATGTGGAAAGACAACTGTAGACGTTGTAGACTTGTGTCCCATATTATTATGATGTGGTATTAGACAGGGGACTGCCAATTACTCTGAACTGAAATGTTACTTGTCCATTTGTATTTGTTCAGATCACAAATACATGCAGCACATCACTGTATTGTTTATACAGTGGACCCTCGTATAACAAGTGGTGTGTTTAACAGAAAATCTACTTAAAGGGGAAAAATTTCTGGAGATAGAGGTAAATCGCTAACAGAATCACCTATGGGATGAATCCGTACAACAGAAAAATGGTCATGATTAGGGATTAATCCATTTTCAATGCATTCCTATGGGAAATTTGAACAAAGGAAAATTGCTTAATAGAATTTGATTTGGAACAATAGAAGGATATAGAAGATTAACTGGCTGTGGCTTACTTTCACACATGGTAAACTCAAGATTAAATTTTATTTGCTGATATTCCTAAATGGGCTGGGCAAGTGATTGCTAATAGCTCGTCTGAGCTCCCTCAGGTTTTTTTTTTAAAAAAAAAATTATGAACTGCACAACTTTCCAATTAGGAACTCAAGGCTGTGAACAACAAAAGGCAAAACAGTAACATACACATGATTAAAAAAAACAAATAAACCTGGCAAGAGGTGAAAGATGCAAAATAACTAAAGATGGTGGCAAATGACCAAATGGGTAACAGACACAAGCAGGCTATGGCTATTTTTTATTATTTTATTTTGTATTTTATTTTATTATTTTCTATGGCTATTTATTAGAACATTCAGGTGAATGTTTAGAAGCTAACCCCCCTTATACAAAGTACAAAGCAACGCAAAAGCAAAGTGTTCTGCTTATAAACTGCCCCATGGTGCTTAAAGCACTCTCTGGGCAGTTTACAATTTAATTATGCAGGCTACATATTGCCCCCCCCCCCAGCAATCTGGGTACTCATTTTACCGACCTTGGAAGGATAGAAGGCTGAGTCAACCATGAGATGGCTACTAGGGATAGGCACCATACAAAAATGGCACACTGTTTCATTGTTTCGTAGGGTTTCAAAACATTTCAAAACAAAACAGAACGACAGAGAACATGTTGTCCAAAACTGAAATGAAATTATATTTTCAGTTCAGAGGAACCGAACCAGGGGGCTGCCACTGGAACTCACTTCAGGCAAGGGGATGCAGTGATCTCTCCCTGCTTGGTTCTGGTCACTGCCACCCAGCTGGTTTTGACAGCTCAAGCTGTCAAAAAAACATCTGGGTGGTGGTGGCCACAACCGGAGAGCAGAGGAGGGAGGCGTTTGAATTTTGCCTCCCTTATTTGCTCTCCAGTTCAAAGCAGGGGTCTGAGAAGGTAGGGTCTGATCTCAGAGCTCACCCTCTCAAACCCCTGCTGCTGCATCAGAATCCCAGGCAATCCACTTGGGTTCTGAAGCAGCACAAACCCTCACCACCCAGGCAAAAGAGGGGTGGGGAGGGGCTTTGATCCTGGGCGGCTCTCTGGTTCTTCTGAGTCAGGCAAGCGTCGGGTGGTCACCTGACCTTCACCTAGCTCAGAAGAACCAGAGAGCGATGGAGGGCTGGAGCCTTTTGAATTTCCTGCAGCACCAGCGAGGGTGCTGATGTCTGTGTGTGTGTGGGGGGGGGGTTTCAAAAGGCTCCAGTCCTCCACCGCTCTCTTTCTGAGCCAGGCAAACATCAGTTGGTTGCCCAACCCTCACCTGGCTCAAAAGAACCAGAGACTGGAGAGCAGTGGAGGGGAGGCTTTTGAATTTTGGGCCACAACACCACCCTTGTTGGTGCTGCACCCAATTCAAAAGCCTCCACTGCTCTCCCGTTCTGAGCCACCACCACCCAGCTGGTTTTGACAGCTTGGGATGTGGGGACGGGTGCCAGCTTTACTCCTAAAGCCACAGCACCCTCTCTCCACAGCCTGAGCTGTCAACCAGCTGGGTGGTGAGCAGTGTTCCGTTGCTCATTTCAGTTTGTAATTAACATTTTTTTTAAAAAAAAAGTAAATTACAAAAAAAAAGAAAGAAAGAAATGCAATGAGCAACGGATCAAAACAAAACAGTATTTTTTCCATTCCATTCCCATTCCTACTGGCTACCTGGGATTGAATCCCAGGTTTTGAGCACAGTTTTAGCTGCCGTACAGGAATTTAACCACTTTACCACGAGGCTCCAGATATAGAAGAGATTGTAAATATGTTGCTAACCCCACTCTGGAAGTAGTACCAAGGAAGTCAGGATCTGGACACATTCCATTACTGCATATTTGTAGTCTTTTCCCCATTTTTATATATGAACCAGCAATGACTTCATATCCATTTCCCATGTGATCACGAATCATCTGTAGACAGGCTCCAGAAGCAACATTGATGTCACTCTTGCACAGCTCTTTTGACATGTTTTGTGGAAGCCAAGGGGGATTCTGTAATAGAAAATGTCAGCAGCAGTCACCAGGATCAGCTACTACAAGCATTCAGAGGCTTCTGGTTTGATTCAACCTATAGAAATGATACTGCTCTGTCTCATTCCACCCCTTTCCCCAAACTCCATAGGAAGACCTAGCACATCACATTTATAGTATTCATCTTGTTTTAATTGTTGGAGAATTAGAGATGGACAAAAAATGAACAATTTTTTGTTTCCGTTTCCGTTTTTTCATTTTGTTACATAACAAAACAACAAACAAATTTTGTCTCTAAAATGAAACGAAATGAACAGAAACACTGGAAATTTTGTCGTGTGTTTCGTTTCCGTTACTGCAATATGAGTGAATTGCTTAAAATCCTAAAAAAGATCACAAAAAATTGAAATAAATGGTAACAAAATGGTAATAAATGAACGAAAACGAAAATGAATTTTTTGCAAAAAAAATCACAAAAAATGGAAATGAACCGAAACAGACCCTCCAAACGAAATGCCATTTTTTTATTCGTGCCCATCTCTAGTTGGAGTACCATATCTGTAGTGTGATCCCATTCATAACCTGAGTCTTTTTGTACTAAGTTCTAAAGTAAAAACTGTTACCATGCTTCAATATTCTTTATAAAGAGGAATGCAGTCCATTTTACTAGTCTCAAGCAGTATATTAATGTTCAGTCTCTTTTAACAGACCTTATCGGTGAATTACTTTAAAAACCTAGCAAAATGCCTTGAACAGAGTCCAGATCTCTAATGGCAAATAACTTGACACAGGTATGTCATGCCTTTTTGTTATGATCTTGCTCAGATCTAATTAATACTTCATTATTAGTCATTGCTACATTTTTCAGCCTTTGAATTAAGCAGGACCTCGGGCACATGAACTGTACAACTAAAACTATATCAGTTGCTCAGCTTGATGGCATGGGACCTCCATGCCTTCCCTGTTGATCTGATAGCTTATAAATATATTAATACAGTAGATCTTTTAAAAAATAAACGTCAGCTGTATAATGTCCTTGCATTTGCAAACCTCTGCTACAAAATTTCAACTGTTTGGTGTCACCATGATCCTATTGTTTTAGGAAACTGCTTGGGTCCACAGCTCACAAAATATCATCCTGTACTGGCTCGTAAGACATACAGAAGTGCATAGTAAGTGAATATATCCTACACCTGTCCTTGGCTGCTCTTATTTTACAGTTCATCAAGAACACATTTATTTTTATGGGATTTTTCTTCCATTATTTACACCATCTACTTTGCGCAGTCCTAGCTCCTGTACTTTCCTTTGTCCTAGCAGGAACTTAAAGATTGATGGATAAATATGTTCTTCTTTTCCGCATAAAACAATGTGACTGATGAAGTGACCTATTAATGAGTTTGAACTTCTAATATTTCATCAGATTGCCAGCACGCTCAGAAAAGTCACGCATGATGAAGGTATGTTTTTATAAGGGTTGACACTCTATTCTACTTCATGAAAAAGGAAATTAGAGTTGCCTTTTAACACATAACTGTCCTTGCAATCTGCATACAGATTGTGTGAGATACCCCTCTCTTTAAACCATTTACAAGCAGTAGATAATTATTGTTATTCATTTCAAAATCTAAGAAAACAACTGCATTGTTTTGCATAAATACACCACTCAGTAACCTCAACCTAGGTCTCAATATAGTTGTGCACTGGTTGGATATAGCACTAATTAAAGCTTCATGCAATCACTTTTTAAAGCTACAGGATATGCAATTGGGTAGATTAAAAAAAAGGAAATTGTAATTGAAAGAAGGAATATTTTCAGAGAGTCTGGATGGGAATGCACATTCCATCAAAATTCAGTCAGTTCAATGTGAGGGGCAGCATAATACCAGGATGAGGCTAGAGATGCAATTCAGTTCCATGCCCAAAGGACTAACTCCATGTGTGCCTCCCATTGCTGAACAGTCACCTTTCTCATGGATTATACATTTTCTGGTTACTCACAGATGGACATGCAAATCTCTATTTACATGTGTATAATTTTCCTTCAGCTGTCTCGATAATATCCATCAAGTACTCAAAGGAATATATACCATTGATATGAATACTCTCTATGGCAGACCTGCACAACAGGTCAACTGCGGGCTATTGGTAGCCCACGAAGGGTTAAAAAGTAGCCTGTGGCCTGCCAGCTCAAGTCCCCACTTCCCCCTCCCAGATTATCAGCGATGCACGCTGGGACGAAACAATCCAAAGGGCTGCGCTGAAGTCTTCCATTTGCCCTCTCCCTGGGCAGAGGATCTGTTGTGTGGCAAGCAGAAAAGATGGTGCATCGGGGTTAGAAGTGGTGATGGAGTTCTCCTTTCCCTCCCTCCCCAGCCAGAAGATTGTTGCCCAAGGAGTGCATGGGGGGTAGAAGCAGCAGCAGAGTCCCCTTTTCCCTCCCTCACCAACCAGAAGATTGTTGCCCTGGAGCACACGGGGGGGGGGGGTAGAAGCAGTGGCAGAGTCCACCTTTTCCTCTCTTCCCAGCCAGAAGATCGGCAGTGGCACAGGCGAGGGACTGGGTGGGCGACCCCACTCCACCCAGGTGCCCCACCCAGAAATAGGGGTAGTAGAAGTGCATCTGCCCCTGCTCTCCCCCCATCCACATCCATGGGGCCAGGCCCAATCCTCCTATGTGGACTCATGGTGGAGTAAAAACCAGGCTGGGTGGGGGAGATCTGAAGCAGGAGGACCACATAGGACCCCCCACAGCAAATCCCTGCCCTTGGCATCTGAGAAGGGTAGCAGGGATCCTCCACAGTCCACCATCCCAGATCTCTCCCTGCCCAGCCTGGTCCCCTCTTCTCCCTTTGAGACGATGGAGGAGGATCGGGCCCAGCACCACAGCTGTGTGTGTGGGGGATGACAGGGGAGGACAGCCAGAGGCAGACACACCTCCATTGCCCACCCAGTCCTTCACTGCCACCACTGCCATCCACACCATCAGTTGCTGCCCCGACCCCCACCAGATTGGGCCCGGTACCACGGCTGTGGGTGGGGGCAATGGAGGATAACCAGAGGCAGCCATACCTCCTCTGCCCCCGCCCTCTGGGTGAGGTGCCTGGGTGGAACAGGGTTCCCAACCCAGTCCCTCGCTGCCACCACCATCTGTGCCACTGCCCCCATCAGTTGCTGCTGCTGCCCCTGCCGCCAGTTGCAGCCACTGCCCCCCACCAGATCAGGCCCCCCACTACAGCCACAGGTGTGGGGGATGGTGGAGGAGAACCAGTAGCCACCACCGTGATTTGTGCAGCATGCATGCCCTTCACGCACATGCAATTAAGGTTGACCGTTGGGACATTCGTCATGGTCAGGTAGGCTGCAGACTGTTCAAACATGGACAGCCATGCTCTATGGGATGGGTCAAAAATACAAATGTTATGGCTGCCCACTAGAGATGGGCACGACTCAAAAAAATGGTGTTTCGTTTGTCATTTGGTCGTTTAGGGGTCCGTTTCGGTTCGTTTTCGTTTTTGTGAGTTTTTTTGCAAAAAAAATCATTTTTGTTTCATTAGGTAATGAAATGAAAAAAACGAAACCGAAAATGAAAAATTGTTGTTTCGTTACCATTTAGCACAATTCAATGTATTTGCCATAACGAAAACGAAGCGGTCAACAAAATTTTTCATGTTTCGGGTCATTTTGTTTCATTTTGGAGTCAAAATTCATTTTTTGTTTCGTTACGTAACGAAACGAAAAAAACAAAAACAAAAACGACAAATCACTTGTTTCGTGCCCATCTCTACTGCCCACATATGTGGTTCCATATTGAGCCATCTGTGTTGGTGGCCTGCCTATCAATGGTACAGTACTGAAATATATGCTTAGTCAATACAGTTGGATGCAAATCAGTGATGACAGATGATAGATAGATAGATAGATAGATAGATAGATAGATAGATAGATAGAT
>JAHTLZ010003518.1:5284380-5302263 GCA_023846285.1 Phrynocephalus versicolor | reverse complement strand
GATAGATAGATAGATAGATAGATAGATAGATAGATAGATAGATAGATAGATAGATAGATAGATAGATAGATGCGAGCCAATCTCACATGCAAATTTAACACATGGAATTATGGGAGGAAGGAGCCTCTTTCACAAATTAACCAGTCTGCTTGCATGTTTGAATACTAACCAATTAGAGGGATTTTATTTTCCTGGTGCTAGGAGAAATGCCTCCCTCCTTCCCACTCCTTCCTACAGATGTTTACATCTATTATCTTCCAATATGCCTGAAGGCAGGCTGCAGATCTGCAGCCCTTCAGAAACAGATGTCATACCACCTTCATATTACCAAGGTGATGAAACTGTTTCTCTGCAGTTTTGCCTCTAGAGATATGATTCCTTCAACTTTTAAAAGTGAGAAATTATAACCATAAAAAGTTTGTCCTACTCACAGTGGTCAGTAAAAAATAAAAAAATTCTCATTTGTCACTTGCATATTTTAAAAAATGCATGCCAAAATAAGCAAGCAAATTTAACATCTTCCTCCAGAAACCCAAAATTCTTGGGACACTTAAAGGAAATCTGAAAAATAGGAAGGACTGTGAAGGTAAGAAATTTAATCTCTAAGCAACAACCACAAATTCGTGAGGGAATGGGTAGGTTGGTCTGCAGTATCTGCTATCATAACAGGGATTGCCTAATGACACCATTGTCCCCTCTCCCGATCACTAGGAATAAAATAAAACCTACAATGAGAGAACAAAGTAGTGGCAGAAATTTATTTAATAACTCTTTTAATCTGGTTGTGGGGGGCATCATGTTGCAGACTCTGGCACAGGCATATATGATCTTCCCTGACATTTCTCCTGCTGTGTAAGAGTACAACACTGCCCTCAGCTCCCATAACCTGTTGTATACCTCCAGGCAGATGCCAACTAACTCACATCTAGGAGAATTGTTTCTTCTTCTCCTCCTCCACTACCTGACTGCCCAAGACAGATTATGACAGTTTTTCTTAACCTGGGGATGGGGTGAGGTCACAAAGTATTTTCTGGAGGATTATGGGTCACCTCAAATGTGTTGTAGCCCTCATCACATTATTACTTCCTTGACCTTTCTTAGTAGGATATTCAAGTTAGCATATCTGCTTAAGTACAAGAAGCAGCTTGTACTTAACAATCAATGTTAGATTTTTTTTGGCAAAGGTATGATGGTAGAGGTTTTAAACATGGTGGAATAGTGGCTTGGTCCAATGAATGATTAAAAATCTTCATAAACATTTCTGCCAGTTGTTCCGAGCAGTCTCTCAGCACCCTACCAGCCACTCCATCAGGACCCATAGCATTTCCTGTGTTCATCTTCTTTAATATATGTCTCACTTCCTCCTCCTCTTCCCTAGGAACATTTCCATTATAGGACAATGACGGCATCTCCGGCATCTATTGGTGTCATCTCAAAATGGAAAGTATTAAGCCCCACCACCACCACCAGGGAAGCATTACTTTCTACAGCTCATTAATTTCTAGATTTATAACGAGTAAGGTTCTGAACAGCCTGCCACACTTGTCTCATATCATGGCTGCTCAAATGATCTTCAATTTTCACTCTGTATACACCTTTTGCCTTCTTAATGTCCTCTTCAACTTTACTCTTTCTATGCCATACAATACCCAGTCTCCAGTTCTGAAAGCAAAATTTCTGGTCTTCAAGAATCTCTGAACTTCCCCCGTCATCCAGGACTTCTTATATGGATACACCTTTATATGCTTTTCCCTGGTAACATTAGCTGTGCAAAATCTGATATAATCCAGGACTATTCTTGTGTAGATCTCCAGATCTTGGTGGTCAAATACATTCCAATCAGTCTTCTGAAAACAGTTCTGCAGCTGTTGAGAGGCTCCCTCAGGCCACACTGTAACAGTCCGTGTTGGTATTAGAGCTCATTTCCTAAGCGGTATGCATGCTGGTGTCAAAAGCAGAGAGACGTGATCTGACCTGCTCAAATGTACCAAGGATTTAGACTCACATGCCCTTTCAATGTTTATATACACCTTATCAAGAGAGTTTCCTCCCCTTGTTGCACACTTAATGTACTGGTGAAAATTTGGGAGTACTGCCTTCAAGTCCGTATGATTAAAGTCCCCTGCAATAATCTGCACTGCCTCCAGGTACTTATTCAGTTTACTATTTATGTTCTCACACAAAATACCCATGGCCATACATGTATTTGCAGTTAGTGCCACATACACCACTGTTAACACTACTGCTGTAAAATCCTAGGGAAGATAAAAGGGTCTGCATTTAGTCATCAAAAAATCCACATATGGGGAACAGTGCCTACCCAGCCTAACAGAGTTCGTGCACTACTTATTATTTACAAAAATACACACTCCCCCACCTTGCTTCTTTCCAGTCTTCTGTCCTGTCACTCGGATATGTTGCTCAAGCCTTGTAATTCAGTAGCCATGTCAGGAATTAATGAGTTAAACCATGTCTCTATGACTAGCAGTGTTTGCTGGGGAAAGTGTGCTAAGCAAACTTTGTACAACAGAGTACGTATGGCAGAGGTCCAGCCTTGAGTGCAGCATGAGCTGGGGGACATAAACTTATGCTGATTAGCAAGCACACACATATTCTTCTTATACTGTAAATTTTGAGTTAGTTGAGAGGCTTTAATCTTCTTCACACCCCAGCCTTATTTAGTAGTACCGCTAGAATGAAGTGAGGTTAAAACTTGTCCTCATCCCCTTGATGTTGCTGCCAATTTCAGGATGGACAGGAAGCTTTAGTTTCAGCCTAGTATAGTGAAGCTGATCATTAGTGCTGGCACTGGGTAATGTGAAAGCTGAGATTAGGGGGAACATTTTATTTCAGAGAAGGGCAGAGAGATGTTCTTGAACTGCAGCTACTAGCTTTTCCCCTCACTGGTTATGGCTATGGTTGATGGGAGTGGGCACTGATTAGCAACTAGGTGAATAGAGTTGCCTGCCTCCCAACCACCTGGATCCCACTTGCTGACTCTACACTTGCTGAGAAATAAGTGCAGGAGAAGCATCATCCCTACATGTTCACATCCACAGGAGAATGGGACAACCACTGCCCTGTGAGAGAGCAACTAGGCTCAAGACAAACAAAACATAGAAAAAGCTCTTTTCTCTCCATTGTATCAATTCCACATGTAGCTTAATACAGAGGTTTTTCAAGCTGGCCTAACTGTAAGGTACCAGCAGAATGATGTTGAATACCTCTCTTGAAACTGAAATAGCAGAATTATGAGGTAATGTTGTCACACCTAGAAAAGTTGGCTCTGTACAACTGCTATGCTGATAATCAGCTGAATGTCAGCTGCTATCAGTCCTTCCTCCTGATAATGTGAGTAAAGAATGTCTTCAGGGTGCGAAGTTCTTGGTGGTATAGTGTGACTAACAGAATGTAAACTAGCAATATCAGGAAGGGAAGAATGTAAACTGCTCCCTGCATGTTGGCAGTGTTTAATAATCCATTTTCTGTGAAGTTTTGTATGGATTAATCAGCTCAGGTTGGTCCTAAACTTCAGCATGATCATTTTGTTTACAAAAAGCTTTCTTAATTCTCAGTTATTAATTTTCACATGCTAGAAGTCTTGATCACATTTTTCTTAATTTGTTTTTAGCATTGTTGTGTGCAGAGGATGGTTTTCCAGGGTTTATTAGTGCTGGGGGAGGTGGAGGAGTGGAAAGAAGAAGATGTAGAAGTTATGATTTCCTTCATCCTCGCTTCCATCATTATATGCTAGCACTTTTTCTTCCTAAAAGTCTCCTCAGTTTACAGTCTCATAGGGCAAATGGATACAGCACTCATGGTAATCTCTGTGCTGGGAATACAAAGGAATCTGGGTCTGGCGGGATAACTCTCCAAGATTGGTATCTAGCTGCAGAGCCACAGGTTAGAACACCCCTCTCTGCTTCCTGGCCCCAGGAGCAAGGCCAGTGTTTGCAGCCTTGAACAAGCTACACCAGGCGTGTCCAAACTTTGCCCCTCCAGATGTTTTGGACCACAACTCCCACAGTCCTTTGTCACTGTCAATTTAAGCTTAGAATTCTGGGAGTTGAGGTCCAAAACATCAGAAGGGCAGAAGTTTGGACATGACTGAGCTACACAGTCCCAGGGTACACCTAGAAGAAGGGAGTGACAACTGATAGCTCTATCTCGTGTTGTCTAAAAGCCGTTTTTCAGCAATCAAAGGTGCCTCTTTTAAATGTGCCCTCATGAGCAACTGGCTTTTCTGAAAGAAAAAAACCTTTGACCACGCCCCCTGAAGTGCAGTTTACTGGAACCAGCTCTGGGGCTTCTCTTTTTTTGTGATGGTTAGGAAGGAGCTCACTTTTTGGTGGTTTACAGCCTCATTATGCAGGTTATAAATTTTCCCACTCGCCCAGCAAACTGGGTACTCAGTTTGCCAACCTCAGAAGGATGGAAGACTGAGTCAACCTTAAATCAGTTACCTGAATAGTGTAATCAAACTTAAGTTGTGAGCAGAATATTGACTGCAATACTACAGTTTAGCTGCTGTCATGAGGGGTCCTTGCAGACCTTTCTAGGAACTGTTGTGCAAATGAGGAAGCAAATTTTTTTCATTTTACTGGTACTGCAAATGAGTAACATTATTTATTGAGTTATTTATTTATTTGATTTTTATACTGCACCATCTAGCCAATGGTCACTCTGGGTGGTTTACAAAAGTTAAGACATGGACAATACAATGAATAATAAAATTAAACAATATACAATGTATAGACGAAAATAAAAACTAACCAATGAAACATAATTAAATCTGATAAAGCAAAAATAATAAATAAGATACACACCAAAACAAACAGAGACATAACCAGAGATAAAACCAGATCAGCGAGATGGGCAAGATGACAAACAGTGGTCAGGGAAAGTGCTGCTATACAGACAGGTTTTTAAAAATTGTATTCTGCGGGCCAAACCAATCTCAGGGGGCAGCTGGTTCTACAGACAAGGTGTGAACACAGAAAACTTAGTTCCTGGTAGCAGTTTTCTGAGTTTCCTTTGGGGTCAGCACCTTCAAGTGGCCTGCCTGAGAGGAGCAAGTGTAACGGGCAATACTCTGACATATAATGAGTCCCTAAACTATTTAGGGCTTTGTGTGTCAACATAAGAACCTTGAAGGCCATGCGGAATCGAATCAGCAGCCAGTGCAGTGTGGCCAGAGTTGGGGTAATATGTTGGTTTCTTTTTCTACCCATTATTAATCTTGCCACTGTATTCTGCACTAGTTGGAGCCTCCATATTAACTTCAAAGTCAGTCCCATCTAGAGAGTGCTGCAGTAGTCTAACCCTGAGACTACAAGTTCATGGACCAACATGGTGAGGGCCCCCGGATCAAAGAAGGTGCACAGCTGTGCAATCCACCGCAGCTGAACATGGATGAACTGGACTACCGGTGCCACCTGGGCCTCCATGGTCAGTGCTGGGTCCAGAAGGGCACCTAGACTGTGCACCTCCACCTCGGTGGGGAGAGTCACCCCTGCAAAGCTGAGGGAGCTTCCCAGTCCCCCAACAGTGGGAGCTCCCACCCGAAGGACTTCTGCCTTGCCCGGGTTCAACCTCAGTCTGTTCGCTCTCATCCATCTCAGAACAGCATCCAGACACCACTCAAAGGGCAGAATGGTATCCACTGCAAATGGACAAAATGAGATATAGAACTGGGTGTCATCAGCGTACTGATGGCACAAAACTCCATACCTCCTGATGACCTGTCCCAGTGGCCTCATATAGATGTTAAAAAGCATAGGGGAAATGATCAACCCATGTGGCACCCCACAGTCAAGGGACCAAGCTGAATTCTCTGGGGTTGGTCCTCCAAGAAGGAGTGGAACCACCACAATGCAGTGCCTCCAATCCCCAACTTGGAGAGCCTCCCCAGGAGGATATTATGGTTGACGGTATCAAAGGCCACTGAAAGATTGAGGAGGACCAACAAAGATAATTTACCCTTGTTAGCTGCCCTCAGAAGGTCATCATGCAGGGTGACCAATGCTGACCGAAACAGATCAAGAGCATCAGTCTCATTCAGAAGCCCCTGGAGCTGCTTAGCCACCACCCTCTTCCCTACCTTGCACATAAATGGGATATTAGCGACGGGCGTCTTGCTGTCAGTTTGGTCCACTGGTGCATTTATTTTCTTCCAAATGGGCCTAATGACTGTCCCCTTCAGGGCAGGCCCTCCCCTCTTGGAGAGACCCATTAATTGTTGAAGTGGTTCATTCAGTAGTCACTGGCCTATCTGCTTTGATGAGCCAGGCCAGGCAAGGATCCAGGGAGGAGGAGGTGGCATGACAGTGACCAAGGGCCCTGTCCACTTCAAAAGATGTCACAGGTTGAAAGGTGGAAAAAGTAAATGGACAAAGTGATGCTTTAATGTCTCTCTTTGACCTTCTGGTGTCAACTAGCAGTCTAAGTTCCAGTGGATGGCTTGTACTTTTGATTGAAAAAAAAATGCTGCAAATTGGTCACAGGTTATACTAGAGCAGTGATGGTGAACCTTTTAGAGACCGATTGCCCAAACTCCAATTGAAAACCCACTAATTTTTTTGCAAAGTGCCAATACAGTAATTTAAGGCTATGAAGGGGCAATGTCAGGTGCCCACAGAAAGGGCTCTGAGTGCCACCTTTGGCACCCGTGCCATAGGTTTGCCATCACTGTACTAGAGGGAGGCCTGTCACTGTGACCAACACCAGATAGATCATGTACTATGCAAAACAGTTCATCCTGATGGTTTTGAGCTTTGTTGACCCAGTTAGCAAAGTAAGATCTTCTAGTGGCCTTAATTTTTGCTTATAGGGGACACAATCTTGAAAGCTGTTAGATCCAGTTCCATCAGGGGCCTCCTCCAAGTGCAATCTAGCCTCCTTTTATTCTGCTTCAAGGTCTGTGGCTCCTGGTTATACCAGGCTGATGCATGGATCCAGCGGCAAAGGGGGCATTCGGGAGCCATAGAGGAGATAGTATATCAATTAATACCTTTAATACCATTAATATTAATACCTTTTCATTAACACCTTTTCATTGTGCCAACCATCCTCCACGATGAAGAAGGCATCTTGCACCTATTAAAAATTACCAAATCCGGGTTATTTTCTAGCAGGTAAGTTCTCAGTTGCAGCCATCACTTATCTTAATTAATCTTGCATAATTAACACAGTATGTGAGATTTGCCAAGATAAGTGGCAGATTGAAACTTATCATATGCATAGGTTGGCAGCTAATACATAAAAATGTGTCTTAATTGATAGTATGGGTCCTGGGGGATTCTTAAGTATGTCATGAAAACAGCAACCAATTTAGAAATACTGTTAGTGTCAAAAGACAATCCCTTTTCTTACCCTTACATACTTCCAGTCATCCCAAATTCAATTACATTCAAGGTTTACCTTTATTATTTAGTGGCACAAATCCTGTTGTTTTAACTTACACCATATATGGCTGATCACAATTGTCTTAGAACTGCAGAGTTGGAAGCGACCCTACGAGTCATCACTGTGGGGATTTGAACATGATGTCATCAGTCATGGTGGTTCTTCAGAATTTAAAAATGTGTGGTCCCCAAAGGCTCTCATGGGATCCCTTACATCATGGTGGAGCTTTTGGGAGCCATGAGATTGGGAGAAAGTCTTTAATTTTCAAAAAAAAATCACCATCACAAAAATAATTCCTACCAGTGGCAGCAATTTCCAGTATTTAAAGACTGAGATTAAAGGTTGATTGAGGATTTGTGCATAGATGTTCAAACTTTCAAAAGGGAAGCACTTTCAAGAGGGAAGGCCGTGGAACAGGAGCTGACCCTGTACACACATTACAGATTCTGAAATTGCTTAGAGAATAATGTCTTCTTGACCTATTACCTCCATTATTGCTTCATACCCACAAACAATGCTGAGTCTGAAGCTTGACTACAAACCCATCATTAGCAATTTCCTTCTAGGGGTCTTCAGGACACTGAATGTTGTAACATCTGTGTTGGATTTTGTGAAGTTTAAAGTTGCCAGCACATTGCCTTGTACTCAATTCCTACATGTAGCCTGATGAGATGTAGACCCCAGGGGATCAGAGAAGCCTACAGATCCTTTCCACAGCAGACAATCCTCTTCAGAGAGGCGAGTTAGAGTTAGAACCTCAGGTATTAACTAGCATTATTTAAAAGTCATTTTAAAAAGTAAAAACACTTTACTGTTCCAGTAAAATATATTTTAACCACATGCCTTCCTTTAGGACTCAAAAGCCAAGTTTAAAAAATATATGAAGAAACACTCCCTTAAATAGTTAAAATTTTTATTTATTTATTTATTTATTTATTTATTTATTTATTTATTATATTTCTATACCACCCATCTTCCGAAGGAACTCCGGGCGGTTTACAATAAGTTAAAAACAGACAGAAAACACCAAAACAGAAAACCATACAAAAAGAAGAAAGTCATCGGCAAGAGGCGTAATAATAATTTAAAAAGTTAAATTAAATTAAAGGTTGCCAAATACAAGTATACCATGCATTTCTCTTACCCAGAATAATTAAAAGTCTGCCAGCACACACAAAAAAGCCTCTAGTAGCAATTGTCCATGCTGATTTCCTTTCCATTTTTTCTTTCCTTTAATAATAATAATAATAATAATAATAATAATAATAATAATAATAATAATAATAATAATAATAATAATAATAATAATAATAATAATAATAATAATAATAATAATAAACTTTATTTTTATTCTTCCTTTCTTCCCGAAGGGACCCAAGGCGGCTTACAACAATAGTTCGACATGACAATATTAAAATACCAAAGACAATATTTAAAAACAATAATAAATACACAATAAAAACAATAATAAACAACAGTAGCAGCAGAATTTAAAAGGCCCCCAGCTGATGAAAGTATTAAGATGTTATAAATAAGGAATTTGTAAAAGGCTGGATGTTCAGGCGGTTTGCCTAAATAAAATAAATTTTCCTTTTTTTTTCCTTTTTCTTTCCCGTCATTTATGTATATTTATACCTTTTCCAGTTCAATGAATTTTTATTGCTTCAGCCAATAACATGCAATTAAAAATGTTTGTCCTACTGCTGTTAGGCATATCTGTTATTGTGGTTGTGAGGAGCCATGTTAAAGCATACACATTTAGCATTGCCTACGCTATAGTGCTTTTAGCCATTACATGAAAACAGTATCTGTTCCCCCCGCCCCCATTGCTGCTCAGAACTCTGTTTACATTTTCTCCCAATGTCCTCAAACGGAAGCGTAATTGGTCTAAACATTTTTGCCTCTAAGGATGGATTTTAAAACCAGTAGTACATTTGCTTACAGAATCTTCTTGAAGGCTCAAGTATAAAACATGATGTGTTCTGTTCTTAAGAAGTGCTTGCTCGCAAACTAAAGTGTGTGTGGTCTTTCCTGACAGATATTTACTTGACTTCAATTACTGCTGATTGTTTAATTCACACAGTACCTTCAGTTTCAATTTGCTCCCCCTTTCGGATGTTTAAAATCGCACATGCTTCCCATATTTATTTATTTAATTAATTATGTAGCTTATATGTTGCCCACTACCCAAAGGTCTCTGGGTGGGTTACAATTCAACAATTAAAATGAACACTTAAAAAGCAACTAAAACATTAAAATACTTTGAACAAGCAGGAATGTATGCCAATGTTTATCAAAGTAAAGCTGAAATAAATATGTTGCCCAAGCCTCACCCCAAGTCCCATGCACTCAGGGCCTTACAGAGTAGTTCTTATAAGAAGTCTGTGTGTGCTGTGCCAGCATCGCACCATCACAAGAAGGCATCCAGGACTCCCATCACAAGAAGGAGACCTATGGACAAGATATGTCAAATTCCAGAGGTAGGTAATGTTGCAAATGAACTATTAGAAGTGGGGTCATCTATTTATTACTTTGTTACATACACTACAAGCTTCCGGCTTGGCCTCCCCATGTTTCTGTATTGAAGAATAGGAAAGGAACTGATTAGAAACAATGAACAATAATTAAAAACTATAATTATGTAATTAGTTCCTTTTTGCAATGACTGGAGCCTGAGTCCCAATGGACTGCAATAAAATGAATGAGTAATGATGCCACTAAGGGCTCTATCCCACGTCCCTTTAAATGCAGATCAAATTTGAAGATAAACCCTGTCCAAAAATGTCATCCCCATGGCCACCGGGCTTTTTGGAAAAAGAAAAGAAAGAAACCCCCTTATTGCCCCCTTAAGTGAGGTTTCAAAGACTTACCGAAGAGATAGGAATTTTTTTGCCTCACTTAAAATGCCATCTTTTAAATAGGCAGACCTCGTGGGAGTTCACAGATGATCTGGGTTTCTTTTCGTGTCTTTTCTTTTTCTCATAGCACCAACCGACTGTTCCTGGGGCCAATCTGTGCTGGTTTTATTTTTTTACTTCCCCCCCCCCAGCGCCAGCCAGCTGGTCCTCTGGCTGGTCTGATGCTTTTTGCTTTTTTTTTCTTTTTAACCCCCCCCCCCGGTGCTCAGCTAGCATTTTTTTTTACTTCCTTCTTTGTGGGAACTGCTATCCCACATCTTCTGTCGTGATCAGAGGAAGAGGAAAAGCCGGACCTTCAGAAAATCAGGATCTTCCCCAGGTGAGATAGCAGCTGAACAGTAATTTTTAAGTGAGTTTTATCTTTACACGGCATGGTGGTGATCATGGTAGTTATGTTTTAACTGATTTTTAACAAGCCAGCATCATGGGACATTCTAACATTTTCAGAAACATAACTAACATTTTTCCAGTTACTTTTGAACTATTAAGTTTCTTTGGAGTATCAAGAAATCAAAGAGTTACTTTGTAAAGTGTAGCTAATAGTACCTCTTGGGACACTGGAACTATAGGAACAACTGATTAATTGTTTAAAACCAGTATGGTATTTACCCCCTGGTGATGAATACTTCATGAGTAGTTTCTGTATTGACTGGTTGGTTGTTGACCAATGGGAGAGTCTGGGGGAGTTGCCTGAGGGGATTTAAGGCTCAGTCTAGAACAGAATTAGTCAGATAGGGAAACATTGGGTCTGACTGTGAGACTTATACTTGCTAGAGAGAGAGAGAGAGAGAGAGAGAGAGAGAGAGAAGAGAGAAGATTTAGAACTTCTGTAAGGAAAAGTAAGTGATGAGTACCTGAAAACTTAAGAACCGGGTGTGCAAGTCATCAGCGTAGTCTGTAACATAACTTTAGTGTGATTGAGCGATAGTCTTCCTTTTTGTTTGTACCTATACATGTTACCCTTTATGAGTTTGATTCTACTTTATAATAAATAAACTTCTTTAATCTTATTCAATTTAAAATCAGTCTGAAAACATTAATTTATTAGCAAAGCTAGTTGGTGGTACTGGAAGAGGAAAATTAGAAGTGGTGCTTGTCAGTAGCCTGTGAAAGGGCCAGGACAAAGATCGGAAACGCTTCTCCCAGTAAAATGCAAATGTAGTAACTATATCAATTAATTAAGATTTTAAAAATCCAATTGTAATGACTTATTTCTACTTTAAAAACTGCAAATGGAAAAATGTGTGCTTCAGACAAAATATTTGGCTAGAATCTTTTCTTTACTCTTTGTAATGAATGTTATCACTGTTGCTATCCTGTGATTTATTAAAAACAGACACATTGTGACAGTCCCTCATCAACAGTCCAAGGGTGCAGAGAGATGTCTATGATCTGTGTATGTAAGTATGTATGATAGCTTATAGGATTCTGCAAAGCTCACATCCAGGGTGGTATTTCATAACTATATCTCCCAACTAGAGATGGGCACAAAACAAAAAAATGGTGTTTTGGTTTTTTGTTTGTCGTTGAGAGGTCTGTTTCGGTTCGTTTCCATTTGTCACAAATTTTTGGAAAAATTTTGTTACTGTTTTTCATTTTTGCATTTGTCGTTTCTACCCGCTTTTTGCACAATTTTTAAAGCATTTCCGTGTGCATGCATCCCCCAACACCCCAGACCAGAGGGAAAACACTAAAAAAAAAATGGATGCTGCAAAGACACAGTATAGACTAGGTATGCAGGGAGGCTGCAAAGGCAGCGGCGGGTGTTGCCCAGGGTGCAAAGCAGCCGCAGAGTGAGAGGTACCACTGAGAGGTACGCACGCACACAGGGAGGCTGCAAGAGAAATGTCTTCTTTCTCTCCCCTAAGAGCCAGACTACAGCCAGCAGGAACACAGAGACACACACCTGCCTTGATGGCCTAAAGTAACAAGTCGAAGAGACAGCAATCCCACCCTAACTCCCACCAGAGACTGCAAGGAGGACGGGGGCTCCCAGACCTTTTTATGCCCTCTGTGGCTGCAAGACCTGCCCGCCTAGTCTGCAACCTGGGCATGCTATTGGTTGAACATGATCCCATCACATGGCTTGCCTCCATTTTGTGGCTGGAGCGACATCCATTTTAAAGGGAAAAGAAAAATACAACGCGATGGGAGAAGACAAAAACAAACGTTTTAAGGACCCCAACCCCCCTGGTAGGTATTATCAGACAATATAAAAAATTATCGCTGTGTTTTTACGGATGTCCAGGGAGTTTTTTAACATTTAAAACAGCTCATTTCATTGCGCGTTGCCATTAATGGAAACGAAACATAACAGCCACAATTTTCGCGGTTCTGTTCATTTCGTTGCATTTTCATCACAATTTTTGTTTGTCATTTCGTTACGTAACAGAAACGACAAATGGTAATGGAAACGAAAAAATGTTCATTCTGTGCCCATCTCTACTCCCAACATCAGGGAAAAACACTATATGTCAAAATCATTAAACTGCCAAAGTGATGTGGTCTCTAAAGGGTTATGATTTGGGCTCAGATCTCCATCCAAACATGGAACTGCATTGGGGCATTGTAGCAAACTGGGGGAGGTCATAAACTACTCCTGGCATATCTCACATATCTTGAAAAGCCTGCTTAGCATCAGCATATCAGAAGGAATCTGATGACACATAACAACACAACACAACAAATTGCTGCTAGGAATCTTCAACCCACTTGCTATGAGAACTGTAGTAAAGTTAGCTAAGCTGGCGGGGGGGGGGTTGGGGGGGCAAGAACCTGTGGATATCAGGAGAGATGATGAAACCATACCTGACAATTAGAAAACACTCGGATCTTGTCCTGGACCACATCAGATCTGCCACTGAAGATGCACCTTCAGGTCCACCATGTCAAGATTGTATCACCTCACTGCCAACACATTTTGCTGCATGCATAAATTAAATACAAGATTCCATTTTCCTCTACATTTCCCCCCAATATTAGTCATAATCACAAGACTTTCGTTGGGTCAATCTGTCACTTGGTATTCCATCCTATTATGGGTGTGGATAAAATTACTTTTAGCTATTTATTGGAAACTCATATTGCAAGCCTCGTTTTAAAAAAGACCCTAAAATAAGACATGAACATAGAATTACTTCTTTTTATCAGTTCACTTGTAAGTAGACTTGCAATAATCTGCTCTTGTCTAAAACATATTAACTTTCCCCTTAACGTATCACTGTTGCTGAAGGGGTGGGATAGGGAGTGATAAAATAAGAGTTGATTAAATATGCAATATCACTGGGGACCAGCATTTCTCTTGCCCACAGCTGCTCACAGGAACCCTTGCTTAGCATTAGCAATAAAATTTACATCAAGCACCTGGAGAGAAGGCCCATTCAGCATTCTGGGAGTAGAAAGCAGGTGGGGGGGGGGGCAACCTTCAAACTCCTGACAGTGGAAAAATTTCTTTGACACTATTTTGTGCCTATTTTGGGATGATTATATAGAAAATAATCAACCACTACTTGTATTCATAACAGGGAAATATATTTGTCCCAGAATATTTGTCCACAGTGATTTTGTAAGTGCCTCTGCTGCATTTCAGTGGCAGAATTATTATAGGCTGACATGAGTGCTGTTGTATCTTCCTCAAGATGCAAGAATGCACTTTTAATTATGTTATCTGCTAAGTGCCATTAAGCCTTAAGTGCTGCTAAGTCTACCGCTTAAAACCCTAACTCAGAGGTACAGGTACGTACTTCTCAATAGATACACATAGGGTTGCATTGTAAGCATGCTCTGAAAGCGTTCATCATCAGTAATAGATTCAGAACTGCATGTTCCTTCCATAGTTTTACCATAAGTGATTCTGAGAATTTCCTAGATGCACTCTATGCCTTTCTTGGTATAGGGCTACTTTTTATGGCAAACTTGAGCTGTTTAGATAACTCATACTACAAAGCAATCCATTGGCAGTGCTAGCTGCTGTGAAGCAAGTGGAACAAGTGAAGAGAAGGTAAGGTGACCTTTCTCTCCCTTCTGTGTTGTATAAAATGTGGTGTACGTGCCACAGTGTGAGAGACAGGGTGGTATAGTGTTAAGAGTATTGAATTGGGGCTTGGGAGATGGGGGTTCAAATCCCCCATACAGCTGTGTGCCTCATTGGCTGACCTTGGACCAGTAATAGTATCTGACATTGATCTATTTTTGTTTGAAGAGGAAGTGGGCAGGAGAGAGAGGTATACATAAGACACCTGGCTGGAGAATAGTATGTGTGAAAGGGAGCTGGGAGTCTGGGTGGACCACAAATTGAACATGAGTCAGCAGTGTGATGTGGTGGCCAAGAAAGCCAATGTGATTCTTGGTTGCATCAACAGAAGCATAGTGTCTAGATTAAGGGAGGTGATAGTACCACTCTATTCTGCTCTGGTCAGACAGCCCCCACCCTGTACACTGTGTTCAGTTCTGCATACCTCAATTTAAAAAAGATGTTGACAGTCTTGAACGGGCCCAGAGGAGGGCAACCAGAATGGTTAAAGGTTTGGAAGAAATGTCTTGCAAGGAGTGGCTTAGGGAGCTGGGAATGTTTAGCCTTGCAAAAAGAGGGCTGAGAGGGGATATGATAGCTATTTTTAAATATTTGAAAGGATGTCATTTTGAATAGGAGACTGGTTTGTTTTCCATGACTTCAGAGACTAGGACTCGGGGCAATGGTTTCAAACTACGGGAAAAGAGGTTCAATTTAAGTACAGTGGACCCTTGTATACAAATGGTTTGTATAACATAAAATCTGTACAACATAAAAAATTCCGGAGATAGGGGAAATTTGCTTAACATAATCGCCTATGGGGCAAATCCGTACAACATAAAAATTGGATTACTCTGTTTTCAAAGCATTCATACGTGAAATTTGTATAAAGGAAAATTTAATTAATTCCTTTATACAAGGTATGACTTGTATTAGGAAAAACTTCCTGATAGTTAGAGCTGTTCAGAAGTGGAATATGCTGCCACAGAGGGTGGTGGATTCTCCTTCTTTTGAGGTTTTTAAGCAGCAGCTGGATGGCCATCAGTTGGGAATACTGTGATGGCAGGAGGTTGGACTTGATGGCCCTTGAGGTCTTTTCCAACTCTATGATTCTATGGTTCTTCTAAGTGATAAAAACAGCAATATGCCATCAAATTGACTCCAACATATGACAACCCATTCCAAGGTTTTCTAGATATGGAAAATTCAGATATGGTTTACCACCCCCTTCTTCTGGAGGTCCCTTAAGACTGTGTAGCTTGTGCAAGGCTACAGAGATTGGATCTTGTTCTAAAAAGCACAATGAAGAATTGAACTCCTTTGGTTCCACAGCCAGACACCTAAACCACTGATCCTACATAAGCTAATTAAGTCATAGGATTAGGAATACATATTTAACAGGTGTATCAGAGCAGAACACCTTTTCTGGGTCTGGGCACCAATCTCCATCCCCACCATGAAACTAGGAAGTTTGTCGGGTGGGTGTGGTGGGTGGGTGGGTCCCTTAAAAATAGTTATAAAGATATGTTGTATTTCCCAGTGCCTTCAGCAAAGTCACTTCAAAGAAAGATTACAAAATTAGAAACTCTGCTTACAAATATCCATTTTCTAGTCAAGTTAGACATTTGTCCTTAATATTACTCAAAATATGGCATGTGGTGGGGTGCTATGCTAGCAGAGAGAACTTGTTCCTGAAATGCATCTTTACTTAGGTATTGGAGAATGAGTTTCTGGGAAATCTGCCTATCTCATCAGATGCTTTTTGGTGCTGATCAAATAGTACTGTGACATCTACGAGACTAATGGTTTTTCTCTCTACTGTGGCATGAACTTTCCTAGGCATCATCATCAGCAATGCTGTCAAATCAGCATGGTGGGATGCAAACCCCTGCCTATCAAACTTCATGTTACATTAGATGACTACACCTCTAAGATGCCACAAAACCTTTTATCTCTTCCCTGCCATTGCCTACAAAGAGATACTCATCTGGATTTTGGTTTCCTATGTAACTCTTTTTCAAGGGCATTTGGACACAGGATAGAATGATCCATGCAATGTACATAACAAGCATAATATCTAATCTTAAACACTTTAACAGAACAATCCTATACAGTATATGCCTGCTCAGATTCTGAAATCTACTGAGTTCCAATAGGATTTACTACCCAGATAGGCTATGATGCAGAAATGTACTAAGTTTATTGTTAGTTTTCATATAGAGAAATAGAAAAAACTGTTTTGTTTTGTTTTGTTTCTTGTTTGGGGACAGGGGTTCATTTTGTATGAAACAATTTTTTTTTAAAAAAAATCATTTCATTTTTCATGTTGTCATTTACTGCAACTTTCCCCCTCCCATCTAGGGGAAAGTGGGATATTTTAAAACTTTTTTAATGTCACCCGAGCTGATCAGCACTTGGGGCGGCAAAAAACGACAAAAAAATTTAAACAGCCCGTGGTTTCTCCTGCCTGGTTGGGCACGGGAAAACGACGAGCTTTTAAAACTTTTTTTTTTTTAAAAAAAGGTCAGTGGGTAGTTCAGCACAAGAGCCCGGGAGCTCCCCTGGTGCTGACAGGGCCATTTTTACATCTTGGCAGGAACCCTCTGAAAATGGTTGGGTGGGCAGTGCAAGAGCCTGGGACTGGGCCATTTTAAAGGCATTTATTCCTGTTATGCATATGAGTTATGAATAAGTTTCTATGTATAAGTTGGTATGTTGTATTTAGTGATGATTTCATACCACTCTTCTGTACATCTAAGAAATGCTCCTTTCGGCTCAAACTACTTTGAGTCATTTCAGTATTATCTATATGGAGATTTTGATTATATTGTAAACATTCTGAGCCAGCATGTCCAGGGGTAAGGGATGCTGGGAGATGCTCACTGGCATCACCTGGATGCCACCAAGACCTGCTGCAATAGATGAGGATTTCTGGTTATCACAAAACAGAAAACCAATGTTTCAGTTCATTCTGTTTCAGCCCCCCTCAGTTCATTTTGTTTTATTTAGTATGAATTTTTAAAACAAAACTTTGTACGAACTGAACCAAAATGAACTGGTTCGGCTGACCTAGTTGGAGACCACCGCCGCCTCTGGGGGACCACTGCTGCCACTGACAAGGACATCAGGAACCACCGCCACAGCTGGGGGACTGCCGCCACCAGTGACAACGACAATGAGGCTGGCACCATTTTTTTTTAAAAAAAAAATTAATTTCCAGCACTGACCACGTGGCCCCCGGGGCTGGGTCGGGGCTTTTATAATTATTTTTATTTTTATTTTGCACATGTTACAATGCTGACCCTGCAGCTCCTGGGATGGGTCAGCACTTTTAATTTTTTTTAAAAAAGCCCTGATGCCAGGCCTTGTTCCCCTCCCCCCAGCTTATTTTTACATATATTTTTATTTACAGCATCAGCCATGTGGCCCCCAGGGCTGAGTGGGTTCTTTTTATTTATTTATTTATTTATTTATTTATTTATTTATTTATTTATTTATTTATTTATTATTATTATTATTATTATTATTATTATTATTATTATTATTATT
>JAHTLZ010003518.1:5248263-5284370 GCA_023846285.1 Phrynocephalus versicolor | reverse complement strand
TTATTATTATTATTATTATTATTATTATTATTATTATTATTATTATTTACACTTTACAGGGCTGACCATGCAGCTCCCAGGCAGGTCGGTACTTTTTAATTTTTTTTTAAATTTTAAATTTTCATTTTTTTAAGACCCAATGCTGGAGCTTGTTGTTTTTTTTCACAGCTGAGTGGTGCTGGCTTGATGCCAGCACCTCTCAGTTGAGAGGTGCCTGCTTCCCCAGGGCCAGGGTGGCACCATTTTCTAATTGTTATTTTTTTTAAAAAAATTACTGTGCCGACCATGCGCCCCCCGGGGCTGAATCGGCCCTTTTTATTTTTTTAGTTTTTATTTATTTATTACATTTTACAGTATTAACCCTGTGGCTCCCAGGCGGGTAAGCACTTTTAATTTTTTTTATTCTTATTATTTTAAGCCCCAATGCCAGTGCTTGTTTTTTTTTTTTTGTTTGTTTTTTTCACAGCTGAGAGGGACTCGGTGCAGCAGGAAGGTAAGTTTCCCCCAAAAGAAAAATGAAATGAATGAAATGGAAATGTCTGTTTTGTTTTGTTTCATTTTTCTTTGATGGGTTAGTTCGTTATTTGTTTCTTTAGGTAAAGAAACGAATAACGAATAACAAAATGAATTAAAAAATTGTTTCGTGCCCATCTCTATTCAGAAAATACCAGCTTTTGCTCTTGTCATTGAATTCCTCATGGGCAGCCCTCTGAAGGATGGGTGGGGGGAAAGGAAGAACTGGCCATTAAGCTACAGCTATCACCTTCTTCCATTCTGCATGGCTACTGCCTGCTGAGTAGCTATGGTTCAAAAGAGGAAATTTTGCAAGTTCTAACTTGACCTTCTGTTGCTGTCCATGCTCACTGGGAGTGGCAGTCCAGCAAAGAACTTTCTGGAGCCTATGAAACTGAATAGGTAGTCCAGAAATGGAAGGGACAGGGTTTATAGCTTTCATCTTTTGTTGAGAGGTGTCTGTTTCTTTGTTTAATGGCTACTTCCTTGCTTGTTCTATCTGTGTCCAGCATATAGAAAACACTAGGTATAAAATATGGGTCTTGGCAACAGACCTTCAATCAGAGTTGTCCTAACAACCTAATACTGCCTTTTTTCACCTCCCATACTACTTTTCCATGAGGAACTGTGGGAACACACTTGTACACAAATATTAACCAATTACAATACAGAGAAGAAAGGATTAGTTCCCCTGAGCATTCCTCTGTAATATATGTAAATAGGGCAAATGACAACCTATTCTTTGATGTGCCACTTGGGAACCAGGAAGAAATATGGAGTGGCATTTTGAATCAAAGTTAAATTAACTCCAAGACCTTCTTGCCTCTTTTTGGCAGTGCCAAAGAAAAGCAGACTGGCATCCATTAGTGCCAAAGAAGCAATTCCATACCCTAAAATAACATGTTATGAAATTATCCCTGGCTCAATCTGCTCCTCCCACTCCAAAGCACTATTTTTTCATGAGCGAACTGTCAATTCAGCAGTCCTTGAAACTGCTGACTCAATTTTAGACCAAAGTGATGGGTGTTTCCCTAGATAGCACACAAAGCTGGTGGACACCTAACATGGTCATGACAAAAGCTGGCCAATTGTTCAACTGAAGTTTGGGATAGAAAACAAGTGACCAAACAATGAGCTGGCTCCAGTAACGATAACTCTGCATCAGTTAACGGGGCTGCTCGTAGCTGGGCAGTCTGATTTCCCTCCAGCTACCACTACCCAGTAATATTCCATAAAATTATGGATTTTTTTAATGTTTTAAGAGTTGGTAAGGGAAAATAGTCAAAAGAAGCTGAAGCACAGTGAGTTGCTTCATCATTTGTGCTTCATTATTTTGTTTTTGAACAGCATGGTGAGATAACTGAAGCATTATGACAATCAATACTAATCACTTAATTAATGTCTTGGCATGCTGTGCATGTACTCATCAGAGAAGGGTTCATCTCCTATTTAAAGAATTCCTAACAATGCGTAGGATGCCTTATTCTTATTCTGACCTTGCACCAATACAATGTGATTAGACTTGCTGAAATTACTGCAAGAGACATGAACTGATTAGGGGACAAATTAAACATGGATAACTACCAGATTCCATTGGAACTGTTCAGCATAACTTTTACTCTTGCCCTTTGAAATCAGTGAGTGTTGAGCATGCCTTTATTATCCCCTAGGTTTATCAGAATCACAGATAGTTCATTCTTACTGTTCATTCATAACTAGGAATAAAAATATTCATTTGTATGGCTTATTCTGAAATCAGATGAAAACATTCAGGACTAGCTGCATGGAATTATTGGTAGGTACTGCACAGTGGATCTGATTATCTTTTATGAAATAAATATTACAGCTATACTAGTACTACCAAGAGCAGGATTTTGAAAGTTAGCTTTATTTTTTTTAAAAAAAATGTCTAGTGCTAGTCATAGTTCCAATGGCCAAGGAAGCATTTAACTCCGGTACAAGTATAGTTTTTTTTTTAAACAGCACTTACTTTCCCAAGACCCCATTGTAATGTAATGTAATATATTACAGGAATAATGCTATGGGCATTAGGCAGAATGAGGCACTTGCCCTATCTAGCAGATATTGTGTTGTGCAAATTAAATAGTAGCACAAATCTTCAGCTGCCTTTTCTGCAGAAGGCCTGAACTGTGTATGCCCCTTAAACTGCTCATTGACCACAGGCAGGGCCGGCGCTTCCATTAAGGTGAACTAGGCAGTTGCCTAGGGCGCCAAAATGGAGAGAGGGCGCTGGACAGCCTGCCACCCCCACCACCCCACCCCCCGCCACTGGCCACCACTGTCCATCCCCCCCACTGCCTGCCAGCCACCCATTGCTGCCCACTGCCCCCATGCCCATCACTGCCCCCGTCCTGCCCCGTCCCGTCCCGTCCCACCCCGCCCCACCCTCCACCCCCTTCCTGCCCCTCGCCCCCCCACCCCTCACCTAGGGCACAATAAAACCTAGCATTGGCCCTGACCACAGGTAAGGTGTAGGATACTGTGTCAATTCAGCTCTCGTTGGAACTGACTTTCCTAAGTGCAATGGAAACTGGGTAGGCATTTGGCTCATGGCTTCAGGCAGCAAAGATGAATGCAGTTCGGTGGGAAAGAACTTCCCAAATCTATCTCTTCTCATGCTTTATCCATTTCCTCCCCAAAACATGCACACAAGAAAATATATAAATTTAAATTAGCTGCTGGGTTTTCTACAGAATCTTCAGTTCAAGGGCAGAAATTTGAATTGCATTTGATATAAGGATTCCTTCAGTAATTTTACATGCATCAAGACAAAACATATTCTCATCCAGTACCTTATGACAAGACAGTATCCTCTTTGTAGCAGCTATTACAAATCTATTCAAATAATCCCAGTAACTCCTTACTGGTTCTGTATTCAGTCTTCTTTTACCTGCATCAGAAATTAGGAATAAATGCAAAGAAACTGTGAGAATCTAGAAAATGAAAATATGCTCCTGTAATATCAGCAGACGTTCAAAAACCCAATTATTCCTTAAAATGGAAGAATTCTGGGTTGCCCTGTAGTGTGGTCCTTGTGTGTGCATTTGCCCTTCCTAGGCTCAAGTGACATTTGCTGAGACATTACCAGTAGGTGGCACTGCTAGGACTACAGAATCAATTAATCAATATGACAATCTGAAAGGAGTGCTGGGGTTACATGCTCTATAATTATTGACTGCTTTAAAATGAATTGTTGGTTGTAAAACATTCATCAAGAGTTAAATATGATATTCCAGGAGGAGTGTGCATTACTTTTATCAGTGCAGCCAGCAAAAAAGAGCAAGAGATCAGCAAAGGCAGAAGGTCAACCAGAAGGCATTTCATGTGGCCAATATAATACCCACATATGGTCATCTTGAGACTTGGTTTTTTCCTCTCTATATGCCACTAAACAAGCAATGAAAATGAATGCATTTGCCAACTCGGTGGGAAAATTCACTGCTATGCCTTCTAATCTCTATTTTGCCTCATGTTCAGACACATGCCCCTTGGCATAGAAGTAAATTGGACTTTCTGATTCCCCTGCGCTTGTCAAAAAGGTTCCCACAGGAAATGTCATGCAAACTACAAAATGTGAACAGATAAGTGATATTCGCATGCTCCTGCCCAGAGCTGTGACTTACTCGTTCCACTGTTCGTATCATTGGGGGGGGGAGGTTCTGCTGGAGTAAAATCTTTTGAAACTAAATGTTACGACTATGGGTGAAGGTACAGGATTTTCAGCTGGTGCAACATGCAAACTTGCGTACACTGTCACAATCATCATAATAATTGTGTATCAAGTCAATTCTGACTTATGGACATCATTTTCAGGGTTTCCTAGGTAGAAAATAGCCAGAGGTAGTTCACTATTCCCTTCTTCCTGGGGTGACCTGGGACTCTTCTGCAGCTCACCCAAGGCCACACAGGTTGGTTGTTCTGGGAAGCGCAGTGGGGGAAATAAACTCTCAACCTCTAGCTCCATAGTCATATACCTAACTCTCTGAGCTATCAGACATCCCCATATACTAAAGACCTGCATTGGTTGTCAATTAGTTCCTGAGCCCAATTTACAGTGTTGCTTTTAAACACTGGAGCTTTAACTGACTTGGGGCCTAATTGCCTAAAGGGCAGCTTGTCCTTTTATGCATGTGTCAAGGTGTTAAAATCTTCAAGAGAGCCTCTTTTGAAAATTATAGATGCTTTAGAGTCCTGTTTAATAGGCGGCTAAGAGAGTACTTTCTGCTGTGCGGTCCATTTGCCTGTGGAGTGCACTCTCTTTTGAGTTGTAATCCATTTTTCCCTCTCACTGCTTTTAGGCGAGTGTAAAATCATTTTTATAATAGCTGTTTTAAAAGCCTGCACTTTCCCCCACCTGATTGGGCGCATTGGTGGGGGAAGTGGGGTATACATTTTTTTTTATTTCCCTAAGCAAGCCCCACATGTCAGCTGATTGGCACTTTCTTCGGGAACTAAAAAAAAGTTTTAAAAGCCCGCACTTCCCCCCATCCAGTCAGGCAAGTTGGGGGAATAGCCCAGGCTTTAAAACTTTTTTTGCTGGTGAAGCGAGTGCTGATTAGTGTGCTTCGGTGGCAAAAAAAAAATTTAAAAACCCTGCACGGTTCCTCCACCTGATTGGGTATGTTGAGGGTAAATGGTGTAGGGTTTTTAAAGCAGTTTCCCATAGGAATGCATTGCTTTAATGCATTCCTATGGGAAAAATGAAAAACGAAATGGAATGAACTGAAACTTTTTATTTTGTTTCATTTCATTTCATTTTTCTTTGAAAGGGCAGTTCATTTCTCATTTCATTAGGTAATGAAATGAAAAACAAAAAAAATGAAATGAAAAATAATTCATTTCGTGCCCATCTCTATAAGCAATAGAAATTTGACCCATTTATACATTTAATGAGATTTAGTGGTTTTTAATCAGGATTATTTTTATCTGATTTCAGTGATTTTATGGTTACATTTGTCTTACTTATTGTTTTGCAATAGGAGATAGGAGTAGATGCTGTCAAGCCAAGCCATTTTTCTATGAATTTTTACTGTGTAGTTACTGTATATACTCGAATATAAGCCTAGTTTTTCAGCCCAAATTTTGGGCTGAAAAGGGGGGTCCTCGGCTTATATTCGGGTCAATACTTTTAGCCACTGAGGCAAGTTTGGGTCGGTGGCTAAAAGTAATTTTAAACATTGTGTGCCACTTCTCCTGCCCCCCCCACATGTTTAAAATGACTTTTTAAAAAGTCATTTTAAAACAATGTTTAAAATGACTTTTAGCCACCAACTCAAGCACTTGCCTCGGTGGCTAAAAGTCACACACACACCCAGCTCACAAAGGAGGAGTTGCCAGGCCCTGCTGCATTTCCTACCCTAGGCTTATACTTGAGTCAATAAATTTTCCCAGTTTTTTGGGTTTAAATTAGGGGCCCCGGCTTATACTCGAGTCGACTTATACTCGAGTATATATGGTAGTTCCTGGAATATGGCTTAACTGGAAGAAATGTACAATGCTTCATTACAACTGGACCCTCATCAACATATTATGGTTCAATTTGTGAATGAGCACTCAAAAGAGGTCTGGGTAAAGTTCTAGAGACTCTCCTCTAAAAGTACAGAAAGTGAGGGTACATGTTTTGTCAAAAGTAGGGCCATTTGAATTAAATGCAATTCACTCCCAGTTCAGTGGATAAAATGTTGGAACCTCACGAAAAGTCTATTTACTGGCCACACAGAAAACTGGGTTGCTTAGTAGTCACTTAATAGACTATTGACTTTGGCAGAACCAAAGGGAACACAAGAAAATGTAGTTTTTGCACTGACACAGTTGGGTGTAATAGTGAAAAAGAACCGGCAACTTCATAGTGTTCTCTGTAACTCTTGATACAGTGTATGATGGAAGACATGATGTTAACTGACCCGTATATTTTTGATGTTGCTAGTTACTGGATAAAAATTATCTGATGTATTCATTGCTTTGGCAGTGGCACTTCTAATATGAATAAGAAAGAAGATTGTGTCCATAATGTGTCAGTCACATGGCTGGACTCACTGGACAGGTTAGGTGGCCCAAGAAGGAAGAATAGGGACTCTAGGTGTGGGGAGTCTTTAGGTGAGCTCAAACTCTGGAAAACCCAGGTTATCCACGTTATAAACTAGTCTTCGTTAATCTTCCTAACAAAGAAAGGTGGAGGCAAGTATACAGGACCAATTTCTTCATACGTCTTCTAGACAACTCCATATAGTGTTGCCATCTTCAGAGCCCAACATTCTTCATACAATTCAGAAAGAAAGAGACATTTGGATGGACCAGCTGTCTTGTATGGGGGTGCAAGGGAAGAAGAATGAAGCTTAAGTGAACAGTGTGGCACCCAGGGTTATGGAAAGCTTAGCTTTTATTTGAAGGTTGTTTTTGTTGGAAATCTCACCTTCATTTTCTTCTCACTTTTGCTTATATCAGGTTGTGAGATTTTGTGTTTTCTTCACATGCACCTCTGTGCACTTGTTAACATGCAATTTTGAAAGTTATATGCTTATTTGTACATTTTAAATCATGTTTGTTTGTTTTATGCCATTTCTACCTTGTTCACTGAGGAGTATCGGTATGTATTTTATTTTATTTATTTATCATTGTAGTTATGGACATGTTGGCTATTTGCATTTTAAAAAATGCACATTATCTTACATGCAACGTGGTGTGCCAGAAACACCCAGCAAGCAACACAAAGGTGAGAATTCTTGAGATGAAGTTCATTGCTTTTCACAGTCAGCTTCAGAAGGTGTAAATGTCTTAACTTTTGTGTAGGCTGTCAAAACTAGTAGAGTTCTCCTGTACCCCTAGCTACTGTTGATTCACATGGATCTATGCGGAGAAGAAAATGGGATTAGGTGTACTTGCTGGAAAATGATCTGTTTCACTTTCATTGGTCACAAGTAGAGATGGGCACGAAATGAAAAAAAATCCTTTCCGTTATTCATTATTCGTTTCATTACGTAACGAAACAAATACCAAAAATTGTGATGAAATTGGAACGAACCAAAGAGAACCACGAAAATTAGGTTCGTTACATTTTGTTTTCATTAATGGCAATGCACAATTAAATGAGCTGCTTTTAAATGTTAAAAAATGTCCTGAATAACTGTAAAAACCCAGGGATGATTATTTATTCTGCCGGATAATACCAACCAGGGGGTTTGGGGTCCTTAAAATGTGTATTTCTGTCTTTTTTCAGATCACTGTATTTTTTTTTCCTTTAAGGGGAGTTAGGGGACATCGACCCAAAATGGCTCCCAAATGCCTAATATTGATTTCTTGGGTATTAAAATACCCTGGACATCCGTAAAAATGCAGCGATAATGCGATAATTATTTGAAATTATTACCTACCAGGGGGTTGGGGTCCTTAAAATGTTTGTTTTTTTCTTTCTCTCATCACAATGTATTTTTTCTTTTCCCTTTAGGGATGACACAAAATGGATTCCAGCCACAAGATGGATGCAAGCCATGTGATGGGATCATGTAAATTCTTTGACAATTTCATCCAATAGCATGCCCAGGTTGCAGACTGGGTAGGTGTGGCAGCCACAGAGGGCATAAAAAGCTTTGGCAGCCCCTGTCCTCCTTGCAGTCTGCGGTGGGAGTTAGGGTGGGATTGCTGTCTCTGTGACTTGTTACTTTAGGCCATCCAGGCAGGTGTGTGTCTCTGTGTTCCCGCTGGCTGCAGCCTGGCTCTTAGGGGAGAGAAAGAAGAGATTTCTCCTGCAGCCTCCCTGTGTGTGTGCGTACCTCTCAGTGAGTACCCTCCCTGCCCCACAGTGCAGTCACTCTGCGGCTGCCTTATTCCCTGGGCAATGCCCGCTGCTGCCTTTGCAGCCTCCCTGCATAACTAGTCTATACTGTGTCTCTGCCAGCATCATTTTTTTAGTGTTTTCCCTCTGGTCTGGAGCATTGGGGGATGTCCGTGCACGGAAATGTTTTAAGTCGCGCAAAAAGTGGGTAAAAATGAAAAACGAAAAATGAAAAAATGACATGAATTTTTTTCAAAAAATTCACAAAAAAACAAAAACGAACCAATATGGACTCACAACGAAAAATGAAAAACTGAAATGTCATTTTTTCGATTGATGCCCATCTATAGTCACAAATGCAATCTGTATTGTGGTTAATGTTTTTACCTATCACTTTGTCTCATCTATGCCCCTTAGATCATTAATTTTAACCACATATACTTCTCCCTCAGTAGCAGAATGAAGCAGAGTTGCATTTTAGTAATTCAGAAAGTGTTCCACCCAAATGACAGTATTTTAGTGTGTTGCTACATTTGTAGCACCATACAATAACTAATCATAGCTGGCATTTTGTTACTTAACAAATTCCTTTCTGGTAAAAAAAAAAAGATCAAGCTGGCATGTCAGCCCTATAATTACTGATATCCTTGTTTGAAATAAACCAAAATCCTGTTAGTGAGTCAGTGTCATTGTTTTAAAAATGTGTGGTGAAAGGGGAGGGAAACAATTGTAGGAGTGATGATTATTTGGAGTGGGGGCTTGCCATTTCAAAGTGGGTGAGCATGGCAGAGCTCAGATGGTTAATTCTTTACAAGGGTTAAAAATTCAATTGAATAACAATGAGGTTCTTAAAACTCTCCTGACCTAATGGGAGATGTGAAGAAAACTCTAATGTTCTCTGTGTGAAAGTCAGTGCTCTGGTGAAAATGGAAGGGAGAAAGCAGGGAACTAACATGTACAGAGCTTGTTTGTGACTACAAAGTAGGAAGATCAAACATCTCATCTACATTGGGAATTCCTCCCACACTTTTCCTTGTTGGCTTTGGACTGTTTGAGGTTTCTGTAATAGCATTTACAAAGTGTGATCAAGAAGTAGAAATGTCGTAGGACTGAGCTTAGTTCACAATTAATTCAGAACAGGAAGATGAAGGTTGCATTGCTCAAATATGTTCCTGATGTTTGGGGACCTTCTGTGCTTAAGGAAGCTATGGTACTGTAAGGAGAAGAAAGGTAGGGAATGTTCCACTGAACAAAGAGAACATGTGTGATACACTCAGTTTTGTCCATCAGCTTCAAGAAGATATGGGAACTTTGTGACCCTGTTTCATACAACCATCTTCTCAATTGCACAGCTGGCACACACAAGTAATGGAATACCAGCACTATCATATAACACACTCATAGAAGAAAAATATTGAGAGAACATTTCTGAACTTTCAGAGCATGTATACTTACAATGGCAGGTTGCTATGTTTGTTGACAAAAGCAATTCAAACCCCTATGTGCATTCATCTTTTTGGATGGTTTGGCAAGGTCAAATGTATTCCATTCCAGCAAAGTCCTCAGAGCACAATACCATTATAATGCTTTTTGATAGTTTGAGTTTATCTGTCAAAGCTGATATTTTTCATTGGTAGGATTTATTTCAGTGTGAGCTCAGATAACCATGTCAATCTTATCAATATTTATCTGGGAATTTAAGTATACTTTTTTTTCATTGTTCAAATGCTCAATCTCTCATTAAAGGCGAGAAGTAAAACATAGTTTCTCTCATAGTGAAGGAAATCTTTCTTTTGATACTCTAGAAAAATTATTCTACATTTTTCCAAGTAGAAAATTAATACAAGGCAATATCACTTTGCCTGATTCTACAAGCTTTCTTCATGCAGTTGCTTCTGTGTTCCATATGCATGGAAAATATAATTTCCAGATTATTAAGACATATAACCTGGAAGTTACAGGCATGTTACTTCAGTTAGACAGAAATCCATTCATGCAATCACTTTTGCCAAAATGCAGGTTTAAATGCTTAACAATATATGAAGACTAAACTTAGGTTGCAGAAAAAAATTAAGTCACAATTCAAAAATATTTCAAAGCAAAGCAAAAGCTAAGTGTTCTGCTTATATACCACCCCATAGTGCTTAAAGCACTATGGGGTGGTTTACAATTTAATTGTTCAAGCTACACATCCCTCCCAGCAAGCTGGGTACTCATTTTACCAGTCTTGGAAGGATAGAAGCCTGAGTCAACCATGAGCCGGCTACCTTAAGATTGAACCCCAGGTCGTGAGCACTATTTTAGCTGCAGTACAGCTGTTTAACCACTGCACCATGAGGATATGTAAAAATTAAGAAACAAGAATATGTTGCTATTAAACTAAAAGTCAATGACTTAAATCATATTATAATCATGTTTCAAAACTGCAGGAGTATAAAAGGTACAAGGAACCCATGGAGCAGTAGTTAACAAATGCTCTGCCCAAACTTGTTGAGGGGGGGCACCTTTACGTCCCACCCAGATGCTAGCATGAGATGTTTGCACTGACTATGGTGGCTGCAAGGCAGGGAGCAGGCACTTTATATATGAGGTTGCCTGCAAACCCCCCCCCACACACACACACCTCTTGCCTGTCCATTTCTTGCTGAGGCAAGAGCTCTGTTGGATCGGCCGCACAACTTTTAGTTTCAACATGACTGTTTCATGGAAGCTGACTGCACCCTGTAGGGTGGCACAGTTTCAAGCACACTCCTTATCAGCATTTTTTTTCATATTACCTTCACTTGCTGTGTTTACTTATTTATTAATCCCCATTTATTTATTGTTTATTTAGCTGCTGCTTGGGTGGTGGGGGAAACAGGCATGCTCACTTCATGCAGCTGCCCGGCGCGGGGGTGGGAAGAGTTTAGATAGGGGAATTTATTTATTTTATTTATTTATTTATTTTTAACTCTTGTATACCGCCCTATTCACCACAATGGGGACTCAGGGCGGTTAACAACAGAGATAACACAGATACAGATAAAATCAAAAAAGGCAATAAACAATCGATTTCCTAAAAACGATTGAGTCCAAGGTTAAATAGGCGGGGAAAAGAAAAAACAAAACAAAAAACAGAGTCCCTAACCCTCGCCGTAGGCCTCCCGAAAAAGGATGGTCTTAAGGCTTTTCTTAAAGGCCGTCAGCGAGGGAGCCTGCCGAAGTTCACCTGGGAGTTTGTTCCACATTGCCGGTGCCACCACCGAGAAAGCCCGACCGCGAGTACTCACTTTGCGGGCTTCCCTCGGGGGGACCGTCCGCAGGGAAAGGGCCACCGAAGCACGGGTGGGCCGGGCCGGATCTAATTGTCGGGGAAGACGCTCCGCCAAATAGGTTGGGGCCAAGCCATGGAGGGTTTTGTAAGCCAAAACTAACACCTTGAACCTTATTCGGGAGGCAACGGGTAACCAGTGTAGGCGAGCCAGGATGGGGGTGATGCGGTCATAACGACGCGCACCAACCACCAGCCTGGCCGCCGTATTCTGGACCCGCTGCAGTCGCCGAACAAGGTTCAAGGGAAGCCCCATGTAGAGAGCGTTGCAATAGTCCAACCTCGACATGACCAGCGCCTGTACCACTGTCCTCAAGGAGCCCTCATCGAGGTACGGGCGAATCTGGGCGATAAGCCTTAGATGGTAAAAGGCCGACCTGACCACGGCTGACACCTGAGAGTCCAGGGTCAGATCCGGGTCCAGGACGACGCCCAGATTCCGCACTCTTTGCGCCAGCTGGAGGGCGGACCCACCCAGACTGGGAAGAGGGCCACAGTACCCCTCCGATGAGCCCCCGAAGAACATAACCTCGGTCTTGCCTGGGTTGAGCTTGAGTCTGTGGGTCCTGGTCCAGTCCAGAACCGCAGCCAGGCAACGATCAAGGGTACGGACGGCCTCCACTGCACAGGTGGAAAAGGAGAGATAGAGCTGCGTGTCATCAGCGTACTGATGACAGCAGACTCCATAACTCCGGATGATCTCGGCCAGCGGCTTCATATAGATGTTAAAGAGCATTGGGGAGAGCGACGACCCCTGAGGCACCCCACAAGAGAGTGTCCAGGGCGTCGACAGCTCACCACCCAAGCTCACTCGCTGGATACGGCCCCCAAGGAAGGACCGGAACCAGGCCAAGGCCTGGCCCCCAATCCCAACCTCCGAGAGCCGCTCCAGCAGGATACCGTGGTCGACGGTATCAAAAGCCGCTGACAGGTCGAGAAGGACCAGCAAGGTAGAGCAACCCCTGTCGGCCCTCCTCAACAGATCATCATGCAGCGCGACCAGGGCCGTCTCCGTCCCATGACGCGGCCTGAACCCGGACTGGAAAGGATCCAGGACATGGTTCTCCTCCAGGAACGACTGGAGACGCAGGGCGGCGACTCGCTCAATCACCTTGCCCAAAAAGGGAACATTGGCTATGGGGCGATAGTTGGACAAATCGTCCACAGCCAAGCCGGGTCTTTTAATAATGGGCTTCACCACCGTCTCCTTCAGAAGACTAGGAAAAATCCCGTCTCTGAAGGAGGCCGAAGCAATCAGTGAAGCCCATTTCGGCATGCTCCCCCCTGCGCTCTTAATTAACCAGGAAGGGCAAGGGTCGAACGGAGAAGCCGCAGGCCTGCAGTGTCCCAGGGCCCTGGAGGCGTCCACAGTTGTTACAGACCCAAACTCAACAAACCGAGGCGACCGAGGTGGCCCGACACTGGCCACGACCGAGGCCGAGCTAGGGCAACCGGAGTCCAGCTCGGAACGGATGGCCTCTATCTTAGATTTAAAGTGGGCTGCAAATGACTCGCTAGTGAAATCACTAGGAGGAGGCCCCGGCGGACCGGGATTGGTGAGGTCTCGAACCACACGGAAAAGTTCCGCTTGACGATTCGAGGCCTCACCAATTCTCAGGGCGACAAAAGATCTCCTGGCCGCCCTTATCGCACGAGAATAGCGACCGGTCAACGCCTTAACCGCAGCCCAATTCTGTGCCGTCCGAGCCTTCCGCCATCTGCTCTCTAACCCTCTCCGCTCTTGCTTCATCGCCCGCAGCTCCTCAGTAAACCAAGGAGACGAGCGGGCTCGGCATCGGATCAGGCGCTTGGGGGCGATCCGATCGACGACCCCCGCCACCTCCTCAAACCACCGTTGGACAAGGGAGTCGGCCGGATCGTCATCCAAACCGTCTGGAACATCCCCGAGGGACTCCGAGAACCGCGCAGGGTCAAGGAGCCTCCGGGGACGGGCCCAGATGGAAGGGCCCAGCTCCCCGCGGGGCGGGGTGGCTACCGCAAGAGAGAAAGTCAGCAGATAGTGATCTGACCATGACACGGGCCGGGTCAACAACCTCCCGACCCCCAGATCCGAACCCCGCGATGTGGAGGCAAAAACCAGGTCCAGGGTGTGTCCACCCTTATGGGTAGGTCCGATGACTAATTGGGACAGGTTCATGGAGGCCATGGACTCCATGAATTCCAGAGCTGCTCCCGACAGTCCAGCCTCGGCATGCACGTTGACGTCCCCTACCACCAATAGGCGAGGGGACCTCAACAGTGCAGCCGAGATGAACTCGGAGAGCTCCGGAAGGGAGAGTGCAGGGTCGCGGGGAGCACGGTACACAAGCACTACCCCAAACCTGTCCCTTTGACCCACCATAAGGTGGAGACATTCCAAACCTGGACTCACCAACGTCGCGGATCTGCTGACATGAAAAGATTCCCTAAAGACCATAGCCACCCCGCCCCCCCGCCCCTCTGACCTGCCCAGCTGCTGCACACGGTAACCCTGGGGGCAGAGAAGAGTGAGGGAAGCCCCACCCCCCTCACCCACCCAGGTCTCCGTGAGGAAAGCCAGGTCGGCACGCTCATCCACGATCAAATCGTGGATGAGAGGGATTTTATTATGTACCGACCTGGCATTAATCAGCAGACAGGACAGGCCAGAGAGGGAACAGACGGGTTGGATCCCTACCATTTGGCGGTGAGCCGACGGGTCAGAACGGGGGACAGACAATAATTGTCTGTCCCGAGTTCTCCTTATCCGATCGACCCGCCGGCCCAGAGCGTACCTCCCACGGCCCGACACCACCCCGATGGGGCACCCGGCAGGCTCCATAAGGTCTCAAATAGTTGGGGACCCAGTACAAAGTAATGCAAAACACAAATAAAACAAGCAAGCAAATAAATAAAAACCAACAGGAAAAGAAAAAAAATACAACTAATAATTAATAAGCAAAATACAGTACAAACAAATTATGGGTACAATACAAACAAAATAAAATAAGAATACAATCAAATAAGGTAAAAAACAAAATTAACATGTGGGGCTCTCACATGGCCAGTGATGGAAAAAGGGGGGGGAAGGGGGGGAGGAAGGGGGGGAGGGGGGGAGGGGGAAGATCGTTGCCGCCATCTATGGCCGCCAGTGAGGGCTAATCCGCAGCCTACAAAGGCTGTCGGGCCTCCCAAACAGCCAAAGCAGCGGCACCAGTTCAAGTCTCACTCCATGGGGCTACGATGGCATGATGGAATCAGTCTTGTCCTTCCGGTGACCCAAGGCATGATCAGATAGATGGAAAAAGCGATAAGCCACAGTTGCCCCCCCAAGGCTAACGCCGACGGCCTAGCCGCCGCCCTCAAGGGCGAGTCCCAACATGGACGGAGTTGCTCCGGCGGCCGGCCTGCCGCCCGAGAAGACCAGGGCCCGCGCCCCACCAACGCCGACGGCCGAGCCGCCGCCCATGAGGGCGAGTCCCAACCAGGACGCTGTTGCTCCGGCGGCCGGCCTGCCGCCCGAAAAGGCCAGGGCCCGCGCCCACCGACGCCGACGGCCAGGCCGCCGCCCTTGAGGGCAAATCCCAATCGGGACGATGCTGCTCCGGCGGCCGGCCTGCCGCCCGAAAAAGCCAGGGCCCGCACCCCACCGACGCCGACAGCCAAACCGGCGCCCATGAGGGCGAGTCCCAAACGGGACGATATCGCTCCGGTGGCCGGCATGCCGCCCGAAGAGCCGGGGATCCAAAGCCCCCGGGATCCAAAGCACCGGCGGCCGGCTTGCCGCCCGAGAAAACCCCCGGGAAACAAAGCGCCGGCGGCCGGCATGCCGCCCGAGATCAGGGACCCACGCCTTCCTCCTCCAGGCAGCGCAGCCAGAATAAAACACCACCCTCTCCGAAGTAGCATTCCCTCACCGGGGAATGCTACTCGCAGCCGAAGATGGAAGGTAAGGGGGCTAGGGCGGGAGAAATGGAATAACCATCCCCAGCCCCCCACCGAGCGGCAAAAGAGCGGTGAAAAAAACCGCCCCGGTGGGAGCAGCTCCGGCAAGCCGCAACAGCACAGCAGCCCCCCCCTAAAAACCGATGGAAATGAGAGGGGGGGACAAGGGGGAGGGGGGGAGGGTCGCCCAGACAGTTACCCACAAGCCGGGGGACAAGATGAAGTGCCTCCACGACGGCGACCCGGGCAAAAATCTCAATGGCGAAAGGAGGCAGCGTCTCCAGCGTCTCCAGCGTCTCCGAGATGGACAAAAAGGGGGGGGGGGTTAAGGTAGTTTAAAAAATTATAGTTATAATTCATCACATCGATTGTTGGGTTATGAGTTGGTAGCTCCTCCCTCTCTCTACCCACACATTCCTTATTTAACCTGATTGATCACCCCACACAGTACGTTAGTGCTGCATTGCATTGGGACTGTATTTAATAGTTACATATACACAAATTCATATACCAGTATACGTATCAACTGATTATTTACAGTTAGATATTGGTAGTCCATACTTCATAAGACTAATTGTTTGAATAAAATACTAATAGTATTAGTAAATGGGTAAATATATAAAGGAAGCATTCTAAACAATACTTGCAAAGGGGTAAGGTCCTCAGATTATTGTTTATTGCTGTGCATTGTTATTATTCCTTGCACTCTGAGCCATAGAAATCACTGGAAGTGCATAACTGTGAATTTCTGGGGCATCTGCTGATTATTTGGCAGTAAGCACTTGTTATTGTTGGGCCTCTTCCCCTTTCTCTGCATTAATCATAATTTTACTGGCCGTGGGTTTGGTCTCAAATTTAAATTTGCTTTCATTTTCCATTGAGTTGCCTTAAACCATCTTGGCCATCTTAATCACTCATTGACAATGCATTGTTGAACTTCATTATTTGTAGTGCCACACAACCTGGTGGCAAAGCAGAATAATTCTACTTTTTTCTTAGCATTTTGTGTATTGCTACCACAATGCTATCAGGAAAAGGAAAAGACAAGTGAAAGGGCAAGCAGCCCGCAAAAAGGCGAGCCCCACCTCACCCCCCAGCTGAAGTGGCTCTTCCTCTGATGAACATTGGCCTGATTAGAGGGCCATTTGGGACAAGCTCAGTCACTCAGAAAAAGAACATGCCCAATGCCAGGGTTTGGAGGGGTCTTATGGGGGAGGTAGGATGCAAAGAAACACTAAGACCCCAAAACAATCAGATTTAAAGAGGATGGGTGAGCTCATGTTATCTCAAATTGCTTTTTGGGAAGGAGAAATGGTGGGGTCTTCAGCAGCTGTGCAAACTGTGGCCCAAACACCAGATAAGACAGCAGCTTCACCCTTGACCATGGTATCTCAACCTGAGAATATGACCCAGATGGTATCAGCAAATGTAGGGGTGGTGCTCATGGCTACATCATCAAATCCTGATCAAGAACTTGATTTGTCCATTGGTAGCTCCACCACTGGGTTGATGCCTAAGCAGCTTGTCACCCGGCTTATAACAGGTAGTCCCATGGACCACACATAACTGCACCCAAATCAGTCACATGGCCATGGGACATGGTAGTCCAGGGGACACCCTTGGTGCCTTATCAGTCACAGTCACTTAGTGTGGGTATCCCCAGTACTCTTAACTATCACCCAGAAATTTTAAGAGCATATAGACCCACGGTGGTGGAGGCCAGCTCACAAACAGATACACCTGGAGCTGTGTAAGCTCAGGTGTGCAGGAAAGCATGAATGTGACTAGTGCCCTGGATGCAACAATACTTGACCTACCAGAAGGGGATGAATCACTCCCCCTTGGGGATCACTTGTCTTATGCTATGTTGGAAAAGATCCAGGGAGGAAAATATGTGGATATTTTTGATTTATTGAATAGGGAGGCTGATAATCAGGTGTTTGATAAACTTGACAAAAAGGAGAAAGAGAAGATCTGCAAACACAAATTAAACAGATGTTGGAACAACTGGCTGTCTGCATTTATGATTTATGCCAGTACAATAGTGCGAGCCCACCACGAACAGGCAGTTGCCTTACTCCGTTGCATGGATGTGACCAACCATGTGAGAATGAATTTTCTGGGATCAGCCTGGCTGTCATGTGATGAAGGCTTCCACCAGTGGGTGGCACGGAATGCGAACTTGAAATGAGATATCCCCCATGGACCATTGTGACTCCATGTGATGAGCCCAGCTTGGCAAAATTCGGGCAAGTGTTTTGACAGTGGTCACTTAGTCCAAAGAAGTGGTCAGTTCAATATCACCCACCCTGGCAGAGGTCAGGTGGTTCAATCCCACCTGGCCTGTTTTGAGTTCTATGCCAAGGGATCATGTGGGTGCAGGCAGTACAAATTTAGACACATATGTTCCAACTGTGCATGAACACATACTGCCTCTGTGTGCTCCAAACCTAAGTCTGGTGGAGCTGGGAACAAGGACGGAGGAGCAAAGAAAGCCTCTCCAGGCCCAGGACCAGTTCCAGAGTTCCCTAGCCTGATTAAAGTGGAGGTGCTGCAGACGTGGCTGTGTAGCTACCCTGACACGGACAGCACCAACTATATTTTCGAAGACTTCAGAGATGGCTTTTGCATGCTGGTGGTTGGCACCAGATGAGCCATGATGGTCAAGAATTTGAAATTAGTTCAAGGTTTTGAGGTTGTGGTTCGGGAAAAATAGGAAAGGAAGTTAGGGACAGCCGGGTGTTGGGTCAATTTGAAGAGCCCCCGTCACATCACTTTAGAGTATCAACACTTGGGGTGGTACCTAAAAAGGCGCCTGGTGATTACTGTTTGACTCATCTTATCCTGAGGGTGAGTCAATCAATGATATGATTCCCCACAAGCTGTGTAGTGCAAGTTACACTTTCGATACCACTGTGACGATGGTGAGAAGTTGTGACAGAGGGGTCGAGATAGCTATGTGTGACATTAAGTCAGCATTTCGCCTGCTCCCAGTTCACCCTGCCAATTTCGAGCTGTTGGGTTTTGCATTCGAGGGTAAGTTTTACATGGATAGAGCACTGCCCTTCAGTTGCTCTATTTCTTGTGCAGCTTTTGAATGTTTCAATTTGTTTATTGAGTGGATGTTTCAGTTTTGAACATTCTTTAGATTATTATTTGTTTGCTGGGAGGTCAAGTACAGATAGGTGCACTTCCTTGCTGGTGGCATTTCAGCAGATGGCAAATGAGTTGGGCTTGGCCTTGGCTAAGGACAAAACTGAATGCCCAGCCTCGGTGTTGACCTTTTTGGGGATAGAGTTACATACCACTAATCAAAGTATCCAAGTACATTTCTAAGAATAAAGATTATATTTCTAAAAAATGTGATTTGAGTATTACAAGTTTGAGCAACTGATTAGCATTTAGCATATCCAAATGCACATAGGGGAAAAATTACATGCTCTGAATACCCATATCCAGGCACCTGCCACTTTCTGTTTTATGGATGCTACACTGTCCTTCTTCTTGCTCGCCTCTCAACCCATTTTGCATGTTGCCTGGTGGCTTCTAAGCTGCTATCTCATGCTTCTTGGAGCCTGGTGCCTTGATGCTGTGTTTTGCATCCTACTTGCTTATTGCTTCACTTCTATGCATATTGATATTTTTATCAGTTGTTTATATTAGCCTTCTCAGTGATTTCATCCTCACACTCTACTGTCAACTTGTTGAGAAGGTGATCTAGCCATGTAGTGATTTACTTGCTTTGCTAGGTCAATGATTATTTATACTGACCTTGCTTTCCTTGTGATCCTCTAATCTGGCTGTCTGCTGATTGTGTGATTTTAAAAAGTCAGGAATCTAGCTTGTATGCAAATAACTTGGTAAACCTGCAATCTCGTGGTGGCAAACCTTCGGCACTCCAGACATTTTGGACCACAACTGACACAGTCCTTTGTCATTGGCAATACAGGCTTGGAATTCTGGGAGTTGTGGTCTAAAACATCTGGAGTGCTGAACGGGTTCACCACCACTGCATGTCCATACTGGCTGAAGTGCTTGTTATTTATATCATTTCTGCTGAAGTATGGTTAAAAACGTCCATACATGTTTTGACTTAAAGTGCTCCATCCTTTTTAGAGTTGCCTCATGCCTTTTTGGCCTAGTTTAGGGCTTTTAGCACTGCAGGGTTTTTGGCCCAATTCAGGCAAGATGGGCGTTGGTAATGATGGCGGAGGAGGGGGAAAAAGAAAAAAAAATAATTAAAGTTCGCCAAAGGCCTCTCGAAATAAGAATGTTTTTAGAGCTTTTCGAAAGGCCAGCAGGGACTCTGCAGAGCGCACTTCGCTGGGGATGGAATTCCACAAGGAAGGGGCTGCCACTGAGAAAGCCCGGTTCCGGGTAACCGTCTTCCGGGCTTCTCGTGGAGTGGCAACCCGCAGCGAGTGTGCTCGCACCTTCCGGACAGGTCGGGCCGAGGTGGATCGCTGGACGATACGCTCTGTCAGTAGTCCGGTCCCAAGCCATGGAGGATTTTATAAACTAAAACCAAGACCTTGAATCTAATCCGGGCTGCAACGGGCAACCAGTGCAGGTGGGCCAGGACTGGGGTGATGTGGTCATGACGATGCACACCAGCCACCAGCCTGGCCGCTGCATTCTGTACCCGCTGCAGACGCCGGAGAAGAGTCAAGGGCAGCCCCATGTAGAGGGTGTTGCAGTAGTCCAGCCTCGAGATCACCAGCACTTGGACCACTGTTCTCAGAGAGTCAGCGTCCAGGTACGAGCAGATCTGGGCGATCTGACGAAGGTGGTAATAAGCGGCCCTGGTCGCCGACGCCACCTGGTCTTCCATGGTCAGCGTCGGCTCCAGGACTATGCCCAGATTCCGCACCCTCTCCACCGGCTGGAGGGAACCCCCCCCCCCAGACGGGGAAGAGGGCCACCATACCCGGACGGCGAGCTCCCAAAGAACATGACCTCCGTCTTCTCTGGGTTGAGCTTAACCCTGTTCGCCCCGGTCCAAGCCAGTACGGCATCCAAGCACTCATCGAGGATCCTCACAGCTTCCACTGCAGAGGTGGAAAAGGAGAGATAGAGCTGCGTGTCATCAGCGTACTGGTTACAGCAGACTCCAAATCTCCTAATGACCCCAGCCAGCGGCCTTACATAGATGTTAAACAGCATGGGGGACAGAGTCGACCCCTGTGGAACCCCACAAGGGAGTATCCAAGGAGCCGATAAATCCCCCCCATGCTGAACATACTGGGGTCGGTTCTCCAGGAAGGATCGGAGCCAACTGCGAGCAGTGCCTCCGATTCCCACCTCAGAGAGCCGGTCCAGTAAGATACCGTGGTCGACGGTATCAAAGGCCGCTGACAAATCCAGGAGAACCAACAGGGTAGAGCAACCCCTGTCGGCCGCCCGGATTAGGTCATCTTGCAATGAAGGCCCTGGCCAGCTGGCAAAGCTCAGCAGCATAGCAGTAGACCACCCCGCTGAAGGCCCTGGAATGCTGGGGAGGCTGAGCGGTCTGGCAGTAGACTGTCCCGTGGCTGCTGAAGGTCCTGGCTGGCTAGGAAGGCTGAGCGGTCCGGCGGCAGACTGCCCTGTGGCTGCTGAAGGCCCTGTCTGGCCCTAGAGGGTGAGTGGCCTGGTGGTACACCACACTGCCACCACCACCACCACCAAAGGCCCCCACCAGTGCGAGAGCCCGGGAAGAGGGCTAAGTAGGGGCCCCAGAGCAGGAGGAGGGGTGGGCTGCCCAGGAAGGGGCTTTTCTGCTCCCCATGTTTTGTTTCATAAAATTCATTTTGTATGAATTTTGGGGTGAAAATCATATGAAACGAAACAAAAGGAAGTGCGAAGGGGGAGAAATAGAACAGAACGAAATGCAATTATTCCGTTTCCTGCCCATCCCTATTAATGCTTTTCAGGACTTGCAGCAGAAGTGCTCTGCTTCCAATGATCCTTTCAGTGAGAGTTCTAAGGATGAACAAGCCAATTTAATGTGGCCTCTGTCTTTGGTGAACCTGCTCTCTGTTTTGCAATTACTAATAGTTCATTCCCAAAGAGTAGAGCATTGCAATCATTCTTGGCTGATCAACCTTCCTGAGCTTTTCAAGGTTTACTATCCAGTCAGGGACCATTTAGTCCCTGTTATGGCTGCTAATTTTCTATTACCGCAACTCCCTCAAAATATCTGTTCATCTGGAAATTATACCTCTTGTGGTGAATTTTGAGTAAGAACTGAACTCCTGTTTTATGAGCAAACGGAATACTTCAGCCTGCTATGTTTGAAAAACTGCAGCTACTGGGATTCTAAAGTGACTCTGCAAATGGTACAGAATATTATGAGATTTCTTTTTCCAGTATTATGAACATCTATGTTTATTACTGAAGACACGACTTACGGATCCTAAGAGGTTATAATAACATAGAGATACATACATTATCTGTGAATGTGTAGCTTTTTTGATTATGGGATGAAATGTAAGCAAAAAAGAACTTATTTCTTCACTGCTGCTCACAGGATAGTGACTTTGTTGTCCTGGCTGCCTTTTCCCCCCTGTTGTGTTGTGAAATGCACATTTCTTTTAGGCATCCACTGCTGTTATTAAAACACTAGATGTCAGGAGCAAGAAGTTTGGCTGGCTCCAGAGAGTCAATCTTGCACGTCACCCCAAAGGGTCAACAGTGGGGGGGGGGGAGCAAATCCCAACAGAACAGCAACTCAGAAAATAGCAAGAGTTTTATGATCTTCCAATGGATGGGGTTTCATCAGATGTGAGCCTGCTTGGCATTGGTGACAAAACATTCGGAAACTCCATTTCCTTTTAAATCTTACTCTTTCTCACCTTTCTATCTTCATGTAGCAGTAGGCTCTCATTCTGACACTTGTCAGACAGCAGGATTGCTGGCAGCATTCACATTTTCCATGGAAAATGGTAGAGGTTTTTAGACTGGTGGGGAGGAAGTTTAAAATGTCTCCATGTGACTTATTACAACATGTTGATCATATAAATATTACTATGGGTTTCTGAGGGAATTTCAGGGATTTCATTTCTTGCTTCTTGGTTATTTCCCCCCTCTCTTTGCCATTTGGGATAAGCCCTGTGACTTGATAACCCCATGACACTAGCATGAGGAGATAAATATCAAAAAATATCATTGAGTTGCCAAATGTTCATCCCTTAATATAAGAAGGAACAAATTTGTCCTTATTTTATTCATCCCTTCTCCTTTTAAAGAAACCCCATGGCTCTAGACCTGTTACATTTTCCACAGTATTCAGTTTCTCTGAATGACCAGGACAAACCTTAAATCATTATGTGCCATCAAATCAGACCAGCGTATTAGTGATCCTAATAGGGCTTCCAGGGTAAGTGAGATTTTTAAGGCATGGTTTCACAAGTCCCTACTTTCCCAATCAGGGTACATGACCAAGTGAGAATTTGAACCCTGGTTTCCAGATTGCTAATCCATCACTCCTAGACCATACCCATCTATACAGAGATTAAGATATGAGAAAAAGAGCATCTACACAGTGCATAGGTTGTATCAGAATTCTTTCTTTTTTCTTTGTATGCTGATAATACCAGTCTTGGTTTAACTTTACTTGTATTATTTTTATACCCCCATCAATGTTCTTTTGAAATATTTTGCTGTTGGACTTTTGAAAAGGATCACAAAAATAACTGATGTAAACTATAGAGAAAATTACAAGTGTGGGTTTTTATTGTTTTTGTGTCCTGTTTGTAACACAGAAGGGTGAAAATGAACTAAAAGGCCCTTAGAACTGCAATTAATTTTGGAAATACTCTGGATTCAGAAGGGATTATAGAACATAGGGCACATGTGCCCCCCAAGCCCATAAAGAAATGGGGGGGGATTCCTTTTATACTGTATTGTGCACTCATTTCAGTGAGTGCATAAAGAATGCTAGATACAGGGAGCTCTTTGTGATATCATGAATGCAGACAAAGTGGCTCATAGGAACTTATCCATCATGAAGTCAAAGCAGCTGGGAGCTCACAGAATTTCTCCTAAGTACCATAGGGTGGATTCTTCATGAGGAGTAATGAGTACAGAAATAATGATCTCCTTATGGTTTGCTTATGTTCTTCTTCTTTCTGATGCTCAAATACCAGCTGTTCCCAGCTGTTTCCATCAGCCCCAGCCCCAAAGCTATCAACATAGATTCTTGACAAGCCTCACAGTGTTCTTGCAGAAAAGTGCCTTTCAGGTGAACACTACTTCAAGCGTAAAAGAGGTCAGGAGGGTTAGCAATGCATTTAGGTCTATTATAGATTGTCTGAGAGTCACATCCTTATGTTAAGGATGAGCCAAAAGAATCATATCCTGCACACAAAATCCCAGCAGCTGAAGCTATTGTTAGGGGAAGCTACAATTCTGTCTTATAAACACCTAATTACCAACCAGGACCATGGAAGGAACTGATTGTAATTAGGTCCTTCTTAGCAACTAAGATTTAGTTGTAGTACATTACAGCTGTCTGTTAGAAAGAAATAGCCACCGTTGTTTTACAGTATAATGGTAACCCTTTACCTCTGTAAAGAATTATTTATTTATTTATTTATTTATTAAATTTATGTTCTGCTCCATCTTGCTACATGGTTATTCTGCATGGTGTAATATGGAAATTAAATGGTAGAGGAGAGATATTATATAGAGATGGGCACGACTCAGCGAAATTTTCATTTTCATTTTCGTTTTTCATTTCCGTTACGCAACGAAAACAAAAATGAAAATTTTCCAGAAAACAAAACAAAAACAAAAACAAAATGAAAAAAAATTGCCCTGTTTTTCGTTTTCGTTATGGCAGACACATTCCAACAAAAAGAATGCTAATGAAAATGAAACATTTTCATTTTCATCTTGTTTTTTCATTTCGTTTCGTAACGAAAATGAAAACGAAAAATGCGCAACCCCCCCGAGAAACAAAAATGAACCGAAACGGACCCCAAAACGACAAACGAAAAATGAAAAAAAATTTTTTTGAGTCGTGCCCATCTCTAATATTATATGATTCAACAACTATATAACCTTACTGTGTCATGTTATATTGATGGAGTCAAGGGCATGATTACCATATTTTTACATCTATAAGACACTGACATATATTAGATGCCCACCCCCACTTTTAAAAGACACCCAATTAATAAAATTAATACATCTTCCTTGAGGTCGCCTCCACCCTTTAAGACTTCTCTTCGGAGAGAGGAGGGCAATCAAGTGTTGCCAGAAAAAAGAGAAAACAGCAGGGGGTGGTGTGGAGAAGAACTCAAACTGACCTCGCTGTTTCGCTTCCTCTCTGGCAGTGCTTGCTTTTGCAATGATTGGAGCCTTCTTTTCAGCATAGAAAGGCACTTCTTAATGGGCTGCTCAACCCCAAACCTTTCCTCACAGAAAAGAAGTCTCAGATTGTTGCAAAAGCAGAAAGCAGAGGAGTCTTCATGACACAGAGAGTAAACAAGGGATGCCAGAAAGGAAGCGAAACAGTAAGGTCAGTTTGGGTTCTCCTCCACCCACTCCCACCCCTTGGAAAAGGCTTACTTTTGTGAATACTACACCTCTTAATTTTTAGTGTCATGATTTTAGAACAAAATAGTGTCATATACACAGAAAAATACAGTATGCTGCCAGGATAAGAGGATGTTTTACCACAGGCTACTATCTTGTAACGTGTGTGTGTGTGTGTATTTCTAACAATAACAACAACCACTTCTAGGGCTTGCAAATATGCCTGTAATTGATTTCATTTTGGAGAGATCTTGCTGACAAATATGATCCATCTAGAGAGATACAGTTGATATGGATCATGAAAACCATCAAATCTGCTGAGTGCAGAAGAGGCTACAAATAAAGGATTACTCCTCACTCCTTCCGTACACTTGTCCAAATGTTCAGAAAATAAGCAAAACATCAGCTGGCTTTTTGACACCTGCTTGAACCGGCTTGGGTGCTAGGGTCATCAGCAGAGGCCTTTCTCTCCATCCCACCACCCTCACAGATACATTTTATGGTAACACATGAAAAGGCCTTCTCTGCTGCTGTGCCTAGACTCTGGAACTCCTTCCCACTAGAGGCCAGGACTGCCCCATCTCTGTTGTCTTTCCAGAAACAGGCAAAGGCCTTTCTCTTCAGACAAGCTTTCCCTGATTGATAGACAACCAATTGTGTCTTTATATAAATCTACCATACACAGTCTTTGTGCTTATGACAACAAACTAACTATCAATTTTTAGTTTTAATGTTGCCTTCTAACGCTGTAAGATACCTCTCAATTCCATTTCTCAAACTGAATGTGTCTTAATTGTAATGGGCTGTATATTGTCTCTCCTTACTCCCCTCCCCTAAGCCACACCCCAAGGCCCTCCTTCCCTCCACGGTATGGCAGGTGATTGAAGAGGGAGGCAGGGCAGCTCAGCAGCAGAGAAGCCAGGGGCCTGGTCCTGGAATTGCTGCAGACTCCTTAGGCCCAACTCCCCCAGAAAACCCTGTCTCTCACTCAGGGGCTGTGGGAGCGGCAGATGACACCAGACTATTCACTCATAGGAACGATGTTCTTCAGATCCCAAGCAGCTCAGCATTTCAGTCCTTCCTTCCCTCGGCCAGGTGGTAAATGATTGAGGAGGGATGTATACTTTCTGTATTTGAGTTCCCTTTAGTTTCATTGTTTACATTTGTCAGATCAGGGAGTCTGACATTTGACTCTCTCTCTAAGAGGCCAACAGAACTGGATCTGTCTCACTGAGGACAGCAGTGACCAGGCGTGGCTTGTTCATTGTGAATGTGTAGGGAGGTGAACTGCAGGGAAAGTGTCTGAATCTGAAGACCTAATAGTCAGGAACAGGACGTCAACAGATTACCAGGAACAAGAAGCCAACAAAATTGGTGGCAAAACTAGGTTGATAATTTCTTTATTGCAAAATCACATTGGGAACATACTAAACAATCTTCATTTTTAGCACTCACAAATTGCACACCGTTTCCCCTTGTCTCCTGCCTCCCACTTCAGCCTGGATGTTTCTCCCAGAAACCAAGCTAGACATTTTCAGAAACCTGTTTCTGAATTAGATCTGTGGGTCTTGCCTTAATCTAGACAGTCATTGCTGATTCTGAGTGGAAATAAAATTATTAGACTACATTGCTTGGCCCCTTTTTTCTTTATTGTTTCCCAAGCCACAATGATACTTCAGTGTAAAAAACTTTTGCAGACAAATACAGAAGTAATAAGATCCTGAAGACTTTTCTAAAGGCTCAGAATCTCTGTTTTATTCTATATTTGCTTTCCTGTCTGAGAAGGAAGAGGAGGAGGAGGAGGAGGAGGAGGAGAACAATACAAAGTAGAAGAGACAGAGGACGTAGTGAACCTGCTGTTCCCAGACATAACTGAAGCATTCTTTACAAGTGGCCATTTAACCTCTGGTTAAAAAACTCAAATAAATGGAAGTCCATCATCCTCTGAGACAGTCCGTGTCTCAGCTCTTACAATCTGAACTAGAGATGTGCACAAAATTGATTTTGTTATTTGTCATTCATTTTGTTACCTAACAAAATGAATAACGAACCACCCCCTCAAAGAAAAATGAAATGAATCAAAATGGGAAAAAAGCACTGATCAGCCTGCACTACAGCTGATTGACTCTTAAGTTTAAAAAAAAAAGTGCCAACCCAGGCTGTGGGCCAGCTTGGCTGGCACTTGAACAATAAAATAAAATAAAATAAAATAAAATAAAATAAAATAAAATAAAGTGCCAACCCAGCCCGTGGGCCAGCTGGCTGGCTCTTGAACAATAAAATAAAATAAAATAAAAATGCCAAACCAGCCTGTGGGCCAGCTGGCCAGTGGAAGGAAAAAAAGCTAAATTTTTTTTAAATTAAAAACGTGCCGACCTGGCCTGGGCCAGCTGGTCAGTCTGAGTTTAAAAAAAATCAAAAAAGTAAAAAACAAATAACAAAAGAAACAAAAAATGAAACTTTAAAAATGTTTCTTTTTAAATGAAGCAAAAATATAAAAAAGAAAAATTAAATGAAACATTTTGGTGTTTCGTGCCCATTTCTACTCTGAACCTACAGAAAAAAATGATCCATCTTCCATGTGACAACCCTTCAAACATTAGACAATGTCTATCATATTGTGTCTCAGCCTTTTTTTTCTCCAGGGTAAACATAAACAGCTTCCAAAACTGTTTTTCAAAAAGTTTGGCCTCCAGAACTTGCAAAGATTTTTCTGCATGGGGAAAATAGATCCCCCAGGTCCAGGTCTGCCACATTTTTCCCACCCTGCTTTTGTAGCCTGCTGAGGGAATGGGAGAACTTCAAATTTATTGTATCTTACACCTTACTTGAACCACACTGTTACCGTCACCTCTACTGTCTGGGGGTGGAGCAGAAATTGCAACAGAGGCTTGTTCACCCAATGATAACAGTGGAGAAATCAACTACCATATATACTCGAGTATAAGTCGACCCAGGTATAAATTGAGGCCCCTAATTTAACCCAAAAAAACTGGGGAAACTTATTGACTCGAGTATAAGTGTAGGGTGGGAAATGCAGCAGGGCCTGGCAGCTCCTCCTTTGTGAGCTGGGGGAGCAGTGAGTGATGTTTAAAATGACTTTTAGCCACCTATACAAGTGCTTGGTGGATAAAATTCATTTTAAACACCGCATATTGATTACTGTAATGCGCTTTACTTGGGGCTGCCTCTGAAGACGGTTCGGCGATTGCAACTGGTTCAGAATCGTGCGGCACGGCTGGTGAGTGGTAGGGCCACCAAGGAACACATCACGCCGATTCTGTATAACCTTCACTGGTTACCAGTTGCTGCCCGAGCCCAATTCAAAGTGCTTATTTTGACATATAAAGCCCTAAACGGCTTAGGACCTAGATACCTGAAGGACCGCCTCCTTCCATATGAACCTACCCGGCAATTAAGATCTAGTCAGGGAGCCCTCCTGAAAGAGCCATCCCTTAAGGAGGTGAAGGGGATGGCTTGCAGGAATAGGGCTTTTTCAGCAACTGCCCCCAGACTATGGAATACCCTCCCAAATGAGACCCGCCTGGCACCGACGTTGCTAACATTTCGGCGCCAGGTAAAAACCTTCCTATTCCAAAAGTTTTTTAACTAATGATTGTGCGCCCTGATGGCAATTTTAGTGGTGTGTTTTTAATGTATTGTATTTATTGTATCTACATGTTTTATTCCTCTAATTCTATTGTATTTTGATGTTTTAACTGTTCACTCTGATTGTGAGCCGTCCAGAGACCTTTGGGTAGTGGGCGGCATACAAGCTAAATAAATAAATAAATAAGTAAATAAATAAATAAATGTTGCTCCCCTGTGATGCAGAGGGGGGTCAGGAGAAGTGGTGCATGATGTTTAAAACGACGTTCAGCCACCGACCCAAGCACTTGCCTCAGTGGCTAAAAGTCATTTTAAACATTGCATGCCACTCCCCTGCAATGTGGGTGTGTGTGTCAGGAGAAGCACAATGTTTAAAATGAATTTTAGCCACCACCCACCCAAGCACTTGCCTCAGTGGCTAAAAGTATTGACCCGAATATAAGTCGAGGGCCCTTTTTTCAGCCCAGAATTAGAGCTGAAAAACATGACTTATATTCGAGTATATACAGTATTTCCTATGACACATGAGACTCAGAACTGCAGCCTCAAGTATAGGATTGCAATATAAAATCAATCGCAATATTAAAACAAATTGACAAATCAATAAGCTATCAGTCATTGATACTGTATTGTCTGCTGCACACTAGATGTCACTGCTAGTTTTTCCTTTGACAGCCTTCAGCCATTAGAATCAGTAAGTCCTGTGCTAGTACACATTGAATAAATAATTGAGATGCAGACTCCTTTTCATTAGTGCTATGCCTATTGTCAGATCATCTTTGACTTTGTTAGTTAGCCTCACTAGGCCATTACAACTAGGTTTCCTTCCAAATATAGAAGAAACCTGGTAGGATTCTAACCTATACCTTTACTCTTGACATCAAGAGAATTAGTATGTAAAAAATATGCATCCTATCTTCTTGATCTTTTCATGCATTGTAAATGAGCTGTAATTTTTGTGTAATTTCTGTTTTGTATACTGTTTGAAGCACCATTTTTCTTTGGTTTCTTTTATTTCCCCCCAAAAAAATGTCCATGTGCAATTCTCTATATTTGATATTGCCATTTTCCCTATTTTTCTCTCTCTTCCATGACTTGTAATATTTCTTTAATTCACTATTTTTCATTTTCATTTCTACTTTTGAAGTTGCTTTTAGTCAAATTTACTAATATTTCCAGATATATTTCCAGAGTAAAAACAGAGTGACTTAATTAACTTATCATTCTGAGACTATGACACAGGCTGTTTATTTCATGTGTGAAATACCAGACTCAAAAATTTGCCATCTTTTGCTATTTTCATGAATATTAAACTCATAACCAATTTAAACCTGAATGCACGTAATATTTGGAAGCACTCATTAAAATTAGTCTCTAAATGAACCTCTAATGTCAAGTCAGATACATTTTCATTTCTGTGTGATTGTGGAGATGAACAAAGAGGAGAAGATGATCAGAACAAATCAGTATATTGTGAAGGAAAAAAGACAAATGTCTTGGTGGGTTGTTTGTTCGGGCTTTAAAAAAATGAGTGATTTAAAGTGTTTTCCTAATGCTGTCTTCCTAATGTTTATATCTGCAACTCTCTGATAAACTGTAAAGCAATGATTTCATTTTGCATATATTCTGTTTATCAAATTCAGAAGGAAGAAGTTGGGATGGAAGCAATGAAGCAAAGTTGAATAAACTTGAAGACTTTTGTATTTTGAAATAGCCATAGTTTAAAAAGACTGCAAGACCAAAATGTGTGCAGTCATTCTGGAGTTTTCCATCTGTTCAGAAATTGCCTGCTAGATTTTGATTTTTGCAAAAAAAAAACAAAAAAAAAAACAGAAGAAAGACTAACTTGCATATCAAACGCTATGCAATGTACTTGGAATGTGGTGCATTCCATGCCATATTGTGCACTTCATTTAGATTTTAATTTAAATTTTTAATGTAGCACAACAAGGAAAATTGTTAATTGGTGTTAGGAGAGAAGCAAGCAATGCTAAATCCACAATTCATTTCCTAACTTCAGTATTGCTTCGTGTGTGTTTGTGTGTGTGTGTGTGTGTGTGTGTGTGTGTGTGAGAGAGAGAGAGAGAGAGAGAGAGAGAGAGAGAGTAAGCCACAGAGAGAGAGCACTCACATATGTGCGTGTATACACGATGGATGCTAACATAAAAAATAAATGCATTTCAGAAATCAGAATAGATATCATAGATAATAGAAATCAGAATTCCCATTTGGGACTCTCTTCAGAGGACATCTCAGTTCTCTAAGATGTTCTTTCACCTTCAACCTCAAGGTTTCTTTTATGATTCTCTCTAGTCACCTCATTCTACTCCTCACATCTTTACTCAAGGCCCTTTCGTACAAATATCCTAAGTGCATGCATTTAGGAACACGCATGGCAATGCCTCTTCATATTGCAGCAACAAACCAGTGGCCAAGGCAACAGAAATTGTGCATGACAAGCTTATCAGAAAGTGTCTCAACTCTTTTCTCTCTCCCCCCCTCCCCACATTTTATTCTTGGGGGTAAGGAAAAAAAGGGGGTGTGAGATATCTTTACATGTACGGATGGTCTGCAAATAATATGAAGAAAACATTTCAGAGATAGACTCAGAGGCACAACTTTTGTTTCTGAATTTTCCCCTCCCTAAGAAGAAGAAAATTAAGTAGTATTCAGGTCCTGGAGACCCCTCTCCTCCCTCCTTCTTTCTCCTTGGTAAAACACACAAAACTAAAAGTTTATTTATTTAAAGTACGTTTACTCCAACTTTCTCCTTAGAAAGGACCCAAGGTGCAATGTGGCAGCCAAACTTTTACCCCTCACTTTTTAAGTGAGGTGGTGGGTAAAGAAAGAGAAGGAAGTACACTTTATATGCTCAGAACCTACTGTATTTTTGCTCTATAAGATGCACTTCTCACTCTCAAGTGAGAGGAAATGTCTGTGTGTGTTATAGAGTGAATACAGTAGTCCCCACTACATATATATCATACATTTTCATTTAGAGAGAAGTTACTTTCATGGAGCCTCTCCTGTGCCCTTCGTCAGCCTGGATTCCACTGTACTAATCACCTGATTTGCCAAGAGGCTTCCATGGACCTCTGCCATCCCCAGTTGCAGCCTGGATTCCCCAGTCCCAATCACCTCCTTTGCAAAGAGGCTTTCATGGATCCTCTGCCCTCCCCTTCTGCAACCTGGATCCCTCAGTCCCAATAACCTCATTTAAAACTAGACATGGGCACGGAGCAGCGAAATTTTCATTTCTGTTACCTTTTTTTCAGTTCCATACGTAATGGAAACGGTAACAGTAATGAAGCCATTACCACTCGAACTCGAACCAAAAAAAGAAAAATTAGGTCGGGTTTTTCGTTTCTGTTTGTGGCATAGTGGAGATCGCACGATGCCAAGCAAGCACAGAAAAAGTTTTTAAAAGTTAAAAAAAAACACACTCCCTCTCGGCCGAAAAAGCAGGCGAAAATATGCCTGCCTGAGGCTTTGCCACCTACCAGAGGGGTGGTTTCCCCCCCTCCTCTCCTGTCCTGGGCTGCTGGCACCAGGCTGGGGGGGGGCATCATCCTCGTCATCTCGCCATGCCATGCGGTGGGGGGGATCCAAAATGGCGACCACAGTTTTTCTTTTGAAATCATGGTCAAAAGACACAACAAATCACCACAGAAACATGTGAAATTTATTTATTTTAAATGCTTGAATTTTCGTAGTAGCAGCAGTGGGTTTTTTATAGCAATAAAACGTCACATTTATTTTATTTTATTTTATTGTTGTTGTTTTTTAGACCTGCTCATTTGGGCTGGGCATGGGATGGGACAATGCAATTTTTTTGAACCATTCCACCAATGGCATGGCCAGGTTTTGACTGAAACTTCTGGATGTGCCAGAGGGCATAAAAAGCCGAGGCACCTTCCAGAAGTCGCAGTCGGGTCTTGCATGTGGAGGGAGGAGGGCTGAGCTGTGCTGGTGGTGGTGCTTGTGCACTTGCAGAGATTATTCGAGGAGGGAGCCCTGGAGGCTTTAGGCTTTAGGCAGGCAGGGAGGGAATTGATTTTTTATTAGAAAAATTTCTTTGATTCCCTGCAGCTTTGTCTGGCAAAGGGAAGCAGTTAGGGTTTTTTATTTGTCCTCTTCTCTGGCTGTTTGTGGGGAGAGGAGGATTTTTCTGATATTGGATAAAGGGGGAGGGTTGACTGGGAGGTGCAGGTGTAGATTTATTTTAAAATATATTATATACTACCATTAATTTTCTATTTTTCCCAACTTCACTTTGCTTGCACACACACACATTTGGGGTGCAAGCCAAGAATAGAACCTCTATCCTAAGTGGAGAATATTTTACAATATTATTTAGTTTACTAATTACTTACTTCATTGTTTGTTTTTAAACTTGTTGTGCTGTGTGTGTGCCCTTGAACACACAGACATATTTCATTTAAGTGGATCAGAAGAATTCAGAAAATTATTTTCAGGTTATTCCCTGACTACAACTACTGTTTGTTTGTTTGTTTGTTGTGTTGTTGTGTGTGTGCTTGAACACACAGGCAGGCAGGCACATTCCATTTCAGTGCATCAAGTTGAATCCAGAAAATTATTAAACTATTTCATTCCCTGATCTACAACTACTAAACTATATTGTACTTAAACCACAATATCTTTCTGGGGAGGCATAGTACCACACTACTGTCTTTTCACTTCAGGCATATTTTTAGGTTTGGCTGAAGCCATCTGTCCAGCTGCACACCCACACACATTTGGGGTGCAAGCCAAGAACAGAACCTCTATCCTAAGTGGAGAATATTTTATTACAATATTATTAGTTTACTAAACAATTACTTACTTCATTGTTTGTTTATACACTTGTTGTGTTGTGTGTGTGCCCTTGAACACACAGACACATTCCATTTAAGTGGATCAGAAGAATTCAGAAAATTATTTCCACGTTATTCACTGACTACAACTACTGTTTGTTTGTTTGTTGTGTTGTTGTGTTTGTGCTTGAACACACAGGAAGGCAGGCACATTCCATTTCAGTGCATCAAGTTGAATCCAGAAAATTATTAAACTATTTTTATTTTATTCTCTGAATGTGCCTGCATGCACTGCAGTTTTGCTCATTGAGTGCTGAGGAGGGGAAGAGCAGTTCTTCTGGACTTCCGGTCTGGATTTTGTTTCATTTCAAATACTACCATTTGTTTTCTAGTTTTTCTTGCATTTCAGTGGATCAAGTTGAATTCCGAAATTAGAAACTTGTACCAAGGGCCAGCAGGGCAACATTGAAAGCTCATACAAAAGAACACAGTGTGAGAGTAAGCTTGTGGGTCAAAAGGATAAGTTTATTAGAATAGTTTGTTACTTTACACAAAAATAAAAAAGATGCTGCAAGTGCTGCAAGTGGCCAGAGGAAGGAAGATCCACTTCACTTCCGACCTCTGGACCGGTGGGCACCACGGATACCTCTCTCTGACGGCTCATTGGTGGCAACCCAAGGAAGTCCTTGACACTAGGGCATCCCATGAACAGCTGCAGGGGGAGCCACAAGGGAGCACCCCAAGAGGGTAGAGGGTGGTGCTTCTCCAGGCACAAAGCATGGAGGACAGTCCCAAAGGCATCCACATTGCTGAAGTCCTCAAGACGGCACTGCAAGAGTGGGCACCCGAGGGGGAGGTCAATCGCGGATTCATGGTTACTGACGCAGGCGGTAACATGATCAATGTGGTTGATAGGGCAGGGCTCCAGGGCAGCATGTGTGCAGCACACAAACTGCACCTAGTGGCAGGCGATGCCATTGGGCTGGGAGCTCCAAAGGACTCCTGGGATGAGGGGACCCTGGAGACCAAGGCCTTGCTGGACAAGTGCAGGAAAATAGTCGGGCACTTCTCATGCAGCGTCAAGGCATCCAGGATGATGCGTGAGAGGCAGGCAGAGACGGGCTGATCAGAGCATGTCCTGATCCAGGATGTGACCACCCGGTGGAACCCCACCTATGAAATGGTCAAGCGCCTGGTGGAGCAGAGGCAAGTGGTGGAATACGTCATGTCACACACTCCCATCCTGCCTGAAGGAAGGGTGTTGGACCTTGGTGCTACCAAGTGGCTCGCCCTCTCTCAGATGGTGGGTATCCTGCAGCCTTTTGAGGAGACCACCCACGTCCTCAGGAACTACAACGCCAGCCTGGGCCACGTACTCCCCCTGGTAAATGCCCTTTGCCAATGCCTAGAGGCCAGTATCCGGGAAGAACCTGATCTTCTCACAAACTGCAGGGCCTTGGCAGACAGGCTGTTGACTGGCGTGGATACCCGCCTTAGCCCACTGAGGAGGGAAAAGGTGTACCAGATGTCATGCCTGTGCGACCCTCGCGTCAAGGGTTCCCTGGCGGGCAGCACTGCTGACCTAAACTCCTGGAAGACGGAGCTATGCCATCAAATCCGCAGGGCTGCCTCAAATCAGGCCCAGGCGTTCCCGAGGGCACACAGAAGCCAGAGCGATGCAGAAGAGGAATCCTCGCAAGGGTCCTCCTCCTCCGCTACTGCAGGAGTGTACAGCCAGAGACCAGGTTCCTTACCAGCAGCAAACTACCTGGCCTCTGCCCTAGCCATGGCAGTCTCCTCCTCAGTGGAGGCAAGGGAGGAAGAAGAACCAGACCCCACTCTGACCATGGTGAGGGAGTACATGGCCGAGCCCCTACAACCCCTCACCTTTGACCCACTCCACTACTGGGCCAGAAAGGCAGACATCTGGCCCACTCTTTCAACTCTGGCATTGGACCTCTTGTCCATCCCACCCACCAGTGTCCAGAGTGAGCGTGTCTTCTCCCACATGGGAGATGTCCTGAGGCCGCACCGCTCTCATCTGGACCCGGAGACTGTGGAAAGGTTGACTTTCATCTGCTTCAACCTTTCCATGTTGGGATTACCCCAACACTCCAAGACCTAGGCCCACAGTCGTTCTTCTACCGGTTCCTTCCAAACAGGCCTCCCTTGCTCTAACATGCACTACCAGAGCAACACGTATGCCTGCCTGCCTGCAATTATGCCTGCCTCCCAGCTTGGCTTCCTCCCTGCAAGCCCAACTTCCTGCCAGCCTGCCTGCCTTCCTGCTTGCCTACAAGCCTACCTGCGTGCCTGGCCCTGTGCCTACCTGCCTAACTGCCTGCTTGCCTGCCTGCCTGCCTGCCTTCCTGCCTGCCTGCCTTCCTGCATTCCCACTCAATTTGAAGGGTTCAAATACTGCCCAATTTTTCTAGCCCTTGCCTGGCTCAAAACCAGGGAGGACCACTCAATGCGTCATTTGAAGAGAATCATACTCTATCTGTAGTCCCAATTTTTCTAGCCCTTGCCTGGCTCAAAACCAGGGAGGACCACTCAATGTGTCATTTGAAGGGAATCATACTCTATCTGTAGGCCCAATTTTTCTAGCCCTTGCCTGGCTCAAAAC
>JAHTLZ010003518.1:5193635-5248253 GCA_023846285.1 Phrynocephalus versicolor | reverse complement strand
GGATAAGACTGTTGGGGTTGCAGCCATGCAACTTCCCCTAACCCTAATCCTAACCCAATCTAAACAATGCCTGTATGCCTCCCATCCTAACATTCCACCAGCACAACACAGTTATGCCTGACTGCCTGCTCTGTCTATATGACTGCCTGCCCTGCCTGAATGCTTCACCTGCCTGCCTGCCTTCCACCTTTGTCTGCCTGAATGCCTGTAATTCCGCTGCATGTATGGATCTAATAAGAGCTACATAATTTGCCCAGTTTTTATAGGGCTTCCCTGGTCTTTGTAGCAGCCCAGGAATATTTTTTTTTTAGGGCCAGTGTTGGCTCAATATTTCCCTGTTGGCCATGGCTGGTCTGAGTGTAGTACACCCCAATACCTGCCTTCCTTGATGTGTTCCTCCCTTCCCCGGGGTTTTGGAGCCACTCTGCTTACAAAGTGGTCAGGATGCACTTTACAACAACCTACCTGAAAGACTGATTAGCAGGGGCCTAGCTCTCCTTACAGCCTTAAAGAAATAGCCCTGTTCTCCTGCTGTCTCCTGGGTTGACGAAACTCGGTCTCCTAGGGTGGAGAAACTCTGCCTCCAAAGGCAGAAACAATCCTCCCTCCTGGCACCTTGGCCTTGTGCCTTCCCTAGCTTGGGTGGGTACCCTGCAAGCCTGCCTTCCTACCTGTAAGCCAGACTGCCTGCTTCCCTGCCTGGCTGGCTGCCTGCCCGCCCCTCTGCCTACCTGCCTGCCTGTCAGGCTCCCGGGACTCCCAGCTTGGAGGAACCCTTCCAGGTGCTTCTCCTTCATCCTATCAGTGGTTCAGTGCTTTAAGTTCAGCCTCCGAGCCGACATGCGCCCTGTCGGCCACCCTTCTCGTCTTCCCCAGGCAGCAACCCCGGCTGCCCCCGCCTCTAGGCAGAAAATCACTTGAGGAGACCAACTTTAACAGGCACAGTCATCATCAACTATTTGGTTTAGAATTGGGGTACTCTGTCCTCCAACATGGGGGGGGGGTCACTCCTACCAGTTACAGTCCAGGATGGGAAATCCCTTTGCAGAAGGAGGGGAGATTCCCTCCTTTCCGGCTTCCAAAGGCCGAAGAAACAATCCCTCCATAACATTAGCATTCTGGCCTAGTGGCTTTCCTGGGTGGACTGTGTCTCCACTGGGCAGGAAAAACTCTGCCTTGGTGGCCTCCAAAATTCTGGCCTAGTGGCCTCCAAAACTCTGGCTTCGTGGCTTTCCTGGGTGGACTGTGTCTCCACTGGGCAGGCAAAACTCTGGCTTGGTGGCCTCCAAAGTAGGTGGCTGAAAATATCCCTCCCTGTTGTTCCCTGTCGTTCAGGCTTCATGGCTTTGCCGCGTGCTTGCGTAGACTGTGTATGCACAGTGCAGTCAAAACTCTGGCATTGTGGCCTCCAAAGGAGGCCACTGAAACAATCCCTCCCCAACCAAGAAAATTTCCCTTGTGCTCTGGCCTCGTGGCTTTGCTGCGTGGACTGTCATGAATTGGGCTCAGCTCCCTGCACCCTAACCGTTCAAGGCAGTAGGTCCAACCCCACCACCCGTCCTTCCTGCTCTCTGAATGGCTGCCTTTGCCAATCAGTTCTTGAAAAACCAGTGGTCCCTTTTTTGCTAGCAGTCCCGGGGGGGGGGGGTCCTTTTCTTCCCAGGTGGCCTTTCTTGCAAGTCGGACCCAAATGAAAACAATTACAGGGTTAGGCATAGGGTTAGGGTTAGGGTTAGGCCACTTCCGGCGACACGGCAGGGAAGCCGGATGGGGTGGAGGGCAGCGGAGTGTCTCTGCCCTGGAGATGGGCCTCGAGGTGTGCAACCTGGTCATGGTAAAGGAGAGAGAAGGTCTGCTACTCTTCTTGCTCCATGAACAAACTGGTCTCCTCGGGATACTCCAGCTGGCAATGATTCCCTGAGAGATTGAGGGGAACTCATCAGGATGAGATGGGGGGGGACATCTGAATCTCTGAGTGCTGGGCAGTCAAAACTCTGGCTTGGTGGCTTTGCCACGTGCATGCTTGGACTCTGTCTCCACTGGGTTGGTGGAAGTGGTCTCCCGGGTAGTCAAACTGGCCTCCAAAGTAGGCAGCTGAAAGAATCCCTCCCCGTTGTTCCCCACCATTCTGGCTTTGTGGTGGCTTTGCCGCGTGCGTGGACTGTGTCTCCACTCACTGGGTTAGTTGAACTGGTCTCCTCCCTGAAAGCTTTGCTGAGAGAGAAAAGTACCAGGGTGAAATAATCCCTCCCTGTTGTTGAATTGGGAAACTGCAATACCCCCTCCCCAGCAAGTGATTAGCAGCTTGGCTTCAGAATCCCACCATTAGAATGATTTTTCCCAGGGGCACCCCATTTGGAGCTTAATAACTCAGCCCCCTGAGCCCCAAACCTCTCCAAATGTTGAGGGCCTACAGGGAGGAGCTTGAGGAAGCTCCTCTGCCATTTTGGTTCCTTTGGGATGGATTGTTTTGTTCCTAGAGGAAAAATGGAGTTTCATTTCATGACAAAGCACACACTACCATTTCGTAATGTAATGAATAGAGATGGGCACAAAATCCAAAAATGGCATTTCATTTCATTTTTTTGTTTTGCTTCTTTCCACTTTGTTTTGTTTCATTTGAAATGATTTTTTAAAATAAATTGTTTTTTGTGTCAATTTTGTTTTTTATTTATTTTTCTGTTTTTGACACTAGTTGGGTCCCTGCCAATGTTCAGACTTCTTTTTTTTCAAGCACCAACCAGCTAATGCACAGGGTCCTGTCAGTGATTGGGCTTTTTTTAAACAATCACCGATCAGCTGGTGCCAAGATTGATGCTTGCCAAAATAAATAATAAACAATTATAAAACAAAAAAAATAAAATAATGAAATGAAATTTCTATTTCATTTGTTTCATTTTTTAAAAAGGCACTTCATGTTTTGGTTCATTAGGAAACAAAACAAAAAACAGAAGATGAAACCAAAAAAATCATTTCATGTCCATCTCTAGTAACGAAGTAAATTGTTATGTGAAGAAATGACAAAACAGTGTTTTATTTTTCATTTTGTGCCCATCTCTATACTATCCACTTGTAAAAAGAATACAGAATTGACCAGGAAAGATGATATTGCTGGTGAAAGGAAAAGAGGAAGTCCTACTATAAAGACAGGTCGGCCGTTACTTCACGAGCCGCTCGCTTCGCGGCTAGCCTTTTTTTCTGTCCGAATCGATCGTTTTAGTCCGCACGCCCCTCCTTTTTGGCTGCGATGCCACCCCGACCACGCCCCCTTTACCGTGCTCCAACCGAGGCGAGTGGTGCCCCTGCCAGTTGCCAGGAATCTTTTCGCTTCGCATCTCGCTTCGCTCCCAACGTGGTGTGTGGTCTCGGTTTTTGGCTTTTATTTCAAGTTTTTTTAAAAAATATTCAAACAGGGTTATCGATGCATCGCTATATCGTTTCATTGCTTTGCGCTGTTACTTCCTCACTCGAGTAGTGGCGGCAGCGGCGGGAGCAGGAGGAGCCGCTGCCGCCTCGCCCGGCCAGAGCAGGGCACCCGGGGCAGGCAGTGTGCAAGCGGCGGAGGGCGGGCGGCTGCGCCATGCGGGGCTCCCCCCGAGTAGCGGCGGCGGCGGGGGGGCTGCCAATGATGCCAGGAAACAGTTGAAATCAGTAGAGCCATTGCAACTGATAGTCCAGTATCGATGCATCAATACGCCTTTGGTAGGAATTGTTTTAAAGGACGGATGGGAAATAACGAACGTTGAAAAGTGGCATGTGAATGCGAAGGGAGCAGGTGAGGTTGTGCTCGAATCGGTCCTAAAACTGCAGCTCGTGAGTACTGAGAAACAGGGGTGGGAGCGAAGCGAGAACACGTGACCGCCACGTGACCGCCTCCGAATTCAAATAGAAGGCAATATCGCTGCGGAGCGCCGCGCCTCGTGAAGTAAGGGCCAAAGTCTCAGCAAAAGAATCCTCAGCTGTTAGTTTGCAAGACCTGAGCAGTTCTTACCGGGAAATACGATACTGCTATGATGGGAGAGGGATATAGCAGGGAAAGAGAACAACCTTAAATGAGATGCTTTTAGTTTGCATTATGTGTGTCCTAAATTCTCCAAATATCTTCCTTCCCTATCTGGAAAGCTGCAACAATGTTCTTGCTGGTAAGCTTGTTCCATGAATGCACAGTGTGTTAAGAAATCACTCTTTCTCCCTTTTGAAAGGTCTTTTTTGCAGACTGATTCTTTCCAAATTAAAGAATATGGATGGCGAAAAACATTATTTTTAAGATGAACAAGTTTTGTTTTTTCAATTTATATGAACTATTCTAAATTTGGAGATATTTAGTGTCACCTATTTCTGAACAGGGGTAAATTTTTTTTTACTTTTAAACATTTACTCAAACTATCTTAAATATGGCACAGAACAAGAGCTGGCCATCTGCCTCGACTGTGCCAAATTTGCTGCAGATCAAAAACCCAATTTCAAAATTAAAATATTTTGTTTGGGCTTCCCTCATTACTAGAATTTCAGTATAGAACTCTGATTTGCTTTGCCAGCACAATGTCCTGAAACTGAACTCACATGGATGATCTGGGAATGTGATGTTTGGTAAAAAGGCTCTGCATCAAAATCTTGAAAATTCACGTCCTGCTGCCAAGAGAAAAAAATGGAGGGGAAAGGTAGAGAGACTATTCATAGTCAACAAAGGAAGGAAACAAAGGTAATTCAAAAGGCAAACCAATAACATTTTATGTCCTACAACAAAACAAATATAACAAAGATGTCAGCACTAGAATGGAAGATCTCTATCAGCAGGAGATTCATGGTGGTTGGTATGTGATCTGAAGCTGAGAATGATGTAAGCAAAATGCTGAAATGTGGAGAAACTCATTTGCAAAGACTTGCTTTCAATTAGAAGAAGCAATATGCAGTCGGGTGAACTACACAGCTCTCTCTACTTCACAGAAGGCTTTATCAAACAAAAGGCTTATTTATGGATGGCAGACTTGTCTGCAGCATGCAGATAAAAGAGCTGCAGCAGCGTCACACAAGCCATTCAAACCCAGCTTGTTAGCGTTTGTTATTCATCACCTTCACTTTTCAAACAGAGTCATTCAGAATCTCAGCTGTTTATGACTATGTGGAACTAAAATATTGCTGAAAAGATGGATAACATTTTTCGTTCATTGTGAAGCATACTGGGAACAGTGGCAATCTATTGACATACGTTAAGTCTCTTGTGTAAGCCCACAATGTTTTCAATGGATCATTTTGTTTTGAGCAGAGAAACAGAGTGTTTGTAAAAGTGCTCAGGTTGGTTGGAATTATTGTCTATAGGTTTTGCTGGATTTGACTGCTACACTGCCCATGTCAAATCACTTTTATCCTTTATTGGCTTTCTTCACTGGCTTTCATTTCACTAAGAGACCCAGTGCAAACCTGTTGTATTTCCATATTTATGAGCAGTTGTGCTGAGGCAGCTGACTGAAAAATTGGGTGTGTGACACCCATCTTGAAGTTGGCTTGCCATATCTGTACTAGCATCACAGGAAAATTTATTTATTATATTATTTATTTTAGAGTAGTTTTACCTCACCTTTCTCCTTGGAAAAGGACCCAAGGCAGCTTACAGTAATGAGGGATAATATCCAGTTCAGTACAATTAAGACATGTTCAAGTATTGAGAACACGGAAGTGAGGAACATCTTACAGTATTAAAAGACAACATTATGTTAATGCTACAAGAGGATGTGAGCAGTTAAAAAGAAAGTAAAATTCCATGTAAAGTTACGAGTGATGGAAACGAACATTGAAAACATAGTGTCAATGTAATCACACAAAATTATAAGTAGAGATGAGATGGGTACGAAATGGTTTTTGTTTCATTTTTTTGTTTTTCATTTCATTTCAAAATGAAAGAAAAACAAAATGAGTTTTAAAGAAAAATGAAATGAATTGAACTGGAAATTTTCGATTCATTCTGTGTCATTTTTCGTTAAGTTTCTCATAGGAACGCATTGAGCAATGCATTCCTATGGGAAATTGCTTTAAACAACCCATGACTAGCCCCTCATCAGGCGCATTTCGGGGAAAGGCGTCGATCCTTTAACATGTCTTTGAGCCACCAAGGCTGCCTTGGTGGCTTCAAGACATTTTAAAAACCCCATTCCTTTCCTCCCGATCGAGCATATTGGGGGGAAAAGCACAGGGCCTTTGGCATGTCTTCGAGCTACCGAGGCTGCCTTGGTGGCTCCAAGACATTTTAAAAACCCCACGCCTTCTCCCCCCCTCCCCAATCAGATGCATTGGGCAGAAAGGCACAGGTCCTTTAACATGTCTTTGAGCCACCAAGGCTGTCTTTAGCCACCAAGGCAAGCACTTGCCTCAGTGGATAAAGACATTTCAATGACCCACACTCTCCCCCCCCCCGGCGCATTGGGGGAGAAGCCACTATGTTGCTCCTTTTTTGTTTTGGTATTGGATATTTGGGTGGGCAAGTCTCTGCCTTAGTGTGTTTGTGGGTTTGAAATAAACAGAGAAGTGGTGTTTGCCAAAAATCATTTAAACTTCTCAGACACTCCAGTCATGTAGGGAATGACCAGGATCTTCTGTTGGATCTGGGTCTAAGGCTAATCCCTTGTTCTTCTGGGATGGCCCACTGCTTTGTTTGACCACTTTGGATATCCACAGGCCTTAAGTGCTGTCTTCAGGTGCCTGTCTTCCTTCTTCTTGGCTTCTGTGGAGGTGGGGATGCTCTCTGCTCTGTGGCTTAGGGTCCTGATGACTCCTAGTTTGTGTTGTAATGGATGGTGGCAGCCTCAGGCACAATTTATTACACGGTATTATGCAACCCCCAAGGCTGGAATGGACACTGTGGATTCTCAAGTCCAGCTCATGGCAAGGATGCACATAGGGAATCAAACTCCCACTTCCAGTTCTGCAGCCAGATTCCTAAACCACTGAGCAATTCCTTTTTACATGAAAAATATTTCCATTAGGTGGTCTTAATAATAAAAAGGGCAACTGTCTCCAAACAATAAATTTAGATGATTCTTGCAGTCCTGTAAAAGAAAACCATGCCAACATGTCTGCTCATTTTTGTAAACCATGCTTGGTTGCTTTTATTAACTGAATCTGTCAAGTTCTGAACAGGACAGGATTACTGTGGGCTTACATTCACAGTGGTTTACAGCTGCAATGCATTTTAGATACATTAGTTAATTGTACCTCATAATGTTCCTGTGATGTGGAAGGGATCAGATGTAATTCTTTTGTGTAGATAATAAATGACTTCACATTTGTATTGACCTTGATGATTTGTCTATGAAGAATTAAAACGTATTTAGTTCAGTGCATTATCTCAGATAGTATAAGGCACAGCTGAACTATAAATATTTCTGCCAAAAACCTTTGGTGCTGTTGTCTGCTATTTATTTCATGTCAGGAAACATCTTTTTTCTCCCTCGGTAGCTAAGATGGAGCATTCATTTCATTCTACAACTGCACCTTTAATTCTGGGAACAGTTCCAGGTTGGACATACGTCTGTGCTCATCGGGCTGTATCTAGAGTGCAACATTCAGTTCTGGGTGTTGCATTTGAAGATGGATGTTGACAAACTGGAACATTTCGAGAGATGGGTGACCTGAATCATGAACGGGTTAAGAAAAAGCCCCCCCCCAAAAAAAGAACAGTTGGAAAGAGCAAACTAGAGAAGAAAAAATTGATGCAAACCTGATGGTGGTGGTGGTGGTGGTGGTGATAAGCCATCAACTCAATTCTGATAGTGCCCCTTTTCAGAGTATTCCAGGTAGAGTGTACTCAGTAGTGGGTTTACCATTTCCTTCTTCTGGGGGCACCCTGGGACATGTGCAGCTTGCCCATGGCCATACAAGGCTGGCTGTACTTACAGGAGGAAAAGTGGGGAATCAAACTCCCAACCTCTGGGTCTGCAGCCAGATACCTAAATCACTGAGCTATCCAGCCAGACTTCCAAAAGTCTGCCACATAGACAATGAAGGCAATTTGCTTTCTATTGATTCAGAGAGCAGGACTATGCCAAGATGATTCCAGAGAAACAGATTTGGGATATGTATATTATGAGTAGTCATTAATATTTGACAACTGATTTGTTTGGCAATAGCATCAGAATGCCTGGGAAGACTACAAGCGTCACAGTGGAGATTTACGCCAAGGCTGGATTTCCATCTGTTAGGGACCCTGGGGTTGAATCCTCTGTTTCCATTTCCATACGCAGCAAAGGGTTGCACTACATGACTATTTTTAAATGCTTTATTTCTTATTTAGGTTCCATTAAAAAAGACCCAAATATATATACCTTTATATTACATTCCTGCACTTACTCTCCATACACACATCATGACTTCTAAGGTTCTTCTCAGGTTCTGTTTTTAGTAAAAACAAAGTAGCTCTTCCAAAATTTGAGAAGAAAGTTTGCTGCTTATATAATGCCTCAGACTTGAAAGCGTTCTCAGGGCAGTGTTTTCAATTTAATCATGCAGGCTACCCATCCTCCATGGCCCCCTATGAGATGGGTACCAATCTTGGAAGGATGGGAAGCTGAGTTAATCTTGAGATGGCTACCTGAGCATGTACTAGGAATTAAATCAGGCCCATGAACAGAGTGCAGTTGAACCAGGGTGCCACAAGACTCCTAACTATGTTAACCTATGATTCTATGATAACCTGAAGCAGACTACCATGGTGCAACAATAACATTTAAGTTGGTGGCACCTGTCTCTAACTGACCAAAAAAATTAATCTATATTTATATGTAGAGGTACTTCATTAAGTGTGGAGCTCTGAAGTGTTGAGAAATAAAACCGTTATCTATGTGCATTGTGCATGGATAAGTTGGATTGCTTAAGCACATTTTGTTAAGTGATACTGTTAGATCAGCAAGAGTTAGGATGGTGGTGAGGTCCAACCATCCTTGTGGTACCACTAGAATACTCCCTGTCCCGAACAGGGTGAGCTGAACTTGGACTGAACTGGTAACAGGCCCCCACAACAGGTCAGCCGATTAAACCAAAATTGTATCAAATAATGGATCTGTCCACTCCTACAGTATAATTTGGAAACAACATACACAGGAACAGCCTGGCCTGGATGAAAAATGGTCAACGGTTCTTGATGCAAAGATGGCACTGAGACACAAATAAGCAAGTCCAAGTCTGTATTGCAACCATCAGTGTCAGCACAGTGACCAGTAGAGCAACCGAGCCTGGAACTGTACTGAAATAGTGGTGAGCTGACATCTGTGCCCTTCAGGAGAGACGATGCAGCAGAAGGAAATTGCACAGCATCAGCTCTGGGTACAAGGTCATCTATTTTGGTGGACCCAAGACAGCAGTTTCATGATGCTATGGTAGAAGCCAAGCGATTTGATGGCCGACTAATGGAGATTGTCATTGTAACAAGGAAGTGGCACATCTACTGCTTCAGCATGTACAGACCGCAGACCGGCTACTTCAAGAGTAACAGTCATCCTGTTTTCTGATGTGATGCCACATGGATCTCATGAAATGATAGCCGCTGATATTATTATTAATGATGGAGAAACAGCCCTATTTTGTCTCACTTCCATATTGAGAAAAAACAGACAAACAAAAAGGAAGATAACAGTTAGGAAGATTTATCGTGGGGGTTAGGGATCCAATCTGATCCACAATAAAGCAAAAGCTGTGATATGCAGATGCTGTGTCAGGTAGGGACCTGAGACCTCCTGCATTTACCCAGCGCTGCCTTGAACAGGCCTCCGACGGGCTTCCTGGGCCTGTCGGAAGCCCCAGAAGTGGTTTTGGTCAACTCGGAAGGCACTCCTGGTTTTTCAGAAGTCACTTCTGTTTCACCGGAAACCATATCTGGGGCCTCCGACAGGCCCGGGAAGCCCATTGGAGGCCCCCTCGGGGCAGTGCCAGGCCTGGGGTGAGTACAGGAGGTCTCAAACAGGCCCATACAGCTTGCCCCAGGGGCCTTTGCCTTCATATACTGTGGTTCTGCAATATACCGGGAACACAATATATGAACTGCGAAATAGCAGGGGACGACTATAGTTCACTGGTTTTCTATTCTATTCTTCAGAGTCAGGATATTGCACTCTCAGTCTGGAAAACCTCCAAATTTGCTTCTGTTCACACATCTCCATACAACTCTGCCTTCTCCTGTGCACCTCAATATTCAACTCTCCCCCCCCCCCCCCCCAACACACCTTATTACATCAAGGCTGCTCTAGATCTAAGAGGCATGGCAGAAGTAAAGAAAAAGGAGAGGAGATCTATCCCCCATTTATTTTGCTACTGCCTGGTCATGGTTTGGCAGGGAGCCTACCTACCCCCTTAATAGCTGACTTCATAGCATCATGCATTGATGTAAAGTCTTAGCTTCTTTAGTCTAAAGTCTTTAGCATCTCTGAAGATGCGGGCCACAGAGTCTGGTGAAACGTCAGGAAGAAAGACTCCCAAAGCACAGCCAAAGAGCCCCCCCAAAAACCTCACAACAGCTATCTTAGCTTCTTTCATTCTCACTGGGGAAAAGCCAAGCAAACCAAGCTGAAACAAAAAACAAACAAACTCCAAACTGCTGGAAGGGATCACAAGAGTTTAGTGCATTTTGTTTTGCATTTCAGGGAGACTTGCACAAAACCCTTGAAATGTTTCTTGCACAAAACCCTTGAAATGTTTTGTTTTGCTTTAAAATGATAAGGTATAAATGCAAGTTTTTGGGCACAAAAATACAATATTTGTGGCGAAAAAGCATCCTTTTTTTCTCACTAAGGTTACTGCTGAAAAAAAAAATCCTAGTCTTTTTGCCTTTGTATAAGAATGAAAATTCATTTAGTGGGTGACAGTTTTTTGCAACTCTCTGTTTTGATGGATTAATATACCATTTTCTCTCTATATATGCAAATATATAGGACAGGAAAACATGGGAATATTCATTCCATCCTTAGTATCAAAGACAAGAGAAGGGTCTTTTCTTCTTTATCCATAGAAGAAGAGCAGCAGCAAAAGAAGATAATGCGTGAGAGAGGGAAGAGTTGGATTCTTAAAATTAAGATCCAAGCCAAAGAAGAAAACAGATGCTCATGGTGTTCTGTATTTGCATGATGTTGACTGATACAATATTTGTTTCTGTGGAATTAATATGGTAAGTCTTTTTAGGCTGATTTAATTTATTGGAAACTAATACATGAACACATGAAAGGCAATGCAAAGGCAACAATATGCACAATGTCTCTTCCTAAAAAGGCAGAAGATAAATCTAATACATCAATGGAAAGATTTACATCCAACCCAAGGGTCACCTTCATTTTCTGCTTTAAAATGCTGCATCAAAGCAATAAGCAAATACGAGGGCAGTGCAGGCATGGAGACTATCAGGTCTGCATCCTTGCAGGCTCATAATTGTGCATTGGTCAGGAAATATCTAATTGATATTTAACTTATTTAATTGCTTCTGTGGTGTTTGCATCAAAACTGTGGACAGTTACTTGTAATATGTCCAATGTCATATTTCCCATCATTGTAGAAACATTGTGTGCTTCCCCAAGTCATCCGTTATGATAGCTTCAAGATTCTTATCCAAAGATTTAACCAACTGAATTGAAAATATAGCATTGCTCTGCTGCTTTTAAAAAAATATCCAGTACTTCTGCTGCTTCCTTTTTTGACACTTACTGATGTCTCTTGTCAGCTTATTATAAGCGTTTTGCTCTTCTCCAATGTTCTGAATTTGCATAAAACCCTCTTAACTATTTTCTGTCATTTATTATCAAGTGATGTCAGTACTTCCATTGTTATATCCTACTGAATAGGACCCCCCCTCTCCTTTGCTCACATAAATCTTTGAGATAAAACAAACTCTCTGACACAGAAAGAATTAGGAAAGAGAGATATATGGGTGAGAAAAGTGCATTACAGATGCCAAGTAACTCAGGTAAAACTTTCCCAAAGATGCAGAATATAAAATTGAACATAGACATATTTTGTTCCAGTGCTACCACTAAGACCAAATTGTTCCTATAAAGGGGCTACAGTTTGTTCTGAACTCCAAACAAAACTTTTGTCTAATTTTCCAAATTATTTTCTGTTTCACTTTCATAGTCCACTGCAGCCGCTGCCCCATCCACCCACATCAACTTGTTGAACTTTTCTTGGACATTACATAGAATTAAATTAAGGATGGAAAATGATAAAATGATCAATTTATTATTAGACTCAAAGCTCTAGCATATGAGTTTCCAATCTGGAGGTCAAGATCCCTCTAAATAAAGTTGCAGTGTTTTCTGGGGGATGCATCACAACCTGAAAAAGATTGGGAAACACTGCTCTAGCAAATCAAAACAAACCGAGCTGGATAACAGGATAGACTAGGGACATGAGCACTACCTTGTTAAATTGCATTTTTAACTTGTTGATGAGTGGCAGTTTGTCACCATGATTTACACAATTACTCTTACACTGGATTGAATCAGCAACAGGATTCTGACTTATTCCTTATTTAAAATTAAGCATAGCTCCCTTCAAGTATCAAGACACCATCTGGCAATCATTAGTGTCTAGTAAAGGGACATCACTTGCCATCCTGGACAATTAGCTAGCACTTTGCCTACTACAGAAACAGGCAGCTCACAATCATAACAATACAATTTAAACAGGCAAGCAGACACAACTCCCAAATAGGCAAGCTGACATAACTCCCAAAGGTGGCCATCATTTGCATAGTATGCAAAATAAATGGTTAGAAGTGCCCAACTGGTTCGAAATATTCTCTTGGACCTTTATTGTCAGTGAGACAACTACACAGGGAGTATTCTAAGTGCCCATGCACTAAGTCATGTCTGCCTTTACTCAGATATTAGAAAATAGTAATAAACTTATCTCTGCCTCTTGGGATTCATCTGTGCCTCTTGACTCTGTTAACGACACTGACACAGCACATAATGTTCTCAGCATCTGTCTGCTTCTCTTGTTAGTTCATCAGAACTTCAGCCATTACATGCATTCTGACAGAGAGCAGTAAACTTCTGCTTTTCTATGTCTTTTTCAGCCAGTGCTGGAACAGATTAAATATACTTTTTCATAAATATAACTTGGCATCTGCTGAACATTGAAAGAAGCAACTTCTAAATATTGCGCTGTCTTAAGTGGCCATTAAGGGTCACTTACTAGTCTTTGGAAAGTGACAGATACAGATCTTAATTGACCATTTTCCAAAGGTCATTGACAGGTGATAAGTACACTGGCACCTTGCAAAATGAATGCCCCATAAAACGAATTCTTTGTAAAATGAATGACATTTCCGGCAATAGGCATTCTTCACAAGACAATGGTTTGCCTACCAGATATCTTGCAAAAAAATCATCTTATGGGCAGTGTGACATCATCCCTTTCACAGACTGGGTTTTCAAAGGCACAACTGGGTTTATTTCAACATCCCACTGCTGTGCCACCAAATTGTGATGACACCTCACTTTTACACATGTAATTGTGTTGGAAATGGTAATGCTGCCACCTTTTATTCCCTTGGTAAGGCTGCCACCTTTTAAAATCGTCGCCTCATGAATTGGGACAAACTCAGATGTATAATATAAAAATAATACCAAAGTTTATTGAGAAAATAATAAATATAACAATGTCTGAGGATGGATGTGTTGCCTTTAACACAGAATAGCTTTAATCAACTCTTCCAGCCCCCTGTCTTTAATAACTAGTAAACAGTAAAGCCCTCATTGCCTGACAGAACTCCAACAGAGCAGTGCTCTATCCCAGCACTCACTCTCAAAACCTCAACTTAACTCAACTGCCTCAACTGACTAGGCTCCACCCTTTTTATATCATACCATTCCCCGCCCTCCTGCTGGGACTGGCTGATGATTTGTATATTCATTACTCCTGTTTCCAGGGTGTTGTCACAGGCAGGCATTTGAATTTTGTGCACCCACAACCTGAGGGGATCAGGGGCATGTGAAAGTCAAAGCTTGGTCTTATATCCTGGCTTTCCTGATTGAGTAGCACTTGATCCGTGGGTACTGCACAGTTGGGAAAGCCAGGATCGAAGCCGCCACTCCCCCTTCAACTGGGTCGCTCTGCCAAGCCATTTCGGCACAGTTACCCAGATGAAGGGTGGATGGCAGCAGTTTGTGGGCTCAATCCTAGCCCCAGTTTATTCCACAGTCATGGCTGCAGAGTAAATTGGGCTAGGATTGAGCTCACAAGCCCCTGCCACCCCTTCACCCAGCTCTGTACATGGCTCAGTGCAGAGACCCGGAAAATGGAGGGGTGGCTGCCCCGAGGCAGGAAGTGGACAAGCGGGTGAATCACCCCTTGCCCACTCCCCCCAGGGTAGGGCAGCCAGCAAAAGGGGGGAAGTTTTTCCCCTACCCCAATCGAGCAAAGAAGGAGAAATGCTGTGACAAAGAGGCAGGGCCTCTCTTTGAATTCAGAAGCAGGAGGGGATGATTGGTTTGAGGATAGATCAACAGTCATCCCAGCTGAAAATAGAGGCTCACCTTGGCAAGTCTGGGGGTGGGGCACTTTGCAGCCCAATCTGAGGCCGATAAAGCATGAAATTGCACACACATGATCCCAGGTGAGCACAGGTTTACGAGTCTTTAAAAGGGCTCCCCACAGCTTATTAACCCTCCTTTGCACCTTAAATGAGCCCCCACCTACCCACCCATCAGTCATGAGAATGAGGTTAGATGGTTGCCTCATGGGCTGGATGAGAATTTTTGACCTTGAGTATTGGTGCATTTTCATCCATCCCATTCTCATTGCTGAGATAGGTATGGCATCTAATTCGGTCACAATGGTGGGTAGTGCAAGATTTTTTATGGAGGTGAGTACACTGTAACGGGACTGGGCAGCCTTTAATAAAATGTTATCAGTCCAAGCTTGGATTAGTTGAGCATTAATAAGGTATTGGTTTGTGATTAATATTGTTTATGGCTGCCAGGGCGAAAGTTAGTCTTCCTGATCTTGGCAACATGTGAAATAAGTCCACCACGTTGCCAGGTAGATACTCACCTAAGTTATTTGGATCTGGAGGTAAATAGGCTCCAGGTGACAGACTCTCTTGCACTGCAGCCCCCCTTAAATTCCAATGAATAATAATGATTAATAAATAAATAAAATTGTGCCCCAGTTAAGAACCCAATATCTTGTGTCATCTGCTTATTTCAGACCTACTAGAAGCCAACATAAGAGGTTGCAAAAGCTCCAACAGAAATTTTTGATAAAAATGTGCAAACAATTGTCATATCTATGGAAAAACAACAATGTACAGTGAAATGAGCTACTTAAAATATGGAGTGAGGTTTTTAAAAGGCCTTGTGTGAGCTGGCCCTAAGTTTCAGAATTGTCATTCACTAGAATTGTGTCTAAGTAGTTTAAGGAACTAAGCTAGATGGGGTCTAAAGAACTGAAGCTACTTTCCCACAGTATATGAACCCAGATGGCCACCAGTATCCAGCTTTCTTGTCTAGGCCAGGCACAACATGGACTTCACTCTTGACTCATGAAGAAAAGGTTAATAGCATCAAAGTAGCCAGTATTATAGTCTGCTATTAATGCTGATGTTTATTGTGGTGTTGCTTTTATTGTGTGAAATGAATTTTTGTACCCTGATATAAAACCTTTGAATATCAAAAATGAGACACAGCAACACTATTATTTTGCTTATTTGCCACAAAAAAGGAAAGAAAAAATGCAAAGTGCTTAAAACTGGGACAAACTGGGCATTACTTTTATTTATACTCCTACTTAAACTAGAGTTCAGGTACAGTGGAAAGTAGGGCAGAGAGAAACCATGGGACAATAAAGAAATAGAAGCTATATTGGAGAAATATTCCCTCATTCTTTCTAAGACAGAACATAGAGAAAGAAAGACCTCCTTTGAGTGGAGATATTTACTGGTAAAAAATTAAGAGTTTTTTGGACTATTGCAAAGACAAAAGGAAGCCCTGTCTGCATTTTAATTGTTGAATGACACTTCTGCAGACTCAAGTTCAGCACCAATTTGCTAAAATTCTTAAAAGAGATGTGGGGAATGAATATAATTGCTAAAAAGAACATTAGACAACACAATTCCTCTTATTAAAGTATTTTTTTCACTTGTGATCCTAAAAGTACTTTTTAATATGGAATTTGTCATATCTGGGTGCTGCGAACTAAATAGGTAGGCAAGTTTCATGTGTAATCAGGAGTGCATTTTAAGATACATAGCATTAATACTCCCATAAGACACAGTAGGGGTTTAAACTCCTTGTCCTCAGGTACTGCATCCTACTGTTGACCTATAAACCATGTTTGTTAGTTTATTATTTCACTCCTCTCCCATGAAGATAGAAAGAGGAACATGGACCTTTCAGTAGAGGTTTGAAAAAGTGTATTTCCTATTGTGCATGGAAGTTGATAGCTAAATGAACGAAGGGTGTGAAATGCCAAAATCTGTGACAATCAAACAAAGCACATCCACAGTGGCACTCCTGAGATGCTTGTTGGTTATAAAGTAGCATCTGCTTACAAAGCTACCTTCCAATAGAAGGCACAGATAACAGCAATGTAAGGGAGAAAAACAGTGGCCAAGCCTTTTTGGTGCCAAAAACCATAAAATAAAATACTGTTCTGAAGAGAAATAGGTGCTATTTGTTGGTGCTTCATAAATCTTATTCTCAGAGGTTAATAAGATATCTAAAGAATTTGCTGTTTGGAGAAATGCAGGCCCATTAGCATTGAACAGTTATTTTTTATTGTTTATACACTAAGGCTGAGTACTGTACTTTCTTACTTAGTGGTTTATTTTTGCATCTAATACCTGCAGCACTTGGATTTAACTCCCTCTTCTCATGTCTTGAAAACCTCTGTAGTAGAGATGGGCACGGAATGAACATTTTTTCATTTCTGTTTTTCATTATTTGTTCCGTTACGTAACGAAACGACTAACGAAAAATGTGATAAAATGCAACGAAATGAACAGAACCACGAAAATTAGCTTCGTTACATTTCGTTTCCGTTAATGGTGACACAGAATGAAATGAGCTGTTTTAAATGTTAATAAACGTCCTGGACATCCATAAAAATGCAGCAATAATTATTTATACTATCTGATAATACCTAACAGGGGGTTGGGGTCCTTAAAACGTGCATTTATGTCTTTTCTCAGATCGCTGTATTTTTTCCCTTTAAGGGAAGTTAGGGGACATCGACCCAAAATGGCTCCCAGATGCCTATTGCCTAATATTGATTTCTTGGGTATTAAAACGCCCTGGAAATCTGTAAAACCGCAGTGATAATGCGATAATTATTTGAAACTAACACCTACCAAGGGGTTGAGGTCCTTAAAAAGTTTGTTTTTTTTTCTTCTCCCATTGTGATGTATTTTTCTTTTCCCTTTAAGGATGACAAAATGGATGTCGCCACCAACCACAAAATGGAGGCAAGCCATGTGATGGGATGGGATCATGTTCAACCAATAGCATGCCCAGGTTGCAGGCTGGGCAGGTCTGGCAGCTACAGAGAGCATAAAAAGGTCTGGCAGCCCCCGTCCTCCTTGCAGTCTCCGGTGGGAGTTAGGGTGGGATTGCTGTCTCTGCAACTCTAGCTTCAGTCCTGCAGCCTCCCTGTGTGCATGTGTGCGTGCGTACCTCTCGGTGAGTACCCTCCCCTGCCCTGCAGTGCAGTCACTCTGTGGCTGCCTTGCATCCTGGGCAACACCCGCCACTGCCTTTGCAGCCTCCCTGCGTACCTAGTCTATACTGTGTCTCTGCCATCATCCTTTTTTTAGTGTTTTCCCTCTAGTCTGGGGCATTGGGGGGCGCCCGCACACGGAAATGCTTTAAAAATTGTGCAAAAGCGGTAGAAATGACAAACGAAAAAATGAAAAACGGAAATGAAATTTTTCCAAAAATTCACGAAAAATTGAAACAAACGGAAACGGACCTCTCAATGACAAATGAAAAACTGAAACGCCATTTTTTTAATTTGTGCCCATCTCTACTCTGTAGCATCTAAAGCCTTTTCCAGAGGGTCTTCCAGCACTGCAGGGCATGTTTTAGGGTGTACAACAGAGGCAGGAAGAGACCACTAATTCTGGCCAAGGCAGCAAAAGCAGAACTACACCACAGGATCCTCATTAATATATTCTTTTTGAGCAGAGAAAAACTGTTGACAAACATTTAAATCTATGAAGAAAGAGGGAGGCTGGAGTGGTTTCAAGCCTATTTGCTTATCCTTTTCCAATCTATCATCTGGGTAACCCATTTTTTTCTCACTCCAACTATCCTTTTGCTGTCCTATGTCAAGGGTTCCCAAATCTGGATCTCCAGATAGTTTTAGACTACAACTACCTGAAATCCTGGCCAGCACAGCTAATGGTGAAGGCTTCTGGAAGTTTGTCCAAACCATCTGGGGACTTAAGGTTGTGAATGTGAACCACTGCTTTCTTTCTCTTCTCCATCTCTATTTCTTAGCACTGGCTTTTCCTTCCTGATCCCCTTATAAAACTCCATAGACAATCATGGGGTGCATTGGAGAAGGCTTATCCATCACACCTACTCCAATGTGTATATCTCCTTCCTATTTTTATTTCTTGGTCATTCTGAACTGAGTCATTCTGTTGTTACAAGTACTGTACAAGTAGTGTAATTGTTGTTACAAGTACTGAGATATGGCTTTATCTCAATAGAACATTGCTTTTCACACAGGTTGGAACACCCTGTTTCCACTGATCATTCACCTCAGCATTCTGCATCACAGGTTCTTTATGACACAGGGACAGCTTTTCAGAGATAAGAAATAATTGTCAGAAGGGAGCAAATGTGCAAGATGCATGCCTTGATTTTTGTAAGCAGAAGCATTTCTATTACAGCAGTGTCAACACTCTATACAACAGAAGTATAGATAGATAGATATTTAAAAATCTTGCCAATGTCAAGATTATAGTGACCAAGTATTAAGTATAGTGTGACAGTACCTTGAAAAGTCAAGATCAGTACAGGTGATGTGTTTTCACAGCAGTTTTTTTTTTCAGTTTGTCTAAACCATATTTTACATAAATCTCATTTCTGCATATAAATATTTTCCCTTTACAAAGCCAAATGTTTGCACCTCACAAGCATAGCAGGACAAGCTGGTTGAACTCAAAGACCAAATATCCTAACTAATACTGCAATATTTTAATACATAAGTAACAAAGTAACCATTGTGCCATTTTTCAATAAGGGGCATTTTACAAAAATGTGTAGAGCCCACTTGAATATATCTTCTCTGACACCAACCAAAGAGTCTATTAGCTACATTAGAATGATTTTTAGCAGGGGAATATTTGATGCTTTCTTGTTTAACTGTACAAGAATGAAGCAAATCCAGAATTACATCCCTGGATCCAACCCGCTATGATAATACTGTAAACAATTTGCTCATTCGGAACCATAAAAATGTTGTTGTCAGGATAGGTACCTTAGGAACTTGACTTTCATGGCATCCTCCTATTCTATTAATATTAGTGAAGAATAAAAAGGTGAAGTTTCCCCCCCCCCCGCCGCACATGCATGCTAGTCATTTTGGACTCTAGGGGCAGTGCTTATCTCTGTATTCAAGCCAAAGAGCCAGTGTTGTGCAAGCCCATGGCCATGTGGCCAGCATGGATTCATGGAAACACTGTTTTACCTTCCCACTTTTTATGGAGGTACCTATTTATCTACTTGCATTTTCATGCTTTCGAACTGCTAGGTTAGCAGGAGTTTACACAGCAACTTTCATTGACCTTTCAATGAATAATCTGTACTCATTACCATCCTGTATGATATATTTTTTAAAAGTAGAATACATCTGATTTGTTAGTCTTAATTTGGCTGACATGTAATATGAGAACTAGGAAAGGAAATAGTTATATCCTCCTTCATCTGTAATGCCCAGCAAGCATTCAAACCTGAAACACCGTCATATATAACATCAAATATATGTCCAGCATCTGTACTATAAAATCCAGTGTCAAGAAAGCTATGAAAATGATATTTCAGTCAGTTACAGATAGCACCTGCAGTTGTGCTTCTTATTTAAACCAGCCCCAAGCCATGCCTTTTGAATTTCATACATGCAGAACAGAAACCAAATTATGTGAACTGTTGGTTCAAGCATTTCACAGCTGTTCATCAATATATCATTTTACCCCCTTCTGTGCTTTCTTTTTATAGAGATAATGCTCAGAAATAATCTGAGCAAATGAGGATGGAGTGGTTTGTTTCAATGAGCATTCCGTAAATACCAGATGAGGTCACTAGAGATGGATTCACTAGCTTTGATTGAACTGGTGTTGTTTACAAGATTCAGTGGTAAGGGCCAAATTCACATTCAATAGGGACTTTGTTCTATTTGTCAGTACCATTAAAAGAGAGTGAAAAATTGTATCAAACATAAAGGAGTGAGGTACAGCTATGGAACATAGGCAGCTCCCATCTATAGTGTCACACATTTGGTCCATCTAAAGGGGCTGGGGTAAATTGGCAAGGTGTTCTGGGAGCCTGGAGGCAATCAGGGAGTTTACTCGATAGTATTAACTCCCTAATTGCCTCCATACTCCCAGCACAGGAGAAGTGAGGGAACCCCCCCCAATCCTTTCTGTGTTTCTCTCCTCCCCCTGTCTCCCAGCTGGGGCTCTTTGACAGGTTGGGGTTTGGAGAGGGATTTACCCCTCTTTCCACACACCCTGACCTGTCAAAAAGACCCAGCTGGTAGGCAGGGGAAGGGGAAAGGTAGAAAGGAGCAGGGATTTTTCCCTCGCTGCTCCTTTCTGTGTTTTGCCCCTCCCCCACTTCCAATCTGGGGCTTTTTGACAGGTTGGGGCATTTGTGAGGGAGGGGTGCCCCCTCTCCAAACCCCAACCTGTCAAAAAGCCCCAGCTAAGAGGAAGGGGGAGAGAAAAGAGGCAAAACAGAGCACGGAGGGGAAAAACACTGCTCTAACCAGCCTTTTGCCCCTTCACCAGCCTCCCAGCTGGGGGATTTAGCCTATTGGATCTTAATTGTCACATAGAAAGGCTGAGGAGTGCCTGCAATGCAAACCACAATCTCCAAAGTCATCCACTGTCTGAGGTGCTTGCAGCTACTTGTATCCTCCTTCTCAGTCAACATGTTCCAAGAAACAGAAGTGTAGAGTTAAGAAGTACAAAGCAGTCTTTTACTTGTCTCCCCCGCTTAGCCCTTCATTCTACCTATAAAGGTGAAGCTGGCCCCCTCCAGCTCATCACCTACTTAGTCCTCTTGGGTTTAATTTCCAACAGCCTTCAGTGCGTAGGAAAGCTAAACCCACTGTCACAGATTCACAGCACAATGTATTGAACTATGATTATCAATGGGCTGGGAGCATGATTGTAGCATCTGATCTCGTATAGTAATCTAGGGGCTGTATTATGAACTAACTGCAGCTTTCAAACAGCCCTCAGAGCAATCCCATGTAGGCACATACATTAGTCTAGTCTGGAGGTTTTAAAGCATTGATAACAATTACTCTGACCGCCCCGTGCTTGGATGGGCTTTTTTGTTCACCATCTCATGACGGGACCTCCAACATGGGTCACATCGTCCTAAAGGACCATCCCACTAGCCGGAATGCCCTGGGCCAGGGCCAACCACAGGTCACGTGTCACAGAGGCCAGAGGCCATTTAAAATCTGGCTGGGAGGGGGAAAGCCTCTTTGTTCACTGGCAGCTCATGCAGTAAGATCTCCGCATTTCAGACCATTGACATGATGCCATTTTGGCCACGTGGAGCATTGTCTGGGGATATTCTTTGCTCCCAGGATAATAGCCAACTGGCTTTTGGAAAATTTACAGCCACTGACTTGCCTCACCATATCCCGACCTCCAAACAGCGTCCTATCGGCTAAAGGGAAGCCAGGCTATTTTTGGTAACTTCAGCTCATGATTACCATTCCATACTACAGTGACAATGTACAAAGATGGACTGAGACATATCTGAGGATTAGTCCCTCCAGAGGAAATGCAACTCTTTCCAAAAGAGGATGAAAACCACTCATCCAGGGATATAGATCACTCATCAACAGCATACTGACATCTGTTGAACTTCCATTTATTAGTCATTATTAACTTCAATTCCACAAACACATTTTAGGTCTCTTGAAGGTGGGGAAAAACCCACTGGACTGATACTGAGCACAGAAGCAGTAGCAGCACAGAATGGAAAGTAATATGCATTGTCTCTCATCTACTCAGAATTTTTTATTCTTCCTTCTTACCAAAGATGCATTTCATTTTAAGTAAGTGGTCCTATAGTTCAGTGAGACATGTCTGCATGCAAGTTGCAGTTACTTTATGGGTAGACAATATATCATTAGCATGCCTTGGTTGAAATAGCAAGTGAGGGAATTGTCTTCATGTCAAAAGGTCAATGGTCCTTCAGTAGCCTCTTTTCTGGCTATTTTAGTCCATAATGTGATTTCACCAAGACACAGAAATACTGAAGATGATGAATAATGTGTGAAGCATGACACTGTTAAGTGCCCATAAGACTTTCCATTTCTAATACACTAGATGATAATGGCGGCAACTCTGTACTTGCTACAGTCAATTGGCATGCTATGACAACTCGTTTGGAGCACACCTTAGGATGTTTGCATTGTATTGTTATTCAATAGAACTTTACAAGGTGTTTGACTTATGAAAATAATTAAGAAAGTGTCTTAACAGTGTTATACAACTACCGTGTTTCCCCAAAAATAAGACACTGTCTTATATTTATTTTTTCTCAGGAAGACACACTTGGGCTTATGTTCAGGGGATATCTTACTTTTATTAAGTATAATATGCTTGAATGTCCCTGTGCACAACCAAAGCCTTTGCTCTCCCGTCAGCAATCCATTCACAGATTATGTTTTCCAGCTCAGGAAATAAAGATTGTCAGCCTGAACCACACTTGCGCTTCTTAGCATTTCCTCTGTCCACATGTAGACTGAGGTTATCGTATTCTGCCCGCCATTTTTGGACCATTCGGATATCCAACTTCTTCTCTTTGCAGGAAGCAGTAAGATTCTTGCCCTGGGAGTCCTCGACAAATCCTTTCTTGTACTCAACAGAATAGCTCTTTCTTTTTGCACTCACCTTGTCTGGGGTACAGATACTCAGGAAAAGCAGGCCCACAGACTGTTGCTGGTTGGTGGGGCTGGTATAGTGATGTGTGAAATCCTTTCCCCAAGCTGTTGGTGTGTGCATAATAGGATGCCTGCAACCACAGTTACCACATGCATACACGCACATGCACAAATGGCTAGGAGAAAGGAGTGATGCGGTTGCCACCTGTGCACCCATGCAAGTGCGAATGGCTCAGAGAAAGGAGCTGTGGCAGATAAAAGGTATTCCAATCTTCCTTACCACTCTGTGCCAAAATGCATGCCGTGTCTATGCAATGTATCTGCATAGCCACACCCATCACTAGGTCTTATTATCAGGGTTGGGCTTATATTTAACAAATGCATACAAATCCTGCTAAGGCTTATTTTTTGGAGAGGTCTTATTTTTGGGGGAAACAGGGTAGTGATGTCCTCTCTCCTTTTTTTTTTTTTTTTTTTTTTTTGCAACTGAAGACATTCATCCTTCCCCCAACTACTTTGGAGCAGATTCTAGCTGCCCCACCTGTATCTGTCCAATACAGATAGTCCAATGACAGGATATATCTGTTTTAAAATTTGGTTAATACCCATCTCAGTTTTACCCTTAAGGAAGAGTTAGAGGATGATACTACCTCTTATATTTTTTTAAAAAAACCAAATAAATCCCACAGTATGCACAGGAGATCATCTAGATTTCAAAGTGATCAGGCGAGGAATTTTCTTATCTCATTCAATACTCACAGGCCCAATTAATAATAGAACCTATATGGAATTAAGTATCATGGGGCGCATGTGCATGTTTCTGCATTTTTTAAAAGTTCAAAGCAAACCAAAAGACAACAAAGGACTGAAGACTGGATTATTTAAGAAGCTTCTTTATAATTGGTTAAAGAGTGGCTTCTCTTTACATGTGATTGTTTCCTTTTAATGTCCTTTGCCCACATCGAGATCATAGTAACATGGGGAACAACAGTTGGGATTGTGGTTTGAGTCACATGTCCCGAATATGCTTTGATGCAGTAATCCATTATGTTACTATTCTCTTCTCTTTCAGTTTTCCTCACTCTTTCTCTCTTTCTCTCTGTTCAACCCATGGCTTATAAACAAGCTAACAGGTTTGACTTGTGCACTCTAGAGAATACTGGCAAATGGTACCTGAAAGGCTTGTTTGTTCACCTTCAAAGTGAAACTCATCTGCCGCAGTCTGTTCACGAGCACTCTCACACAAGCTCACCCTCTTTCCCCATTTCTGCCGCCTACATTATCTCCCTCTTCCCTTCCGAATTATTATTCTGTCAGCTTTGCCTCTATAAGGGAGTTTTAATGGGTTTCTTAGATTGTTATTTTGATCCTGTATTCTAAGATCAGTGGGGTCAGGCTGGCTGTGGCAGGGCACTATTAACATTTTACTCCAGCTGTATATTGAAAGTTTTAGGCTGACATCTTACCCATTGTGTTTCTTATACAGCCATGTTTCTCTGTTTTTTCACGCTCCTGTAAACTCACTTAAAGGAAGGGCTTATACGATGCAGATAACGTCCCCACCTTACTCTGCTAGATTGTTAAGCCATAACATTTAAGCACATAAAAAATTTGTTTACCCAAATCCAGGTGGCTTCAGCTAAAAAGAAGCTGCAGTGCTGCATCCAGGGTTTATGCTGTGGATGTGTCTGGCATGAAAGAGAATGTGGGACTGCTTTAGAACATGCCCAAGGGCTAGTCAAGAAAATAACAGCAAACCATGAGAAGCTTTGTTGTATTATATTAGAGACTTGCTTTCATTTTGGGTGAAAGTCCATTGTATCATTCTGAGGACACCATTCTACTATGATGTTCCAAATGTATGGCTTGATAAGAAAATGCCTTCAATGAACAACAGTAATGCAAACCTTGTATTTTGTGTCATTCCTTCCATGAAGGATTGAAACAGCTTTGAGCATGACCTTTGCATTTTATCAGTTACTTACTATTTACCATAGAGTGTAACGCAGGGTTGCAATTCTTAATTCCACAAGAACAGATGGTGTACCCAGGATGCACTACAATAAGATGCTGCCATAATCCATGAAGTTTTAAGCTGTATCTATGTTTTATATGGAGGGTCACAAGAAAGAACAAGACATGTCACCATGCTTGATAATTTTTACATGCTGAAAACAATAAACAACATCGCATAAACATAAAGGCACATCAAGTAAGTTTTCATAAACACACATTGTCACTGTCAATTAGAGCCAATTTAGAGGCAATGACACTTATGGGATTAAGAATTGTGTAAAATGATGTTTTTCTCTCTATTTAAAGGTTAAACAGTGGTTGTGGAGAAACTGGGCACCTGGAATTTAGTGTTTTGAAGATTGCTAGTGTCCAAGCTTAGGCCTCTCCCATTGGATGCACTACTGTTCACAATGGAAGCAAAATTCTTATTTAATGCCAACAAGTGCTTTTCTGTCAACAGGTGAAAAAAGCTTTAGGGCTGTCATCTGGATTAGAAATGGGAACAAAACAAAAAATGAAATGTTGTTTCATAATTTTGTTACGTAACAAAACAGTAGGATGTGTTTTGTTAAGAAGTGAAATGAAACATTATTTTGCCTCTAGGAATAAAACAATTCATCCTAGAGGAACCAAAATGGCAGGGGAGCTTCATTCGACTATTCCCTGTAAGTCTCCCAAATTTGGAGAGGTTTGGGTTTCAGGGGGCTGAGTTATTAAGCTCCAAAAGAGGGGACATTCCCAAAGCAAATTGCAAGAGTGTGTATGGCACACACCAGCAATATAGGGGTTAATTGCTGATGCGTGCCATACAAACTCTTGCAATTATCTATGGTGACCCCCTCTGGAGCTTAAAAACTCAGTCCCCTGAGTTATTGCTTACCCATAAGGTGGGGCTATTATCAGCTTCTGACTCAATTAGAAATGATTTTTTCCTAGGGGGACCCCTTCAGAGTTTAATAACTTAGCCCCCTGACCCCAAACCTCTCCAAGTTTCAGGGGCTTATAGGAAAGAGTCCAAAGAAGCTACCTTGATTTTTTGGTGCCTCTAGGACACAGGGGAGCTATTAACAAATAATTTTGTTTCATTTCATTACAAAATTATTAAAATTTTGTTAGTAGTGAAACAAAACAAAGCTACTAAAGAAATGAAACAAAACATAATGAAACAATGTAGTTTCATGCCCATCTCTAATTTGGAGTAGAATCACGGCAGGGAGTGACCTTGTCCTTTTTTGTTGTTTTTGTTTTTCAACCCACTCTCTGTGAGGGGACAGAAAAATATTCAGTTGAAGGTAACTGCTAACCTCTTCATATTAGGGAGGCAACAGTGAGTTCTTTATGCACTCAAAATGGGAGGATTTCTGTTGTGAAGTACTTCCTCTCTTTGGAACCTGGACACTAAATGCACCAAAAACATACAAACAAAAATCCAAGAAAACAAGGAATAGCCTTACAGGTTTTCCTCTCTATTTCTTTTATGAGGAAGTCTCAGGTATGTGTGCACAGCAAATGCTCACTGGGCAGGTTGGATTTTATCGAAGGTGTGAATCATTCTTACCCATTTTGGAAACAGTAAAATACATGCTTATACAAAATAGATGATACTGAGGCAGAAAAAACAGTTTGCGACTACTGCCCTGGGCACAGTTTAAATGAATAAATCATGTGCAAACATTTCCAAGTAACCAAGGTCACAGCTGCTGGCTGGATAGCTCTCCTAGCTGGAACAGCAAAGTGAAGGGTCAGGAGTTCAATTCCACACTGGGCCTCCTGGGAGAACAGCCAGCCTGTGAGCCTCTGGGCAGGCTACACAATCCCAGAGTGCCCCAAGGAGAAAATGGTAAACCAATTCTGAGGATTTATACCTGGAAAAAAAAGCCTAAGAAGGATTGCATAAGCCGGAATCATTCTGACAGCACACAGTTAGTTATGAATGTAACACTTAAGAACACAAAAGTAACTTAAAGGTCTATCTATGGGGTCTCTAAATGACTCAGAACTAAGAGGTTATCTTGGTTCCTTGTCTCCCATGCTGTACTAGAGATCAAACTACCTGCAGGTACCTCACCAGCCAATACAAGAGAAGAAGAAATTGACATTGATTTCCAATTTCAGATCCCTGAGTTAGAGTGAATGATTTGTACCTATATGCTATCGTTGAATATATCGCTTTTGATACTCACTCCTTCTGGCATTGTGCCAGTTTGTAACTTGGGGGGGAGGGAGTTCTCAAGCTCTCAAACCACATGCAGTGTTTATGTGCATGTGGTTGTACTGTGTAATGTTAAGAATTAATCTACCGAATCACCTTTGTTCCAGAACATTTGTGGGGAGGGGGGTTCCTTTGAGAAGTCATTCATGCAATGGCCATTTCTTCATTAATGGTGTCTCCTTTAATGTCAGCTCATGAATCCTATTTTCACTGTGCAATTTGTGAAGTTTTCTTAGATTTTATTGAAGAAAATGAGAGAGGGAGGTTGGAATTTTATCTAATCTTATCTATTTCTGTCCACCCCATTTTCAAGTTTTCTCAAGTGCAACATAATCATACAGTAAGAGAAGATGAAACTTTCTGCACCTGTAGTGATCTTATATGCTACCATCACAGTCAGAGATATGGTGGTGATAATCTTCAGCCAAGTTCAGAAAAAGCAAGGCAGAAGTAGAATTGCACATGTTATATTGCAGTGTTTTCCCACCAGTCACATCTCTCACTTCTGGTTCATATAAACTGGTGAGGGGAGGGGTCAATATTTTAACCCTAAGGGCAACTGGTGCATTTTCTGGAAGGCAGCAGTTCCTGAGCTGGTGGTGGGTGTCATTATCTTTCTACCTACACACAAATGCAAAATTGCACAGTGCTTTCTCCCTATTTAAACACACACAGAGAGATGTTTTTCCTATCATGCTCTTGCCTCCACAGAGAAGGCTTTCCTTTTCTTGACACTCAAACAAAGTCACACTCACACCACACATATATTTACAAAAATTCATTGGGAGGACTGGCATATTGGAAGGGAAAGCTTAATCCATGCCTTTCTATGAGCTGTTCTGCCTGTCAGCATCATATTCAACTGACTTTACAAAAAAGTCAGTTGGGTGTAGCAGAATTCTCCGAAGAAGGTTAGTGCAAAACGATCACCTCTCCTGGATATGTTTCTTTCCATCAACCATTGACAACTCCTGTAGCTTTTGAAGGAGTCTGGACTGTGAAGAAACCCTTCATACTAGTTTGAAACTTAGGACACATATGCATGCACACAAACACAGAATTCTACAAACACTCATGTATTCCCAGATGTTCTTGGTTGGCTGAATTTTTGTTATTGTAATTTATGCTGCATATGGCAACTCATTGATCATGGTGTTTCTTTTTAAATTAAAACTTTCCACTACCAACCAACCCTGAAGGCTCAAAGCTCTCTTGGGATGCTTTGCATAGTATGAAAACTCTCAGGAGCTGATGGACAGGTGAGGGAGATCTTTAATTTCCAAATGTTGTCACTGCCACACACACAAAAAAAACCTACATTGGTGAACTTCAGAAATTAAAGGCTCCTCACCCGTCACCTGCCCCCAATTGTTTTCCACAATGAAAAGGCTCTAAGGAAGCTGGAGCCCTCAGGGATGAAGATTGGAATGTTTGATTTCTTAAAACAATCAAACAAAAACCACAGTTGCCAAAGCCATCATCAGTCATATTTGGCATAAAGTGCGTTATAAGATTTCAAAGCAAAGCAAAAAGCAAAGTGTTCTGTTCATATACCGCCCCATACCACTTTAAGTAGTTTCTGAGTGGTTTAGGGTTTTTAATTACTGTATGCAGGCTACACATTGCCCCCCCCAGCAAGCTGGGTACTCATTTTACCAACCTCAGAAGGATAGAAGGCTGAGTCAACCATGAGCCTGCTACCTGGGATTGAACCCCAGGTCGTGAGCACAGTTTTAGTTGCATTACAGGCATTTAACCACTGTGCTCTTAATTATTTGATTATATTTAAATTACTGTGCATTTTAATTGTTTTTAATCTTTAATTTATTGTGTTTTTAATTCCTTTTAACAGACAGCCTTCAAATAAATAAATACAGAGTAAGTTAACAAATTAAAGATTTGTGAAATCCATCAATCAGGGCTTCCCTCATACACAGGAAGAAAATAGTCAAATACACACAGACACACACACACGGACCGGGGGTGGGGGAGAGAGCCAACTCTGAAAACCAAAGAAACCAAGCAAGCAGATAAAGGGTGAAAAATATAATCAAAGTCCCTCCCCCCAACCAAAACAAAAAGAATATGAGATTTGTCTCTCCACTACCTCTTCATGGTTTATTTCCTCTTCTTCAATTCAGGCCCCTTTACAGATTCAAAATGCCAGTTTCCCCTAGATATTCTGTTTGGTTGCTGACAACAATAGAATAGAATAGAATGCTTTTATTGGCCAAGTTCGATGCACCAGGAATTTGTCTTTGGTAAATATGCTCTCAATATGCATAAGGAGAAATATAAAAGAATCATATATTCAACAGTAGCAACACAATACAACAACACAATATAATATATTATTAAAAAGATTAATTATTCAGCAAATTAATAGCACTGTGTGTTCAACACATATTCAGCTGAGCTTTACCTCAAATACACTGCTTTCCAATGGAGTCAGTTCCCACATTCAACTTATTCCATGGTTATGATTAAGTGAAGTGTACTTAGTATTTGGGTAATATACCTGAAGTGCATTAAACATTTAAAATGAGCTTGGTAAAGGTCAAGTATCATTTACATCCCCCTTGTGTATTTCAAATTCTTCTTTATCCCCTGTACTTAAGAAAACAGCTTGTGCTTCCAGTATCATAATTCTTTGTGTGCATATATTTGGAAGCAATATACTTCCAAATATAGTTTATGACCTCCGTTCATTACATACTTTTGCAGGCAAAGACTCTTTGTGTAACCAAGGATATCAGGCCCTTCAAACTACTTAAATGTATAACAGGAAAGATGATAACACCTTGCAGTAATGTGTCTGGAGGAGAGCAGCAGCATTATGCCAGAAATATATTGAGGGAGATCTGAAAACCCTTTGTAATTGCTGAGCAGTTAATCTTGTATGCATCAAGCATCTGCTGTTGCCAAAACAGGTGTTCTCACTGCATTTCCCGTATAGCCTTCCATGGTTCTTAGGAGTTTTGGCCCCTCCTAAAGCTTACCAGGGCAAGAAGTGAATACCAATGAGAATGGATGGTCTTAAATTCGTAAGATCTTTTGTTCAGTATTCTGGTGGAATTCTCTAGAGTTGCAGTGGAGACTGAAGTGCAAAGATGGTGAAATGTGGTTGGACAGCTTAACAATCTCAAGATCTGCTGGCTTATTAGAGAAAGTATTTTTAGCCTGAAGAAAACTGCTCAATGACCCCAAGAGCAAATGGCTAAACCAGGCAGATTTAACTTTACTATAGAATTAAATAGGCTGGGGGCAGCAAAATAGGTGCAATATTTATTTATTTATTTATTTATTTATTTATTTATTTATTTATTTAATGCATTTGTATACTGCCCACCTTCCTAGAGGAACTCCGGGTGGTTCACAGCAAACACATTTATATCAAAAAAGAATATATAAAATGCATGATCCAAAATAATACACAACATACAGAACAAAACAAGATAAATATTAATAAAATACCTGATGAAAATAATTAATCAAGATGGCAGCACACACAAAAAAAATCCCCAAAACCTAATGGTCACCAAATGCCTCTCTAAAAAGCAAAGTCTTAAGCAGTTTTTTGAAGGCAAGCAGGGACTGTGCTAGGCTAATCTCACTTGGCAGATGGTTCCAAAGCGTGGGGCCAGCCACAGAGAAGGCCCAGTTTCAAATGACCAATTTCTGGGCCTCCCTAGGTGTGACCACCTGAAGTGAGAATGTCTGTGATGTTCTGGTGGGTCAAGCCTCAGTTGACCTTTGGAAGATCCACTCCACCAAGTATTCAGGTCCCAAGCCATGGAAGGTTTTGTAAATCAAAACCAGCACCTTGAACCTTATTCAGGATGCAACAGGTAACCAATGCAAGTAGGCCATAACTGAGCTGATGGGCCAAAGATGTAAAAAGGTGAATTTGGAAATGGCCATCACCTGGGCTTCTAGGGATAAAGCCAGATAAAGCCAACCCCTGGGGCACCCCACAAGGGAACGTCCAAGGAGCCAACAACTCTTCATTGGGGACAGCCCTCATGGGAGGATCGGAGCCAGCTAAAAGCAATAACTCTAATCCCACCTCAGAGGGCTGACCCAGCTAGATACCATGGTTGACAGTATCAAAGGCTTCTGATAAATCCAGGAGGCAGAGCAACCCCTGTCAGCCCCCCTGAGGAGGTCTTCTTGCAGGGTAACCAGGGCAGGCTCAGTCCCATGACACAGCCTGAACCTGGACTGGAATGGATCCAGGATGCGGTCCTCCTCCAAGAACATCTGGAACACTTCAATCACCTTGCCCAGAAAAGAAACATTGGCAATTGGCTGAGAGTTGGAAAAATCATCCAATGCCAAGCCAGGTTTCTTTAAAGTGGGCTTCACCACTGTGTCCTAAGATAACAGAAGCCCACTCTGGCATGTTCCCTCTGGCATACTTGATTAGCCAGCATGGGCAAGGCTTGAAGGGGGAACCTGCCAGCCTGCAATGGGCCAGTGTCTTGGAAGTCTCAGCTGATGATACAAGCCCAAACAACCAGACAAGGAGACCAAGGGGGTGCAGCACTCAGCATACTCAGGGGAAGGTTAGAACAGTCAGAGTCTAGAGTAGCTTGGATAGCCTCAATTTTGGATCTTTAAAAAGCATCTGCAAATGACTCAGTAGTGAAATCACTAGGAGGAGGCCCAGACTGACCAGGGTTGGTGAGGTCTCGAACCACCCGGAACAGTTCCACCTAGCGGTTCAAGGCTGCACTAATTCTCAGAGAGGCATAAGATATTTTAGCCTCCCTGACCGCCCAAACATAGTGCCTGGTCAGCAGCCCAACTGGATGCTGACTAGTCCTTTCTCCATCTAATCTCAAGTCTTCTATGTTCTTGCTTCATCGCTCTCAACTTAGCCATGAACCATGGCGAGGAGTGAGCTCCACAACAGAGAAGATGCTTGGGGGTGGTCCAGTCTACAGCCCAGGTGGCATCCTCATACCACTTCTCCACCAGGGCTTCTACCATCTCATCAGGATGCTTCCCAAAGGCCTCCAGGAACTGCTCATGGTCCAGAAGCCTTCAGGGGGCTGACCCAAACAAGGATTTAAACAAACAAATAAACAAATCTACTGTTTTATTTTGTCTCTACTTTTGCCATCAACATTTTGAACTTGGGACTATGGATGCATGGTTTGTGGATTCTTGAACTACCAGACATTCTGTATAGCAGCCATACTAGGACCTTAATATTACTTTATAAGTCTATGGGTAGGTAATACAGAAAAGGATACCCTTGCCTTGAGAATGGATTGCAAGACATTAATTGATGTTACTAGATTCTTTGAGCATCCCTAAGAACTCAGGATATACAGTAAGGAGGATTCCTTTGTGGCAAAAGCTTCTTTAAAAGCTCTGTATAGGGATAAAATATCAACTGACATTACAGTGATGATTGAAAGAGCACTCCTTGAGCAGCTAAGCTGCAATCTAACAGCCAACTTGGCAGTGACTCTATTGCTTTTAAAAAGCAATATTACCAAATTACAGGAAAAAAGTAGAAGATATTCCACAGATTGTAAATTTGTAGGCAAATTTGCAGCTAACATAGCAAAATAACAGGTCAACTTCTTATTAATTATTGCTCAAAATGAAGAAATCAGAAAACAGAAAAAGATGTTGAAATAGAATGTCCACAAACAGCATCCTAGACGATTAGACCTTGATGATTTTTTTTTTTTATGGCATGGATCTTCAAGGCGAAAAATATAAGGTGGGTAAGGGGTTAAAGTGACTAGATTTGGCTCTATCAGAATTAAAAAGAAAATCTACAACTACTGGAATAATTTTTGTCTTCAAGCGACTACATGCTATCTTAAACATTTATTCTAATATTTTAGCAGTCGGCCAAGGCATGTAAACACAGTTAAGTGCCTTGGCTCTCTACCGCACTTCAAGCTACCAGTTTCTGAATTCGAGGGGATCCTTAACAGGAGTCCTTTTTTCAAGGAGAACCAAGTTCTTAGTATTTGTTTATGTCAATTGTTTAATCATTAAGAAAACATACTGTAAGAAACTGTTCACAAGTTTTAGTTGACGGGTTCCAATGCACTACATCACACATACCTAGCTCAAGATACATTACTGTTTGTGTCTTTCAAATTAAGTAAGCTCAGCATATTGATCAGAAGGGCTTATAATAAATTCATTTAAAAAACAAACAAACCAGTTTGATTATTCTCCAGTGAGCACATCACAAATCCTCTGCCTTTCAACTTCTTAAGTGTTCCCTGTTTGTGTGAACAATTAAGTCTTTCTCCAAACCAAAAGGGGGCAACATTAAAATGCCCATTTAATTATTTGATGCCTTCACACGTCTTTCAGTAATGGAAAGCCTTGGTGATGTTGTCAACATGCTTGATTTCCTTTATAGTTCTAATGAGTAACATTATGATTTTGTGATTGGCTTACCAGACAAATTTAGATAAGGAGAGTCCTTTCCTGAAGGTGACTTAAACAGGAGTCTTGGTCAAGGGTGTAACTAGGGGGGGCAGAAGGGTGCATTTGCCCCGGCTGAAGAAATCTGGGGGGCGGGATTAGGAGGAAGAAGCTGTGCACCCTCCTGCCATCAGTTTTTCTTTCCCCGGGCTAAAGCTTGGCAACAGGACCCACTCTGCCACATCCACCGCCTCCTCCGCCATGCACCAGGTAAGCGGCAAAGCAAGCAGGCAGGAAGGTGTGCGGGGAGCACGGCTGTTGCGGTGCCCTCCTTCTCCTCTTCTTCCTTTGCTCTGGACCCACCATGGGAGATGTAAGGCATGCACACTACCATGCATGCGTGCACACACACAAACACCCACCCACCCGCATGCCCACATTCCCCATGCCTGCACGATTGCAGCCCCCCTTGCTGGGCTGATGCAATGGGGTTGGGGAGGGCCAGAGAGGCCCCAAAACAATGCTGTCCCCAGGCACTCCTACCCTTGCTACGCCGCTGGTCTTGGTCCTGTCTTGGGGGATGACTACATGGGCATTTACCCCTTTGGTCATTTCTGCTGCACTGATGTGCTAGTTCATTTCTTTGACCAGCAATCAGACAATGTATTTGACGGGGTCAACCCTGGCACCTTACATCTCCCACTTGCACATTCTGGCTCTCTGTCAGGGGCTACTGTTTTTTAAGATGTGGGAGGAAACATTCCATTTGGTTTGATTGTAGCATGTATGATTGCTGGGATTAAGCCAACACAGCCAACTGGCTGTCACTTTGGAGTAGTCACTTAATTGGAAAATTCTTGTGAGCTTTTCTCTGGAGAGCACGGGATTTCTTTTTTAGTTTTTGCTAACACATCAGCAATGCCTTAAAAGTTTTTTTTTTAACTGCTGTGAGTTTTTCCCCCCTCAACTGCCATTCAGAACTAACAGGAAGCTTTGTCTCTGTTCTCCTCCAAATGCAAGGAATATTTAAAAAGAAAGGTTCCCATTTCTCAAAATTGTTAAAGAGCTTTTGAGAAATGAGAATCTTTCCCTCTAAATCTTTCTTGCCTTGAAAGAGCCCACAAAGTGACCCCAAATAGTGGAAAATCCCAGAAGCTGACTCCTTTTTTCATCAGTTGATCACTTCTCACTCGAATGGAAAGCAATTGCCAGGGCTGTTTTTCAACAATTATGAATAGCAGTGAGTATAAGAAGATACCTGTAGACCCTCTTGACTGTTGCAACATTCAGGCTATCCTTGGCTATGTAAAGCTTGGCATGATGTTGTGCAGTAATATCAGGTTACTTCCTGGCGTTTTGAATTGAGGATATGGAAGCACAATGTCCCACATAGCAAACCAGAGGTTTTCTGAAAAACTGGATTTTTAAAATGAAAATTATGTATTCTAACATTGCATGGCAGGTTGGGTAAACATTAATGATTTTTTTTTAAATCAGATTTTTAAATTTAAATTGGATTTTTTTATTTAAATCTTTTTTTAAAAATTAAATGCTTTTTGAGGAGAAATCTCTCTGAAGATCATGTTCAAGTTAAGGTACATTATAGTCCAAATGTTACTCAACACAAAATTAGTTTTTAATTATGTAGCATAAGGCTGTATTAATCCATCCACAATGTCATGCTCTCCCAGAGGTTTCTGATTATTTTGGGCAACTTTTCTATCTAGAAGATACTATCAAAGATGCTTGGTTTTGCTATCTTCAAAACTGTGCATTTGGGTCTGCAATGATAACATGCCTCCTTCATAGCAAAAATGTTATAAAATAAAGATCAGAATTGAGGAAAAGACCTTAATTCCATTGTTCCTCTGCAAATCTATGTACGCAGAATCAACCCCCTTACCTCTTAAGTGCTACGTTTCAAGAAGTTCAATGAATAGAAGGTCGTTTGGAATGGAATAGGTCTGCACAAGGAATAAATTTTGAGGAGGGAGGGGAAAATAGTAAAGTGAAAGTGAAACCTTTTGAGCATAGTACTCCACGTCGTGAGATCTTTCTGTGTATAGCAGCCTGAGGGTTATCATTCTCACTCTCTTCCTTGAGGAGAAAACCCTGTAATGGCAGCAGGCCATAAAAGACACAGCTTGGTAATATCTAGACTACTAGTGGCCAAACTTTGGCCCTCTAGGTGTTTTCGACCACAACTCCCAGAATTCCAAGCCCGCATTGCCAATGACAAAGGACTGTGGGGGGTCCAAAACGTCTGGAGGACCAAAGTTTGGCAAACACTGAGATTCTAGACTGTCAGTCTAAGTTTTTTAAATATTAGTTAACAAACATGGATGTTTAAGCAAATACAAATATACATAATACTATATAATGTTATTGTTTTGGTTAAATGAAACTATTAAATTGTTATTATTAAGGTTGTGATTATTTTTCTCCTTCCAGTAAAGTACAACAGCACAGTTGTCCAAATATGAATGATTAACGTATTAAACTAGAGATAGTTCATCTTGCAATAATTTCACAATTATCTATCTATGTATTTTAATGGTATATAACCACCAAATCAGTAATTTTCTGATATAACTGTAAAACTAATCTGAAAAGTTATTATTTTAAAAATCAAACCTTCATCTGGTTGTAAATATTAAGATTAAAACAACAGTAGCAAAAGAAAATCATGATTTAAATTGATCCTTAATGACTAAAATCCACCCTGTTGCATGCAGATTTCAAGAGAACTTTCCCTCATGATTAGACATGGGCATGGAGCGGCAAAATTGTCGTTTCCGTTTTCAGTTTTCGTTTCCGTTACGTATGTGGGCTGCGCTGCTGCCCGCCCACTCACCTGTCTGCAGCCGCCGCCCACCTGCTCGCCTGCCCGTGCCTCTGCCCTGCCGTTGTCGCCACCTGCCCATGGCCCCCCGCCACCGCCCCCCGCACCTCCCCCCTGCTGCCCGTCCCCCCACTCCGCCCACCGCCTAGGGCGCAAAAAGGACCTAGTGCCGGCCCTGATTGCGGGACGCCCCTATGCTCTGGGAAGTCAAATCACACTAAATCGCAGTGGAAACGACAAATGACAAACGACAAATGAAATGACAAATTTTTGAAAAATTTCACGACAAACGGTAATGACCCAAAACGGACCCGTTCCGACAAACGAAAACTCGAAACGTCATTTTTTCTGGTTGTGCCCATGTCTACTCATGATCTATATGTTGAAGAATTTTTACAATCCAGCATGTAACCCAATCTAGATTTAAATAAAACTAAAATGCCTGTTTATTCCTCTTTATTAACAGATTAGGAAAACCATTCTTTTGGTGGGCTAGAAAAACCCTCCTTTCTGTTCTTTGTTCTGAGTTTAGTTCTTTTGTTTTCAGGGTGCTTGAGAGCACAGGTGCTTGTTAAGCATCTCTTTGTGAGTTCTGCCTTTTTTCAGCCCTATGAGCTGAGACAGAGAAATCTATTTTTTTTTGCTTGTTTTATTTGTCCTCCTCCTCTTCCTCCTCCTCCTCCTTCAGGTGCAACATCCTCAGATAACACTGGCAATCAGTAGCACAATCTGTTTTTTATCTAAAGCTATTGTAAATAGAGAAGATGTGCTCACTGCAAACCATTAGCTTAAATTCTTAAGCCAGAATGTTCTTCTATACCCTGGGCTATGCTTCCCATCTGTTTTTCCTTGAAGGATAACCTACAGCAGATGGTATTTGTTATTACACATTGTGTGACCAAAATATTGCAATTTTCTTCTCTTTACGGTATTGAGAATTTCTAACTTTTTATTCATACACTACAATATGGCCACATTAGTGACTCTGGCTGTCCAAGGTATCTTCAGAGTTCATGTGTACGTCCACATTTCAAATGCTTCCAGCTTCCTGTATAATGCATTTGTCAGGCCCAAGTTTCTACCCCATAGAGAAGTGTACTAATAAAATTGAAGTATTCAGATATGAAGTTTGATAGATAAGTCTCAGTTTGTCAAGACTTCCCTCATTTTCTGGAATGAATTTCTAGCTTGTTCAATTCTACAATTGATATTCCTAATGCTACAATGGATTTTTTTGGTCCTCCTACTAATCTCTGATGCTTTGTGAGGTCTACAGAAAGCAGTAGCAAAAATATATAGTCCTTTTTTGGGTTTTTTTTTAACCTTGAAATGGTATTGGAGGGACTATTCAGCTGGTTACTGCAGTGGGAGTGCTGGTCTGGAACACTTTCCATTAATTCTAATTTCTATATTACTGCCCTTCCACTGTGTAATAAAGAAAAATTAAAGATTTTCTTACTGCTACTACAAATCCTGTCACTATGGTAGCTGGGAGATGCCAGAAGAAAAAAACAGCTGGGATGTGGCTGTAGTTGATCAATGTCAAATTATTTTGAAGGTTTGTTTTTGGATGTAGTGATATGGTAAAGGAAAAATGTGAGTAAGTGCAACACCTAAAATGGAGACACACACATGGCCTTTAACTTCCCAGGCAAACTAATAGAGATGGACACAAAACAGAAATATTGTGTTTCATTTTGTTTCATTTCAGTCTTCATTTTGTTGTGTTTTATTAATAATGGGTTTTTAAAAGAATTTTTGACCTCAAATGAAATAATTCATAAAGCTATAAATAATTTTGTTGTGTTTCGTTAATGGGTTTTTTTAAAGAATTTTTGTCCCCAAACAAAATAATTCATAAGGCTATAAATAATGGAGAGCTTTCCTTTTTTTATTTAACAGGGAGCCCACTGCCCTAAATCAAAGACCCTCATTAAACCTTACAATCAATTTGCTTTCAAACAAAGAACCCTCTGTAAAAAAAGCAGGAAAACAAAGGGTTAGCTGCTACATGGAAAGATTGGAAAGCTAAGCTCAACAGGAAGGAAAATATAAAAAAAAACCCAGCATAGTCCTCTTTAATAAGGGAAAGGAAAACAATCAGTTTAAATTTTAAACCAAGTTGCAGGTACAGTGAGAGCCAGTGCAGGGAATGGAGGGGAAGAGCTCAGCTCCTGGCTAGCTGCAGGTAGGCAGATCAAGATTGGAGATAAGTGACAGTTGAGGCATGGGAGGAAAGAAAGGAAAACAAATCAATCAGCTTAAAAATAAACCTCCTGTTCTCAAGATGGCTGGATCAAGAGGCTTCTCACCACTAGGACGAATCATTTCATTTCTGAAACAAAAAATGGTGTTTCGTTTCATTTCTTGACAACACACCGTTTGCTGTTTTGTTTCATTTCATAACATTTCATAAGCTTATGAAACAATGAAACAACATGTTATTTTTTGTAAGATGCCCATCCCTAGTTGATAGGTTACGGATGGAAAGCGCCGTGACCTATATTTTCTTTAGAGGTGTGTTGTTCACTTTCACTTTCTAACCATGCCTTCTTTTGCTTGAGTGCTCTGAAAGACCTCTGATGAAGCTCTGGACCATCAAAGAAGTCCTAATAATTTTTGTGGGAAATAAAAAGCCTCTGTGTTAGCACCAAGCCAATGCTTCTTTGTTAGCTTCAGAGTTTAAATAAATTTGCCTCTTTCTATAACATTAGTGAAGGTGCTTTCTTGAAATATTGAAATGCTGAAATATTGAAGGCTGCAGAGGATAACATTATAATTTAATAAGCTGTGCAATGCTCTCTCCCTTAGAGTTCATAGCTGTTTTTAAGGAGGATGTTAAGATGCATCTTCTGAAATTAGCACGTTGTTGCATTCTTTAGTTCGTGTGATAATTTTAATTGTTTATACACCTAATTTATTTTAATAGTTCTTATGGTAATGTGTGCTTTTATTCTATGTCAATAATTATATGGTTAAATGCATTTTTGTTGTTTTTTTTTAAAATTACAAGCTGCCTTGAATACTGGCTAGTAGTGGGAAAAGTGAGATATAAATGTTATCTTAAAAAGCACAGGAGGAGGAGAAAGACCATCTCTATTTTTTCCCCCAATCCTCAGATAGTGTTGAAGACAGAAATTGTTGCCCACACTTCAGGTATAGCTTTAGAAGTGTCCCTCAAAGTTGAATTTTAAATGTGAAGGGTGACTTTTAGAACTTAAAGCTTTGGGTGCTAGATTTTGTTAAGTCCTAAAATTTTAAAGGACATCGTAAATGAACAAAATGAATAAATGTTTGCCATTTGAACTACATTCAAACTGTTATGGCATGCATTTAACATTTGTCATAGACAAACAGGCTCTTTCTACTGACATATTTTTGGCTACATTAGGAAATATAACTCTATCACCACTGCTGTTTACTTAAAAGAAATAAATCTAAACTGCAACACACCTGACATTAAAAAAAATCTCAAGTCCATCCCTTCATTTCTAGATGAAAATATTTCACACAACAGGAAAGGAACATTGATCAAGGCCAACTAGAATTGACAGTGATAGGACAAGTGGATTATTGGTCTGCCTTGGCTCTTTACATTCTTTGTGGTTTTATCACCGTGGTTTTACTGTTTTAGAGTTGCCAGATATAGTAGCAGGAATTTTTATCCTGCTGCACACAAAACCATTGAGAAATAAAATAAACAATTCATTTCAAATTTTCATTTCAGATACTCTGACTTGAATCCTTGTTCTGACATGTAAGAGCCAAGGTCAGTAGTTTGTTGAGCATGTCTAAAAGCAGAATCATGTTCTAATCTAGAAGAATCTTCCTCAGGAGTGGAATAATCCCTTTAGCTAAAGGAATTTAGTTTAAAAATAAACCTCCTTTTCTAGACATGGCTGGATGAAAAGGCTTCTCACTACGAGGATGAATCATTTCATTTCTGAAACAAAAAAAAAATGTGTTTTGTTTCATTTGTTGACACACGCTGTTTGCTGTTTCGTTTCATTTCACAACGTTTCATAAACTTACAAATTAACGAAACAGTGTGTCATTTTTTGTAAGGTGCCCATCCCTATAAACTAATGTTGCCATGCCTGTTCCACAGAATGTGGACTAGAAAGCTATGTACCAGTTTCCAGACCTTAGGGTAATCAACCTGAGGCAGATGAGGTATATTGGATTGAAAACTCTTCAAACATGATTTTCCATGTTTTCCAAATTATGGCTCCTTGCCTTCTGAGGGCAGGGGAGGGAGAACAATCTAGAAAACAAAACCAAATTATCCATATTAGGTAAAAGAAAGGCAGCTTTAAAAGACAGGAACAAAAAGCTACTCAGTTGAATTGTGGTGTTGAAGGAGAGCCTTACAAATGGCACAATCAGGTGAAAAGCAGGAAAGTGGATTGTTAATCAAGTCAAGACTCAACATTCACTAGTAGAGATGGACACGACTTGGAATTTTTTTTTCCAAGTTGTCGTTTTTCGGGACGGGTCCGTTTCGGCTCGTTTCCGTTTTTCGTGAAATTTTTCAAAAATTTGTCATTTCGTTTTTCGTTTGTCATTACCGCCACGATTTAACGCGACTTGACTTCCCAGAGCATGGGGTAGGGGGTAAGGGCTAGGCTTAGGGTAACGGTTAAGGTTAGGGTGGGTTAGTGGGCTGTACCTCTGGGTGCCTCTGGCCCACTAAGAACACAGTGTACTGGCATATGGGTTTGGGTTCGGGTTAGGGTTAGGGTTTAGGGTTCGGGTTTGTGGGCTTTTAATGCCCTCTCTGGCACACCCAGAAGTCTCAGCAAAACCTGGCCATGCGATTGGTGGAATGGCTCCAAAAATTTGCATGGTCCCATCCCATGGCCAGCCCATCATTGCGCGTGCGCAGGTGTAAAAAAATAAAAATAAAATAAAATAAAATAAAATCAACAGAGACGTATTTTGGCAAGACAAACCCACTGCTGCTACTGTAAAAATTCAAGCATTTAAAATAGCTAATTTTCGCATGTTTATGTAGTGTTTTGGTGGGTTTTTGGGCCACGATTTAAAAAAAAATATTGCGGTCGCCATTTTGGTTCCCCCCGTCTGCACACCGCATAGCAAAGGCAGACAAGATGATGCCCCCCCCGCCTGGTACCAGCAGCGCAGCAGTAGCTCTAGCCAAGGGGGGGCGGGGAAACCCCCCCAAATAAAACACCCTTCTGGCCTGGTAGGTGCCCTCAGACAGTTTTCGCCTGCTTTTAGGGCCAGGAATCGGTTTTTTTTTTTTTTTTAACTTTTAAAAACTTTTTTTCTGTGCCGCTTGGCATTGCGGGATTGCCACGATGCCAGGAATGACAATGACAAATCAGACCCAATTATTCTTTAGTTGGTTCGAGTTCGAGTACTGGCGGAGTAATTCCCGTTACCGTTTCTGTTCCGTAACGGAAACGAGTAACGGAAACGGAAACGGGAATTCCGCTAAGTTGTGCCCATCTCTATTCACTAGATCAAATATGAGTAAATGTCGGCTATCCTACCATGCACATGTAATGAGAATGCGTGACCAGAAAAGACAACATTGCTGAGGAAAGTTAGAATTCAAAGTTATAATTTTTGTTTAGGCTGTTCCCCATTTTTAGTTTTGCCTTGTAAAATGTTGATTTAATTTGCCACCACCATTATATCACTGCACTCTTGTAGAGTGATAATGAGGCACAGCAGCACAGCCCTAACTCCCTCCTTTAAATTCTGTGAATTTTTCAATGCCTTATGCAAAATCATTGACGAAATCATCAACATCTATACTACTAGATGTATATCCAAGAAGCATGAAGGAAAGGACAGAAACAGGGTAGAGAAGGAAAGACTCGCTTTCAAGAAGAAATCAAAGAGGACCATGCCCTCTGCCCTTTTTGAAGTCTCCCACTTGTTCTCCATTCTGCTGCTGCCTTGGGAAGCTGTTCTGCTCACTGGTGAGACTGGAATTTATTTTGGTGGTTGGGGAAAAAGGGGAGGAAAATAAATATAAAATGACACCCATTGCCCACCCAACCTGGAATAAAGAGTGCTTTATATCTGGACTGTATAACCAGTACAGTTTTACCAGGGCTTGGCAATCTCCTTTCTACGTGTACCTGTTATAATATTAGGAGCTATGTATGAAAGAGTCAGCATTCAGAGCCATTAAACAGAGACAGTGAAGCAAGCATGGCTTATTTTGAGCGGTTATACCTGAGATCGCTCCAATGATTTGATGCTAAATGATTCTACAGAATTTTGATTATATTTGAAACACACAGAGTCATATTTTCTACCTCGCTTGCAACTGAGTGGTGACAGGTTCCCATTTATATTATGGAGCCTTATAGACATATAATACCATCTGTGAATCAACTGAACGGGGGAAAGCATCATTACAATAACATAGTTCTTACATCACTCGCTAGCATGTCACCCATCCTAGCAAGTATGGTGGATGACAGGTTTCTTTCAGATGACTCTTAGTATGAATTAATCAAAATCCACAGATACCTTCATATTCAGAATAGGAAAGGTTTGAGAGAGAAATATTTGCAGGGGAAAAAAATCCCACAGTCATTGCCAGTTAATATTGCCACATTTTTGCTTAACACAAGGAGGTACATGACTACATTCTGAAATGTGATTCTCCATTAAAACATAATGTACCAGTATATGTGTCCTGCACACCTTATTTTAACCAAAGCAATTCACTTCAAAGCGCTTTTGGCTACACATTCACAGGGCATGGAACCTCTTATATCACATGCAAGTTTATCATTAATTGTTATATTGCAGACTTCTGTTTACTATGAACTTTTCATGATATTATGAATTGTTTTCCTAGCACTAATGTTTTATATTCACATATAATTCTTTTTTTTTAGGCTAAGATATAATATCTGAAATATTGCTGTTCATCTCTCTTTCTCTGCTGCAGCCAGAAAAAAATGGCTGCTGCCAGATCACAAGATTATTATTTCATATCATCTTAAACGTCTTCATGTTGCATCAGCAGGAACCCACCTGTATCTTACATTATCCTGTACCTGCTACAAAGTCTGGGCTGATGTGTAGACTTGTTGAACTGTAGTGTAATGAGTATTAAATATCATTTTTTTCATTGCTAGATTTCCCTGTATCCTCTGGAATACTGTAGTTACTAAAACAAATAGTAACTCACCTAATAACCCAGCTAGAGACAGAAAAGAGGATTCTGCCGGTGCAGAACTGGCACTAGCATACAGCAGTTTTGTATGAGAACAGTTTAGCAAAATGAGTTTATGACACTCACAGGACAAGGTGAGAGTCTTTAGGATTATAATTGGTTGAAGACATTACTGGTGCTGTTTTGAAATGAAGATAAAGCAAATGAATTTATGCTGAAATACGTTAAAGGAAACTAAGTGGAAGGCTTTTGTTTGTACTATGTAAGTGTTACTCTTTTTCCTTGTAATGTTATATATCCTGTTTACTATATTCATCCCCAAAGCAGAGTAACAATAGATTTAAATTCATTATATCCTATAATAACACACTTACAGATACTACACAGTTAGAAAACAGATACCAGATGCTTCTTCATATTGGTATGTTAATAATGAACTGTTGGCAGAACAGTGCCCTTTGGTAAAGCATTCAGCTGATCGGTACATTGTGTATAGCAAATGCTGTATGCACACACACACACACACACACACACACACACACACACCTTCAGAATTCAGAATTCTAGGTATTCATTATTATTATCTAGTTAGGATGTGTCAAGGCACGAATCCAGGCTTATTCTTACCTCCTACTGTATTATCCTGGATTAGTTTGCTCACAAAAGTCATTCTAAGGGCATTTCAAATTTTGGTGGAATCCAGCATAAGGGGAAGCAAAACGCAAAACAAAAGCAAATTGTTCTGCTTATATACTGCTCTATAGTGTAGTAATGACTTTGTGAATGAGCATCCAGGTCAATTCACTGCTACTGAGGTTGATCACCAATATGGCTGGTGGATGATCAAGATAATCCCAGGAAATTGCAGGTGCAAAGCTGTCCCAAAGCATTCCCCATCATCCCCTCCACTCGGACTTGGCCCATGCTCCCAGGCCAACATCTAAGCCACATTCAGTGCATGCTGGCTACTTGGCTGCCCAGAAGATATAACAGTGGCTGCAAATCATCACTTTGTCACACACTCCAGGCAGGAAACCTGCAACGAGAAAGCAAAAAACACGAGCCCAGGAGTAATGATCCACCAATGGCTGCACATAAGCTTGATACTTCTGCAATCTCTGTTGCCCAATTCGCTGGATGCTAGCCAAATCCATTCCCATAGCTTCTGCCATTGATGCAGCTCCAATACAAAATGAGTGTGTTCCAACATGCCAGCAGCATATCCCAGCATTGCTTAATGCAAGTGACATGACCCTCCAAAACTGAAATTGAGTCAATGGGATGTCATTCCTTTGTTGAAATACTGTAGGTAGCCATGTTGTGGTCTGTCAATGCCAAATATTTTCACATTCCTACAGCAGGGCATATTTGAGTTAGCTAACATCTGCCAAGGTGTGTGAAGTGCTCCCTACCAATTTGATCTGTCCTTGATTTACGTATGGTAAGTACAATCTTATCCTGCTCCATCACCAATTTGGTCCTCTGTAGGGTGGATTGGGATAGGTCAGACTTAGAGCAGGCCACTAACTCACTGACTCTCAAAGCAGCAAAAAAAAATAAAGTGATAAGTGATGCCATTTGAAACAACACTACTTCATATTCATCAGTGCATATCTGACTCTAAACCCTGGTCAACTTGCATAGCATTTGGGGTGAAATTGGAGTTTGTGTTTTTGGCTTGTCCAAACTTTGTCTCTCCAGATGTTTTGGACCACAACTCCCAGAATTCCAAGCCTGTATTGCCAATGACAAAGGACTGTGGGAGTTGTGGTCCAAAATATCTGGAGGGACGAATTTTGGCCGCCACTGCCTTAGACCATCCCTCTAACATCTTCTGCAGTCGACACATATTACTAGGATGTTCAAAGCCCTGAGCCTTCACATAAAAGGAAAGAGAAGACAGCTTTCCTTGTATGGTTCTAGAAGCCAATCCCTTGAAATGCAGATCAACAGTAAATTGCATCAGTTGAGCAGGAGATGCCATCCACAAGCAATCAAAGCCCTCCCTAGCACAAAACCTGGCAAACTTGGTGCACATGGCTGAATAACTATGGCGTGTCCTAGGTGCTAATGATAAACATCACTCTGTTGGCCTATGCCATCCCAGCCTCTGTTGGCCTCTACCCTCCCAGCCTCCAGCACTATACCTGGGTTGCACAAAGCCTGAGGAGCCAGCAATCTGAACCGTGTAATCTGTTGATGGGACAGAACTTCACCTATTCTGTTTTTTACACCTTGTACATTCTGCACATGAAAAACAATATTTAACTGCAGGCATATTAATGTGTACACCCTAACGAACCGCATAACTCTGCTAGACTTCGAGGACAAAGTATTAATGATTAGAGATGGCACAAAATGTCAAAATGGCATTTCATTTCATTTTTGGTTTGTTTTTTATTGTTTCATTTCACTTAGAATGAAACTATTTTTTAAAAAAATTGCTTCACTTTTTTTAAAAAAAAAATAATGTTACAGCTGACCAGCCAGCCGGTAGGGCCTTGTGGCACAGTGGTTAAATGCCTGTACTGCAGGTAAAACTGTGCTCATGACCTGGGTTCAATCCCAGGTAGCAGGCTCAAGGTTCACTCAGCCTTCCATCCTTCCAAGGTTGGTAAAATGAGTACCCAGCTTGCTGGGGGGGGGGGAGGCAATGTGTAGCCTGCACACCGTAATTAAAATTGTAAACCGCCCAGAGACTACTTGTAGTGGTATGGGGCGGTATATAAGCAGAACACTTTTTTCAAGGTGCTTTTTATTTATTTATTTATTTACCTAATGCCAACCAGTACGCCTGTAGGCTGGGTTGGTACTTTTTATTTTTATTTTTTTATTCTAGCACCAACCAGCTGGCCTACGGGCCAGGTCAGTGCTTTTTAATTTTGTTTACATTTTATATTTTTTAACCTACCACCAACCATCTGGCCTATGGGACAGGTCAGCACTTTTTAAATTTGTAAAAAAAAATATTATCTAGTGCCAACCAGCTGGCCCACGGGCCAAGCTGGTGTTTTAAAAATTTTGTTAATTTTTAAACATTTTTTATCTAGCACCAACCAGCTGATCCGTGGGCCAGTCAGCGCCTTTTGGGGGCTTATCTTTGTTATTTATTTTCACAAGCACCGAGATGACACTTGTCAAAATAAATAACAAACAAAAATGAAATGGAATGAAACAAATATTTCCATTTCATTTTGTTTCTTTTTTAAAAAAAAACAGGGCACTTTGTTTTTCATTTTGTTCTGGAACAAAATGAAAAACAAAAATGAAATAAAAAAATGAACAATGAATAACTGTCCCCTGCTGAAGGTAAGTAACGCCCACAGTGAACAACAAGGCAAAATCACTTAAGCTAACCCCAAGATTAACTTCTCCCCTTTTGGCCACAGAGTTCAGGGGATCCTCATTATTTATGCCCCAATAGAATATAACTTACACAATCATTGCCTTCAAAACAACACCCAATCGTTGCTTGTGAAGCTCGATTGTAAAAATTAGATTACCACTAGGCCAACCCTATCAAATGAATTGATCCAAAATAATTATAGATAATCCCTATTTATCTAATTCCCTTCACCACCAAATCCAGCTCTATAATAAATCCCCCTCCCCTCCCTTTAGCCAGGCAGACTCTCTACTCTACTCACCCTCAGTTCCCAGTAATTACTTATAAATTATCTAATGATTAAAACAATTAAATAAATTAAGTGAATGAATAGCTTTTAAAACAATGAATTTGACATCCAATCAAACCTCATGGCCCAGCAGAAGCATGAGTTGGATCCAAGCTACAGCAGCAAGGTCGAAATCGAAGCCTGTTGCTGCTCCAAACGTTCTCCTGCTCAGCAAAAATTCTGCATGGCTAGAGGCTGGGGAGTTGCAGGGGCAGCCTTATATGAGCTCCCGGCCCCCATATCTAGCACAAATTTTCCACGCCAATTCCATCTGGGGGGCAAAGGAGCCCCATCCAGGAATGAGTCCTTGCGGAGCAACCATACTCAGTGAGGTTGAACCAACTCTTTTTTTCTTAATCTGACTTTCTTTACAGGGAAGCAGAGGCGGAAAAGAAACACAACTATCTGGATTATGAGAAATATATTTTGGAACACTTACATTAGAAGCTGCCTGGATGGCTCCCTGATTTAGGCATCTGTGGAGATGGAGATTGGAAGTTTGACTCCCCACTGAACCTCTTGGAAGAAAAGCCAACCTGTGTCACCACAGGCAAGCTGCACAGTCCCTCAATGTCCTCAGGAGAAAGGAAAGGTAGACCACTTCTGAGTACTTTTTATGTAGAAATAACTGAAAAAGCTCACCAAAAGTCGGAACTGACTTGATGGCAGATATTAAAATATAAATACCTGTCCTCCAGAACTCTTCCTACTCATGATAGAAGTTAGAGTGGAGGAGAGGAGAAGAGCAAAAGCCTAAAACTGGTCCTAACTAGAGATGAGAAAAAAATAAAAAAAAATAACCTTTCGGTTTTTCATTTCTCACTGCGGCTCTGTTTCGGTTCGTTTTTGTTTTTCGTGAATTTTTTGAAAAAAATTTGTTTCATTTTTTCATGTTTCATTTTTTGTTTTTACCCCCTTTTGCGCGATTTAAAGCATTTCCACGCACGGACATCCCCCAACGCCCGAGACCAGAGGGAAAAAACTAAAAAAAAATGATGCTGGCAGAGATACAGTATAGACTAGATATGCAGGGAGGCTGCAAAGGCAGCGGCAGGCAGCGGGTGTAAGGCAGCCACAGAGTGACTGCACTGCAGGGTATGGGTGGGTACTCACCGAGAGGTACGCACACACACAGGGAGGCTGCAAGAGAAATCTCTTCTTTCTCTCCCCTAAGAGCCAGGCTGCAGCCAGCAGGAACACAGAGACACACACCTGCCTGCCTGGCCTAAAGTAACAAGTCGCAGAGACAGCAATCCCACCCTAACTCCCACCGCAGACTGCAAGGAGGACGGGGGCTGCCAAAGCTTTTTATGCCCTCTGTGGCTGCCACACCTACTCAGTCTGCAACCTGGGCATGCTATTGGTTGAAATTGTCCAAGAATTCACATGTTCCCATCACATGGCTTGCATCAATCTTGTGGCTGGGTTTGTGTCATCCTTAATGGGAAAATAAAAAATACATTGCGATGGGAGGAAGACAAAAACAAACGTTTTAAGGACCGCAACCCCCTGCTAGGTAATAATTTTAAATAATTATTGCTGCATTTTTATGGATGTCCAGGGTGTTTTAATACCCAAGAAATCAATATTAGGCATCCGGGAGCTATTTTGGGTCGATGTCCCCTAACTCCCCTTAAAGGAAAAAAATACAGCAATCTGAGAAAAGACATACATGCACATTTTAAAGACCACACCCCCCGGTAGGTATTATCATGCAGAATAAATAATTATTGCTGGGTTTTCACGGATAATCCGGATGTTTTTTTAACATTTTAAAACAGCTAATTTCATTGCATGTTGCCATTAACGAAAAATGAAACATAACGAACCTAATTTTTGTGGTTCTGTTCAGTTCGTTCCAATTTCATCACAATTTTCATTATTCATTTCATTGCGTAACGAAACAAAGAACGAATAACAGAACAATTTTTTTTCATTTTGTGCCCATCTCTAGTCCTAACTATATTTGGAATCTATAGGATTTCATGAATTTTGGTTCCATGTAATATCCAAAATTTCTGACATAGGAGCTACCATGTTTGTGGATGCTTTAGCTTGCAGCTTGTACAGAAGCCATTTGCTGTCTCAAGAGACTGAGAGATAATATTGATTTCTCATCCCTTAAGGTGAGACCTGATATCACCACCTCTCAAACATTTTCCTTCTATTTGCAGTTCTGTACATTATTGTGCATCCATAAATGTGGGCTACAGTCCACAAAAGAAGAAAAGAACTGAAACCAAAAGTTTTCTGCATCAAGGAACAACCCCTCCCCCAGTTTCAAGAGGGCAGACTGTACTTTGCACAAGTTACTGGAGGCCATGCTAAAACCTGACTCTGCCAGTGTTGCCACAGCTGAGAAGCCACTGAGGTGTCTCTCCCTGAGTACACCAGGGTGTATTTTGTCTGGTCTTATATGGAATCTATCAAGCCTCAATGCAGCTCTTCCCTCCTACCAAGTGGTACTGATGAAGCTGCTTCCATTTAGTGGAAGCTGCAGCCCCTCAAGTGTACGAAGAGAATTTTGCACAAAGAGATTTGCTTCCCCTGCCTCTTCTCTCCTGATCATTTTGCCTTCTCTGTTATTCTCCTAATTCTCATTTCTACAAGGTTGGGGTGGGGAGATAGATACATTTGCCTGAAGGTAAGCAAATGTGCTAGTTAGGCCAGATAATTAATAAACCTGTTGCAAAGAAAGATGGGTCCTTTCGACTGAATTTAATACTGGAAATATTGGTTGCATGACGGTTGAATGGCAGTAATGTGAAAGAACAGGTGCATATACGATAGCTCTAATACTTGTCTTGTAAACATAAGAATTATTTGGCTGAGTACATGGGTTTTTTTTATTGCACTTGGCTGTAAACATGTGTAATGTTTGCCCAATACTTAGCACAGTGTACTCTGCACTGCATTGATTTGCCATTCATCACTGGAGCCCACCAGCTGTTCGTAAAATGCCAACAATGTTACACATCTTGTTGAGATCTGGAATGCTGCAAAAAAAGCTCCGGAGGTTTTGTAGCAGAAAGAACCCTTTGGCTTTGCTAGCGTAGGACCTTCAGTTATTTAGCTTATATACCCTACTTGCATCTTTAATGTTCCCATCTCAGCTTCCTTGAGATATGTCACTCTTCTTTCCCACTTCTGGGGCTTTTAAAGCTTTTGCTGCAAAGCTGCCTTCTTACAACCACTGTTTTAAAGGAGCAGGTCACCCAATGAGATAATAACATTGCTCTCCATTTTGTTTACCTCTCAGGCTGCTGACTGTTACAGACCTCTAGCAGTAATCTCTTTCTCCTATTTATTTGTGTTAGTAACATCAAGACTCTGTAGTCCAGGCTAACCCACAGGGACTAGCTTAAACAATATTTACAACTGAACCTGCCCTTCTAACCATGAAAAGCCCTAAACCCTACAGAAGAATAGCCAGCATTAGTCAAGAGCCAGCATCAAAAACAATTTCATATACAGAAAGCTCAGCTTTTGTACATATCCTGAAAGACTTTTCAAAAGAACAAGGCAAATAAGCCTTCCTTGAAAAAGACGCCACTACTGAGAAAGTGTGTGCCTTGTGGTAGCCTCCAGCTGAACTTCAGATGCCTGTGCATTTGCTTTTTTGTGTTTGTGTTTTATGGCTATTGGCTGAGTCTAGCTATCTTTTAGTTCAGTTCAAAGTTTGGGCCCTTTAGGGGTACACTACACAGTCCTACCTGGAGGATCTCAGAAGACAAGTAAGGGACTGATCCATTGCCATATATCTATATTCCAGCACATCTTAAGAACATCCATTGTCATTGCAAAAATCACAGTAACTGGGGGGGGGAACAGTTAGTACATGGAAATGGAGTTATTGTGCTACCACCTCTCTGGCTGGATAGGACAGCTAGTGCACACTTGTGAATTCAGGCTAACCTTTTCTTGACAATAGATATGTGTCGTTTCCCAGAAAAAGCAACCAGTCTCAAACTTTTTTGAACATGGCTGTAAACACAATACAGTGGACCCTTGTATAACAAACAGCTTGTATAACATAAAATTTGTACAACATAAAAAAACTCCGGAGATAGGGGAAATTTGCTTAACATAATCGCCTATGGGGCTAATTTGTACAACATAATAATGGGATCACTCTGTTTTCAATGCATTCCTATGGGAATTTGTATAAAGGAAAATTTGCTTAACATAATTTCATTTGGAACGAATTAATTCCTTTATACAAGGTACCACTGTATAGGCTGAATCAGAATTGTATAAATTACATAAACCATATGGGGTGATGTGTGAAGAATTGTTTCCAGTCTCTGCCCACCTTCATATGCCCCCCACTGAGAAGAGCTGACCAGAGCATATCCAAATCATATACATGATAATGCTTACTTTGTACTTCTAAGGTCCTCCAAGCAGTTGAATTAGGAGCTACACAACTTTATTCACATATGTGTTGCATTGACGGATTTCTTTAAAAGTTGAAGCCCACTGTCTCGAGCTCAGTGCAAACACATTACTATGAAGAAAAACCCAGGGGGTGGTGTATCCTCCTGATCATAATCCCACCACAATTCCATGAATCCAGCTGATTATACTACTTGTTTTTGCTCTTTATTGCTCATATCTCTGATAAGGAGGCCCCGTCAACTTCAGAAACATAAGCAAATCAATGAGCACAAAATTAGTGGAGACCCAATTCTATGTTGGAAAAAAATGAATATATTTGTGGTGTTAAACATAGCATAGTATTATGTTGCTCTATTGGTAAACCTCCCAGAGTTCCCTTTGAGAAAATTGGAGCATATCAGAATTTATAAATAAATAAATAAATAAATAAATAGGGGCCTGGAAACTTAACAGGCAAATCATTGCTTTTGTAGGAATTATAAAGTAGCATTTGTTGTTGCTGTGTGTAGTGGGTACTAAGAAGAGTGCCATTTTGGCAGGTGGCAGGGGAGTCTGATGAAGCTATAAGTTAGAAAAAGCCACACTGGGCGCTATTTTTTTTAAAGTAAAAAGGCAGAGAGAAAATGTAATATGTATCTGGGGTTTGCACTTTGCTCATCCCTGATTTAAATAGTGAAAGATTTGTGGATGAGTGAATCTAGCTATTAAACCCAAACAGTGCGACAGAGGAGACAGAGAAGATGAAGGTGGGGCTGGGGTTCTTCTGGCTGCCAACCCAGTAAAGAGCATGGTAGCAAACTCCCACTGAGCCCAATCGATGACCAACTGTCCTGAATTCTAAGATGTTCATTGGGCAGGGCGAGTAGGGTACAGCCAATGTGTGCTACTAGATGGAGGAACACTTTAAATGTAGGTATAAGGTATGCTGCCTTAAATGAGCACAATCATTTTTGCTCTTGATTTGTCAGCCTGTCAGAATGAAAAGCTGAAAGCAGTAGGAAAAGAAGACTGAACATCAGATGGATTGACCATGTAAAGGAAGCCATGGTCTTGAGTTTATAAGACCTGAACAGAACTATTAATGGCAGGACATTTTCATGGCTTTGCATTTATAGGGCCACTGCAAGTTGGAAGCAACTTGACATCACTTGACAAAAATAACAAAAAGTGCAATTAGACCAACCTCTTCTTCATACTTCCTTCTTGTAGGGGATAGATACTAAATTACTCACATTCTCAGCTTGTATTAGCATAGAGTCACCTCACAACATGTACTTGTAATAGCCAGCATTACAACTTGGGCTCAATTTACAAAAGATTCACCATATTGCCCCAAATATTTTTACCTCTTCCTTAACAAGAACCCAAGGCAGAAGGCAATTGCATCATTAAAAGGCAATATTGAAAGCTCAAAAGTGTAAGTACATAAATGCTAAAAAGGATCCAACAGGTGCTATACTAAGGGGCAGTAAAATGCATTAAAAGCAGTAAGGCCAAAAAACAAAAACAAAACAAAATTTGCACTCAGTCATTAAAGGAAAGCTTGCCTGAAGAGAAAGGACTTTACTGGCTTGCAGAAGGACAGCAAAGATGGGGCTTGCCTGGCCTTCTGTGGGGGGGGAGTTCCAAAGCAAGAGAAAAATCCTCTCATGTATCCCCCACCAAACACACAAGTGAGGGTGGTGGGACCACAAGAAAGGTCTCTCCTGATTATTTTAACAGACAGACAGGCTCATGAGGGAGATATGGTACCCCAGGTAGCTTGTAACCAAGCTTTTTAGTGCTTCATGCCACTAAAAATCACTTGAAACTGCTTGAAGATGCAGTTAATAAAATTGTGTCCCCATGACCAGTGAACTTTAAGCACAACCCAGCGAGTTTTACAAGTACCTGGTCTCAAAATGTTACAAAGCTTGTCTCAGTTCCGATGTGGATTTTAAACCGGTACTTGAGCCCATGGGGACTCGGGAAATCCACATCAAAAACTTTTCATTCTGCTGTATTGTGGTTCCCACTCGTTGGGACACAAAAGATGCAGTTCTTTAAACTACACTCATGGAGATACAGGAACCACATTTTGAAGCATGTGGCCATTCCGGTGGGGGTGGGGAGGATCCTCATTTTACTTTTATCTGGATTTTTTGGCCATGGGATAACAGCACTTTGAATTGCGCCTGGGAACAGATCAATAGCCAGGGAAGCAGTTGCAGTGTGGTTAAACTGATGTACTGCAGCCAAATTGTGTTCAAGCCCAGGTAAACAGCTTATGGTTGATTCATCCTTCCATCCTTCTGAGGTCAGTAGAATGAGTATCTAACTTGCTGGGTGGAAGGCAGCAATATGTAGCATGAATAAATTAAATTGTAAACTGCCCAGAGAGTACAGTACTTTAAGTGCTATGGGGTGGTATATAAGCAGCACCCTTTTCTAAACAAGAGAGTTCTGCCATCCCTGTGCTCAGCCCCAGTTAGCGATCTAGCCACTGTAATTTGGACCCACTGAAGTTTATGTATGCCTTCCAAAGACAGCCCCACAGACAAAGGCTGCCTCTGGAAGGTGTTGATAAACTTCAGTGGGTCCAAATGCATTACAGTACAATTCATTACAGTAATCCAGCCATGATGTAACTAGGGAATGTGTCACCATGGTGAGCGCAGACTTTTCCAGGAATAGACCTTGCTGGTGCACTACTTTAACTGCACAAAGGCACTCCTGGCTACCACTGAAACACTTTAAAGATTATCAGATTTATTTATTTATTTATTTATTTATTTATTTATTTATTTATTTATTTATTTAT
>JAHTLZ010003518.1:5172808-5193625 GCA_023846285.1 Phrynocephalus versicolor | reverse complement strand
TATTTATTTATTTATTTATTTATTTATTTATTTATTTATTTATTTATGTGCCTGTTAACCGCCCAATTTTCCCACAGGAACTCTGGGTGGTGTACAACAAATAACAAATACAACAACCCAAACTAACTCCCATCATGAACAAAACAAAGAAGAAGATAAAAATGAAACAACACAAATAATACAACAAGAAAGAATCTGGCAAGAAGGGCAGGGACAAGATAACACAGCCAGCAACTCATAGATGTACGCTCAGCAATCCCTAAAGGATTCCACACAAAAAAACCACAGGTCTTTAAGGATTTTCGAAAGGCTTTTAGAGACTCTGCCAGACTAATATCCAGTTATTAGGATCAGCTGATTTATTTATTTATTTATTTATTTATTTATTTATTTATTTATTTATTTATTTTTGGACAGCACCTGTAAAAAGCACAGGGTTTAAAGCCATGCCAATCTTGGAATACCATCATGGCTACAAGATAGCATCAGCCCTCTAGAAGAAATATATGATTTTATTATTGTTGTTCACATTTTTCAGTAATTTCTTGCAGCGGGAACAGAGCAACATAGTGATATATTGTCTGAATAATTATTCTATATGCACATGAGTTCATCTCAACACATTGGGACACATTTCCTTGCATTGATTTGCCGTTCATCACTGCAGCCCACCAACTGTGGGAAGAAATGAAGAGTCATCCATTTTATATCATGCACTGTAGATGTGTCTATGAAGAGTATGAGCAGAGCAGAAGTAACTAAATGTGATCACTTTATAGATCATGTGGTATAGTTATCCATACAGCTGGTAACTATCCAGAAAATAAAACTAACATGATCCAATTATGGCTAAGGGCTTTATGAGAGTTTTATACTTCTCTCAGTTTGTTTAGTTGCACAAAATTCTCTCGTCACATGAATTGCTGTGTACTGTATACTTAGACCTGTCTGAAAATCATATCTTTGCATAAATATCCAAAGAGTGGATTCACGTTTAAAGCAGAACAGGCTAAGACTTTCTGCCCAGTTTTATGTAGCAAAAAAAACCACATGGGCTCAATTTATTTCTTTCAAGAGATAGGAAGGGCTTAATCTGCTTTTCTAGGGATATAAATCCTCTGCTTTCTAGATAGAAGATGACTTTGCATACCACTGTTTTCCTTGTTATTTATAGTAACCATCACTTGAAGGTCAATCATGTGCGGATATACATTGAAGTAAGAATACAGTATTCAGTGGGTTGAGCACCCTATTCAGTGGGGACAGGCAGATAGCCATTTGGTGTAAACAACATGTATCTTACGTGTGTTCCTGACAGCAAGCAACATTGTTCCTATTAAATGGTGCTGCTTTAGCAGTGAGCAAAGGTGGGTGTCTTTCCTAATATTAGATTTTCTCAGAGACTTAACTACATTGGGGTGAATGGGGCTTTGGCCCAGAATACTGAAGTATAACAGATGCAAGAAGGCTGCTAGAAAGACACAAACCCTCCTACCTCAATTCTGTACATCAGCTCTAGCTACAGTGACACCTTCTCTATCACGGGGGTTAGGGACCAACCCATGATAATTGAAATTCTGCAATATGTGGATGCAGGTCAGGTTTGGCTTGGGGGGGGTAGCTGGGGGCTCTTGCACTTAACCCCAGCCTGGAGCTGCCCTGAACAGCTCTGGAGGCCCCAAAAGGGCCTGTGAGGGCCTTTCTAGGCCTGCCGGAAGCCTGGGTAATGATTTTCAGTGATCTGGAAGGCACTTTCAGTTTACCGTTTGGGGCAGCACCATTCCTGGGGTAACTACCCCTTACCTCAGGAGGCCTTTTTTTTTCATATACTGCAGTCCCACGATAAAACAGGACCATAGTATATGAACCACAAAAGGGCGGGGGAACACTGTACTCATTCCAGGGGTAGAAGGAAAAGAACATGATTGAACTCAGGGCAGAACCAATATGCATATGCCCATCTGACATGTACCTTCAAGTGTATTGTTATACCCACTGCAGCACATACCTGTGCAATATGGAAATACACGACCAAGAAGACTACATGATTAAATGTTTTCTAACAACATGGCCACAAAAACTCCTTTGCATCTCATATCACGATGCTATCACTAATGAAGAAATTCCGCAAAGATCAGATTCAAGATATATACAACTGTGAACCAAAGTATAGCAGATGCAAAATTGCAATTTTTCTGCCACGTCCTACCATGCCTGAAGATGGAGCTTCTGACAAATGCTCTACTTTCCTCCTTGAGGAGGAGGAAACAAAGCCGGCACCAACAAATGTGGCTTCAAACACTTAAGAAAGATCTCAAAACTGTCATTGTTTCTTGGGATGATGCCGAAGATGTTGCAAAAGATTGAGTTTGTTGGAGAACACTTGCTGTCCAATGAGCTCTGCATAGGACCTAGTAATGATGGTGATGTTACATGATCCAAACATAACCCTTTGGACAGGAAAGCCCTGGGTGCCAAAATCACCAGTTAAGGCTGAAAGCTCTTCTGAACTTTCTTGGACCTCTTCACCACACTCACCTTATGAGCTCCAACTTTCAGCCCAGCAGGCTGCAGTTACACCTCTCCACCCCACCACCCCACAAGAAAAAAGGCTGCACTCTGATGGCAGAAGTTTCCTCTGATCAGTTCTTCCACCTCCTGAACCTATTGTAGATGAAGAGGAAAGCAGAGAAATATCCTGGGTGCTTTGTCCCCCCACCTCCCACTTTCAACCATGTAATAGAGGCAGAAAAGGAGGGAAAAGAAGGCAGCAGAGAAAAACAAGGCATGTCTCTGTATTGAACTGTATTGAATGCTATATAAATGGACTCATGCACATGCACCATCAAATTGCATGAAAAGTAGATTTACCAAGTTCTGCTTGGAGGCTTTTCATAAGATTTCTTCCTCCACTTATGTTATGGAACACCAACCTTTTCAGCTGCAAGTTCCATCTCCTCCTGGTTGTTGTTGTAACTTTGTCTGGCACTGTTCTCTTTTTCCTTTTAAAACAAAATCTGCTTGATTTTATTATTATTATTATTATTGGTCTTCTAAAAGGTCTGCCTACACTTGCAGGGCTGGCAGTGGTGTGCCTTCGTACATGTATGTGTTCTTTTCTTTAAAAATTCTGCTTGTGGTTGCTTAGGCTGTCAGGGAGAGCCAGTTGCCTTTCTTCTTTTTCAAACATTCTGTTTGTGACTTGGGGTCGATTGGGGCAGTTTTGATTCTGATTTTTTTAAAATTTCTTATTTAAAATAAATCTGTGGTTTCAAACGTTTCTGATTGCACCCTGCCTGGGATGCTGTGCTTTGTAACTATGATCTTATTTGTATACTGGAGACTGCTGAGCTTGTGGCTATTATGTCAAGATCTGATGATGCCCAAGCTATTTTATTACGTTGTTTTTATATTGTTGTTGTTCTTTTAACCTGTTTGTTGCTCTATTGTATTGGTTGCTGACTTGTTCAGTTCTGTAAGCCGCCCAGAGTTCCGTTTCGGAAGATGGGCGGGGTAAAAGTGCAATAAATAAATAAATAAATAAATAAATTCCCTTTACATATGGCTTGTTAGCTGTAGCCATTTGTTGATACATAGATGCCCTAAGATCATCCAATCTCACCTGATTTTGGAATCTAAGCAGGGTCGGCCCTGGTTGGTACTTGGATGGCAGACCACTAGGGAATACCAGGTGCTGTAGGCGCCTGGAGTAGGAACTAGCAAGCTACTCCAGTATTCCTGCCAAGTAAACTCCATGGACATGGGGTCTCGAAGAGTCAGTCATGACTGTAACGACACCACAGAGAGAGAGAGAGAGAGAGGGAGGGAGGGAGGGAGAGACTCTCCAGACTGGCCGCTTTGGATACAGGGTGTGTTGGGCTACAAAGGGTCTGCTGAGATGTACGGAGAGGCAATGTGCTCGCCTCCCTTCCCCAGAGCAAACGGCCCCTTGCAGCCTGATCCACTTCGATTATGTGCTTTCCTGATCCTCATAAAAGCAAAATTTACATTGCTCCTCTCTCTCTCTGGCCATGCTGTTCTGTTTCCTCCATGTCTGCTTGCATTCCTCTCCCTCCTACTCTCTCTCTGTCTCAGAACCTTCAGTCACAAACGTGAAGCTGCTGGAGGGTACTTTCTCCCAGCTAAACAGAGCATACCCTGCAAAAATGTATGCCCTGTCCTTGGACCAGAAAGACGTACAACAACTCTTAAAAGGAAAGGATGGCTAGATCTATTATATGAGTACAAGTTGTGCCCCCACCCCCGAATCAAATGATGCCCTCAGCAATGCATAGACCACAGCCATATGCTAAGTGTTATAGTCTTTTAGTTGCACTAAGGACAGTCTATTTACAGGTTCACATCCTGTCAGATTCCTTGAAGGGCATGCTTTTTGTTTGGATACTTACTGTTTTCTGTGTCATTCTGAGCTAGGTCATCATCACAAAAACAACAATGGTTTTGATAGTCTGTCATCAGAGTAAGTCAAGAGTCAGCAAGCTATACAGGAAAAATTGGGCCATCTGAATGCTTGGGTCATGACTGCAAAGCATAAGAGGTGGACGAGTCACCACCATCCTTTGTTTTATTTTATTTTATTTATTTATTTATTGCCAGCATGAGCAGCCACCACTGTTACTGCCTTGTAAATGTTGTCAGGGCTGAAGATCATCAGCCATCGCTATAAAGAGATTTGTTGAATTCTCTGTCAGATATCAGTATATCAGAATGGACGGTCTAGCTTCATTAAAACTTCAATGCACAAGAATTTTGAAGGCATCAGATATTCAGCACAATGTGAAAATCCTTGGTTTGCATGAAGGGTGATGAGGCCATCAGCAGCTGATATACATGATTAAGTATGATGAGGCCATCAGCAGTCATCAGTATAATTGCTATATCGGTCTAAGTCACTGTTATATAACAGTAAGTTAAAAACTTATAGCAGAGAATATTCTGGTACCAGAAAAGCAAAACTCATTTTGAAAACAAAAAAGCCTGCATTCTTATCTTGCTTCTTTAATAATGTGAGCATAAGTGCACAATTATTTAATCCCCCCTGGCATTTTGTGTATCTCATATTACCAAGTTGATCTGTAGCAGCAGGTTTTTTTTAAGAACAGTATTTGCAACTACATCACAAGGAATCACAGAATAATAAATAATAATACTATATCTAATGAGAAGATCTCATTACATGGCAAGGCAAAGACTGTTGATGCATTGCACAATTGGGCTGCAAAAAGGGCTGTGGCTGCCCTGGAAATGTTTCTTGCCTTTTGCTTGGAGGAGTGGGTTCTGCCAAGTCTAGGTCTGTCCACTTGCTGCCAGAGCAGTGATCATGGCACCAGCTGCCAGGTCTCTATGCATTCTCGTAGTCTCACATATTGTTTTGTGAAAGCTTTTGCTTCCTTTAGAGATTCCACTGGGTGCTTGGCTTCTGAACACTACTGCAAGATAAAACTGAACCTTTTGTCTTCCTTATAGCCCCTGAAGCTGACGTCATGAGTGAAGTCTTGACAGCAATACTGCAGTTTAGTATTGTGGCACAAGGCTGCTGCTCATATCTAGCTTTGGATGAGAGGACTGCATTTAGTTTCCCTACCAAAGTGCCCCCTTTTAGTCTCACTTAGTTTGCCTTCAGTGATTCTTGTCTCGTTGAGCCTCACGTCACAGTGGCTAAACTGCAGTACTGCAGTCAAGTCACAACCTGAGTTTAATTCTCAGTAGAGATGGGAACAAAATGCCAAAATGGCATTTTGATTTATTTTTCATTTTGGGTTGTTTCATTTTGTTTCATTTCATACGAAAAAATAAAAAAACTCTGTTTCATTTTCATTTTCATTTTCATTTTATTTCATTTTTCATTTTTCATTTATTTTTCTTTTTTCTTTTTACAGTGGTTGGAGCTCTGCTGGCTGGCTGGTGGGCACTTTTCTTTTTTTAACTAGCACTGACCAGCTGGCACGTGGGGCCCTGGCGGTTGGTGCTTTTTTTTAGCGCCATCTAGCTGGAGCTCAGAGACCTGCTTGTCAGCACTTTTTAAAAAAACTAGCGCTGACCAGCTGGAGCTCGGGGTCCTGTTGGTCTGTGCTCTTTTTTTTTAACTAGCGCCAACCAATTGAGGTAATACACATTGGAAGCATGCATTTTGTGTGTGTGTGTGTGTGTGTGTGTGTGTGTTCTATTTTCAGGCAGCGGACAAGTGAAACTGCAGGTACTGATCCCTTGGGTCCAGTGGTCCTACTGTGAAGATCCTCTCCATTCAGTCACCATTTTATGAGGGAAAGAGAGGGGCTGTTCTTGCTGAATCCCTTCCTGCCTCTCACAGCCACAACTACACATTGGAGCTGGATGCTTCAAGTAGGGGGCCTCTTCTTCTTCTCAGGCAGCAGTGCTTCAGAACTTCTCCTGAAATCTGTACATTAAGGAAGGGATGCAACATTGAGCTCAAGGCCAGTGAACACAGACAGCTCCAGCGTGTTCACTTCTTGTGAGGACAACCCCGCTCAGGGAGAATGACTTCTAAACCTAGTATTACTCAGGGGACATTCTGCTGAACAGGAAAATGGATTTTGGAACAGAGAAATCTGAACTAGAGAACAGAGAGTGGAGTCAATTAGATACGGCATATTGAGTCTGTGTTATCTGGCTATATTTTTGCAGGATTCCTAATTCCACTTTTTCTATCCTTACTTTGACTATGTGTAGTTCTCAGAACATCTTTTCTACCATGCCAATGGCTCCCTAATTCTGCCTAACCCTGCATACACTCAATTTGAATTATTTATGTCAAAAAAAAAAAGCTGTTCCTGAAGAAACATGTGCTTTGGGCAAGTATGCATTGGCTTGGACTTTTCCAGCCACTCTCCTGAAGATCTTGCTGTCAGTGCTATTAAATTTTCAACTGTTTCTGGCTATGTATCGCATGTAGCATCAATAATGTGTTCCTGTTGTTATTGCTATTAGTAGCATAAGAGAGTTCCTTTCAATTGCTACATTTTTTCTGGCATGATAGGCATTTACATCTCTGTGTTCTTTGCATAGGAGTTTGGAATTAAGGGATGATTACTGAATGTGGAAGAATTCTTCGCAAAGTGGCCTTGGTAGGAAAATATGCATGAGTCTATTTTTGTCAAAGAGCCCAAGATACCAAAGTCTAAGATTTGTTCAGGTATACATACTTTGCTTTTAGTCACTCTGAAACATGGGTTTCAAGCCATTTTTAAGCATAAGAATATTTGATGTGAATAGATTATAACATTGCCACAGTACAGAATGCAAGATTTTTCATGAACATACAGTAGATATAGGGGTGATTTTACACACATCCTTCTATAGCATGGGAAATTTCTGACTCACAAAAATAGTCAGACCCAACTGGGGAAGAGGGTGCTATTCTGTGTCTGTGTGTTTCATCCAGATTTCAGCAGTGATTCCTATCAGGCAAATGAGATGCTTTTTTCATAATATTTGACTGATCTCAATACTGAAAAATAGATTTTTCCAGTCACACAATTAATTTTAGGATGTTTTCTTTTGAGATCTCTGAATATTGCCAAAACCAACAAGTTATAAGGGTTGTGACTTATGCAATCCTGATATCTTCTAAACTTCTTCCATATTGTTTTTGCAGCCATGGCCAAACATAGATTAGAAAGACCTGATCTAAAGCACAATTGAGAAGGCATATTGTAACTGACCAAAATGCCTTATCTAGTCCATTCTTTAGCCAGTGAGGAGTTACACAAGCAGGACATGAGTGGAATAGATTCATCCCATTCAGTTTGTACCACCAGGATCTGGGGTACAACATAACTACCATGATTAGTAGCTATCATAAAACAGAGATAGAGAAAAGGGGTTGGATACAGTTGTCAGACCTCAGGGCTCTGATTGAAATCAGTGTAAATTGTGATACACCCCAAGGGCTCCAGGCACCAAAGGAAATCTCACAGTAAATGATGCTGGATAAGGAGAAACTTTGATTTTTGTTTTATGTGTTAGATTACTTTATAGTTTGGATGGACACCTCTCTACCCATATGAGACCAAGGATCATTGATTAAACATGAATGTATTGCTATGAATGTTGTGCTTGTACAAGATCAATTCATCGAATAGCTGGTGGCAAGAGATGGGGACTGGGACACGAAGAGTCGGACACAACTGAATGACTGAACAACAACAACAACAACAACAACAACAACAACAGTGGAGCCTCATATAACAAATGTTTTGTATAACATAAAATTTGTACAACATAAACAATTCCAGAGATAGGGGAAATTTGCTTAACAGAATCATCAATGGGGCGAACCTGTGTACAACATAAAAATGGACGTGATTAGGGTTTACTCTTTTTTCAATGCATTCGTATGGGAAATTTGTATAAAGGAAAATTTGCTCAACATAATTTCATTTGGAATGAATTAATTCCATTATAGAAGGTACCACTGTATATGGAAAATGACTTCCTTTCGCCTGAATTAACCCATACTCATCTATTCTTCAGTTTCACTTGGCAATCTTTGATTTTAATCTCAGGACCACTGGGAACATGCATAGGTCAAATATATTTTATGTGTTCCAATTTATGAGATAGATTTTGAATCAGATAGCAAATAAGAAATTCTTATCTCCCTTCTATTTTTCAGCAAGTACTGTATCTGCCTGATTTTTCAAGTAATGGAGGATAGCTACTTTAGTGTACATAGAGGGATAAATCAGTTATTGTATTTGTAATTTCCTCATGTTTCCAATCTTAGATCAATTCAATCTAATTTCAGCACCATTTGAAGTGATATAGAGTTGTAAGCAACATTGTATTGGGGGCAAGGTTTGGTGCTGAGTTCTTATATGTGAAAGGTATGCATATACTGTATACATGCTTGGAAAAATTATATGAAAATGTACGACTATCTAAAATATAGTCATATGGGTGCAAATATTCTATGAAAGCTAGTTTAGGGACCACACTAAGGGTAGATATCTGGCCATGCTCAATGGTGTCAGATACAAGTTATGATTTAATGCCCCTTCAAGTCTTTCCTTTTGGGGAGCAGGCCATGCCATTAGGACATCCCCTATTACCTTCTACCACGGAGAGGTCTGGAGAAGTGAGTACATGTTGCATCTTCTATCTGACTCTTGATTCTGGAATAGATAGGAAGAACAAGAATAAGGAAGAGGAAAAGGATAAGGTCTAGAGATATTGACATACCTGAAACCCTTATGAGCAAACTGGACTTCCTGAGGCATGCAAGGTTCCTCTATGATGATGGCTTTTGGATGTGTTTGGCAACCCACTCCAGGTTGAGGTGGAATGGGCAGAATGTCCAGCTTTGGCTGAAGTTAATGACTCTGACGAGGCCCACACTTGGAGAGTGTTATGACAGCCTCCAAATAAAGCCTGTGGCTGTCTAAAAAAATAACACCCCCTCAACACAGAGCTCCCATCCTCTCCAGAGCCCCTTCTCACCTCCCTACATTAATCTCCACTACCACCAGTGCCCAGGCTACTGTAATTTTTGCAAAGTTGGCTACTTGGCTTCCCTTAGTGCCTAAGGGTAATGGAGCTGCCCTTTGCAAAGATGGCAGTGGTGACTTCACATAGGGCAAAGGACTGGATGTCACCTCACAAATATGTTCATTGTAACCCTTGTGAGATATGTGCCTGTTTGTCATTTCTTTGAAAGTCTCTTAGATTTTTTGACAGCTAAGAAACATGCATTATTTAATTATCCTGCTGTGGTTGCAACTATTCATTTCTTATGAGATTACCAGGGGGCAGAAAATAATAACATTTTGACTCTACTCTAGCACTGGTCATGCTTGAAGCTGCTTCATAGGCTATTATTAATGCAAGCGATTAAAAATAATTTTCATGTTTCTTTCCCTTTTGCTAATTTAGGATATAAGAAAAGGAGGGCCACCATGACCATTACATGGTCAGAGGGAGCCACCTCAGGCAAGAGATTCTGATGGTCATGAAAATGTTGGTTTAACTAACAGTTAAATTAATCTGTGCAATTTGTTGTTAGTGTATTTTACTGCCAGAAATATGAAGATATGTGTGTGGGATTTCTCTTCCCTATCTGCAAAATAACATGATGGGCATTGAATCCTGTATATCTAGTTGGCTATTTGGGTCAGCTACAGAAGGCAGACATCTGAAAGTGCGCCATCTCCATGACAGTTAGAGCTGTTCGGCAGTGGAATATGTTGCCACAGTCTCCTTCTTTAGAGGTTTTTAAGTGGAGGATGGATGGCCATCTGTCTGAGGTATTGTGATGGGACTGGATGGCCCTTGAGGTCTCTTCCAACTCTATGATTCTATGATTCTCTAAAGAGATCCAGTGAAAGGCTGAAGCAAATAGGATGAGAGTTTCTGCTTCTCGTGTTTGCATTTTTTTTTTAAATATACACTTATCTTCAGTAATAAACTGGTTACCATGAGGTATGGAGATGAGAAGAGGGGGAGATGTCATCAGTAGAAACCTTTCTTGTAGAACCTTTCTGACAAACGGGTTTTTCATTTTCATTTTATTTATTCTCAACCTTTCTCTCCTATTTAAAGTAATGATCAGGGTGGGTTTAGAGATAGATAGAATGGTGTACTTTGAAAAGTCTTCCTCTTTCAGAGTTTGGGAACCCATCCATGGAGATAAAAATGGGCAAAAAAAGATCTGTTTCCAAGTAACCTATAGTCTTCTCAATAAGGATGAAGTGATACAACTCCATGAAATGGTTGGTATATCTGCTTGGCTTTTCTTTATTCCTTTATTTATTGAAATAATTATGAAGGAGTATACATAAATCTGCCGCTGTTATTATGCTTATTCTGCTGTGATTTTAGTGCTGGGCTGAGTGTAATATTAAAAAGACAGTTAATCATTTATTTGACATTAGCTGTAAATAACATTGTCTTCACGCTGGTAATGAATATAGAGGGCATGTGTAGGGTCGTCATGGGCAGTACTCCAGTTCTTGGAGGCAAGATTTTGCTTTCTTAAATTATAGTTCAGAGAGGTATGTAGTTGTAAATAACGTGATTGGCTTGGAAATAATGAACTTGTAGAATTTATCGATGTTCACAGTTCTGCAATTTGTTAAAAATGCTTTTTTAGTGCAGATAAGTTATTTTTGGCACAAAATAGGAAAAATCTTGGGTTTATTTACAGCAGATGTATGGAGTCAAAAGAGGGCTGAGGGACAACAAGCACCACCAATTATTGTCACCTCTCTGCAGGCAGTACTTAGTTGGTTGGCTGGTTGCTTGTTTCAAAACTGGAAGTCAGCAGGTTGGGCATTTTAGAAGAGCTACAGTATAAACTGTAATGTTCCAGCCACTATAGGTTTTAAAACACACACACACACACACACACACACACAGAGAGAGAGAGAGAGAGAGAGAGAGAGAGAGAGAGAGAGAGAGAATGCCTGGAACAAAAAGAGTGTGCCCCAAATCATTTGGGCATTTTAGGCTATGCTTAATATATCAGGACAAAAACAATGTTCCACACTATTTCTTGGTGATCCATGATGCTGGGAAAATTTGTCTTATACATTTATTCTTTTTCCCTCTTGTTCTTCACTATTCTCTCTATATTGGTAACTTTTTCTGATTCTTGGACAATCTCTTCCCTTGAATCTGTAAGAAATAAAGGATAAGGAGAATTTGAGGCATCCTTCATTAAAATTCAATTTAGGCTAATAAAATTAGATATATGAATACCAGGTTTGTTGTCTTCTATTTAAATGCTCACTGAATGGACAAATACTAATAATAAATGCAGCATTATCTGATACCAATTTAGTACAGCAGATAATTAGATGTTTATTGGCTTACCTGTAGAGAAAAATCAGTCAAACTAGGGCCTGTCCAGACAGTTATATTGATTGCTATTAGGGTCACTTTACAGCATCTAAATACGTTTTGACTTAAAGTGCTCCATCCCTTAAAAATGCTTAGTCCCTTCTGACACAGTAAAAGATCTTCTGTTGGTTGGTTGGTTGGTTGGTTGGGTTTGTGTATGTGTGTTGTTGTTGTTGTTGTTTGGGGGGGCATGATTCAGCTTGCTCTTAATTATCCTATTGTGCAGCCTGTGTGAATGGTTAGTCCACATGTTTATTAATTCACACCCAAATGGAGTTAGTAGCAGTCTTATATGAAGCAACAACCCTATGATGTACAGTATTGGGTCACTTTAAAACTGGCTCTCATGTCATTATGAATTGAATTCTGACTGGTCTCTATCTAGCTGGGAATGACCAACATTCTTGTTAACTCCAGTGGTCTATTGGCTTTAGATCAGTAGATGGGAAATCCTTGGTAACGGAGGGTCATTATAATGTTTAAGTTCAAAAGACACAAAGATTTTTTTCTCTCTTGGAGATAGGATTAGTCCCTTATTATTTAGGTAACAGAATGTCAATCTCTCTGAGCTGAATGACACTGAAAAGAGGGAAATACAGATTATTGACAGCAATGTATACAGATTATTGATAGCAACAATCTGTATACTTCTTTCTACATGCTCTCCTCAGAGCTCTGGTTCTAGTGTTGCCTGTCTTTCAGACAGAGTTCATCATGAAAACAGTTATCAGTATGGAGAGAAGATGGGCTAGTTTTCTGGCCAGAGGATGGGATAGTAAATTAAGGCTTCAGTTTCGTACAGCCATCTTCATTGTCCCAAAAAAAAAGAGAAGGGTGTCAGCCTAATAAATTGCAGGAAAGCTCAATGACCAATTTTAGAGTGATTAAATGTTTTTGCCTCTGAAACATTGCTGGCACCAGTTCAATTGTTCTGTTTTCTTTTTGTCCTATGAATTGAGCATGTATAATATTAGAATGAGAAGCACAAAGTCCCAAGATTAACGAAGCTGGAGGTGGGGAAAAAACAGAGTGCAAAAGAGAGAGGGGGCGAAACAGATTTGTATAAAATCTATTTGTTCAGTGGACTGTATAATGCTGGAGGCACAAAGTATAAAAAGAAATCCTCAAAGTCTGCAGCAAATCAACATGTCACTTTTAATCTACACTTTAATAACTTATGCAGAAAAGCCTGGAGTACCTGTCAAAACAACAACAGAAAAATAGATACGTCTTGGAAATCTTATCATCAAAGTTTCCATCATAATATTAGTTCTGAAAACTATCTCAATGATCAATAGTTAAGATGGGTACTGCCAAAAAAATCTGACACCCAACTAGTAGTACTACCGCAAAATGTTGCAGTTTAGAGTGTTCTGTTCAGGGTTCCAGGCAGCTATGTCTTTTGACTACATTGGGTTCTTCTGGCACAACTTCTAAAGTGTTATATTCTCTCCTCCATTGTTACAATAGTGGAAAATTTAAAATGATTACAAGCCTTCTTCTGCTTCTCTCTTGGTCCCCAACATTACTATATTGCATATATATGCTGCAGAGTTTTGAATTTCTGATTGAATTCCTTTAGCTGTGCAGCAGAAGTGCAGGATTCCCAGAAATGAATAGCTTTATGTTCTCCAAAAAACTCCAACCCTTTTCTCATTAACTGATGCTTACAGTCTCCATAACTCACTCGGAGTCATTAGTAGTAGAAAGAATAAAATATGTTTCATTTACTTACCAATCAACAGAAAACTGATAAACATGACTGCTTTCAGGAAACAGATTTCAAGAGACTCAAGAGAGGGGGAAAGCACTGATCAGGGAGGAGTGGCTTTCTTTGAATTCAAAGGGAAAGGAAGAACAATTGGTTAGTGCTGAATAGATTGACAGTCACCCCAGCCCAGAAAGGTTCTTCCCAGCCAAACCTACTAAAGACAACATGCGACTCCAATGTAAGAGTCAGCCTTCCTGTTAGGTTTGCTTAAATTTCTTCATACTAGAGATGGGCACGAAATGGAAATATAGTGTTTTGTTTCATTTCATTTCAGTCTTCATTTTGCTTTGTTTTGTTAATAACGGATTTTTAAAAAGAATTTTTGTCATGAAACAAAATGAAATGAAATGCTTCTTAAGGCTGTACGTAATGGGGAGCTTTCCTTTTTTTTTTTTTTTTTTTTTTTTATTTAACAGGGAGTCCACTGCCCTAAATCAAAGACACTCAAACCTCGCAATCAATTTGCTTTCAAGCAAAGAACCCTCTATCAACAAGCTAGAAACCTAATAGCTAGCTGCTGCATGGAGAGATCAGGGAGATAAACTCAACAGCTGTTCAATGCAGCGAGGGAAGGAAATAAAATATTTTATAAAAATAACCTCCACAGTCCTACTTAAAAAAGGAAAGGAGAACAATCAGTTTAAATCAACTTGGAGACACAGCCAGTGGAGGGAACACCTCAGCTCCTCACTAGCTTCAGGCAGTCTCAAAAAAAATGTGTTTTTTTAATGAGGCAAAAATTTCCCAACTTCTCCAGTAGGTATTGGAAAACTCACTAAAGGGGGCATTACTGTGTGTGTTTTTTAAAGCCCGGTGGCCGTGGGGACAGGATTTTTGGACACAGTTTATCTTGAAGTGTAATCTAGTTTTAAAGGGACATGTGATAGAGACCAAAGATAACAAAATACTTGTACATATAAGCTAAAAGAAATTCTTGTAGATATAAGCCACAATCACAGCTGAAAGTGAATCAGTATTGGAGAAACATGATTCAGGCACACTCCCCTATCTGGGTAATTAAACTTCAAAGAAATTCCTTGATTATCTTCTCACACAAAATTATCTCTTAAGGAATTTAACTCTTAAAAACTATTTAAAATTTGTTTCTGGTCTCAAGACATCCTTCTTCCCTGCGGTCTGTTTTGTTCTTAAGCCAATGAGGGTGAAACTGAAGCCCTCCTCTAACATTTGTCACTCTTTTCAAACTTTCAGAGTTGGAAAAGGAGAAAGCTGCTCCTTGACTTCCCTAGATGAACCTGAACCCTGGTTTGGGAGATTGTGGGTCATGAGAAAGGTTACACTGATAAAGTATTTCACCCTTTTCAGACAATTTCTTCCATGCATTGAAAGTGACAGCAGATGCAGTAGGACTACTGTACTCCTGCATCGCCTGTATTTTAGAAATGCTGAACGTGGCTTCAGTATGGCTTCCTATGCTCATGATAAGGCATATTCAGTGGCAAAAAACATCTGCAAGGAAGATATAGTGGTTGGCACAAGCAAATCCTTTCCCATTTCTCACAATATTTCCCCTTTTGCTTTCTTCTTTCCACTATCATTTTAAGTTATTTTTTCTCTATAGCCTGTATCTGAAGCAGAAAGGAAACCTGACTGAGGCAGGAAGCACAATTTCAAGTGATGGCTTTAGTCTTAAAGTCCTTTAATTGTTTTGGAGCAACTTTCCTGAAGAACTGCCTTCTTTCTTCCATGCTTTGTTTTATAGCAGAGGTGTCCAAACTTTTTGCAAGGAGGGCCAGATTTGGTGAGGTGAAATGTGTGTGGGCCAACCATTCAGCCCATTTTGCCCCAAAGGCCAGACTTTGGACAAGGCTCTAGGACAGGAGTGCTCAACCTAAGGCCCCGGGGGCCAGATGCGGCCCACCAAGGTCCTGAATCCGGCCCCTGGGACCAATTGCAACCCCCCCACACCTACCCCGTTTTGTGAGCAAGCCAGTCTCCGCAGCTGCTTTTGGACTGTGATGCGGCCCCCAGTGGTGTCTGGGTGGTGGTGGACCGGCCCACTGTTTGAAAACTTTGAAGACCCCTGCTCTAGGACATGCAAGGAGGTGGGGAGGATGCTGCAGCAACAGAGCCAAGGACAGGGTAGGCCGGGCAGGTGGTTAGGGGTACGGACAGAGGCAGGAAGGGCAGGCAAACTGTAAAATTGCAAGCTCACGTCTCCATCTGGTATGGGGAGGAACCAGCTGGTGGGGACACATGACAGGCTGAGCTGGTGAGTTGAAGAGGCTGTGGGCCACTTGAAATTTGAAAACAGGTCACATTAAGCCCCTGGGCCTGACTTTGTTCATGCCTGTTTTAGAGGCTGCTAAAGAGAGGGTCTTACCAAAGGCAAAATCCAGACTATGGGACAGTCTCCACAGAGTGACATGCAGTACATGGAGCTTTTGTTATGAACTTTTTGGAGTTATGTGAGGAAGACTTTTCTACTCATCTCATGCATCTTAATTGTGATTAGTACAGAAAACCACGGGGAAAATGGATGTGAGACTTTCCGGTGCTTACTGATAGAAAGGACACCATTTCCCTAGCACTTAAAATTAAATTTACAATTACATTACACTCTCTTGCATGCAGAAACCATGTAATTATGGGAAATGTATTCTTAGCTGGGACGATTCTAAAATTCTGCTCACTCAATTACATGGTCTCGTATCTGAGCTAGGTCTAGCAGGAGCTGTCATTGTTCTATTATTTATATCCAATTTTTGCACGGGGAAAAAAATCATCCATAATTTGCTTCTAGCTTTCCTGTTTTCCTTCCATTTTCACCAGAAAGGAAACTCACAATGCTGAAGTTTTTTTTTTTTTTTGAAAAAATGACAAACAAAAACCTGAATAAATAAATCCAAAGAACAGCAGGTGGTATTCAATACTGCCGAGTTTGTCAAAGAGGAAACTCTAATTTCAGGCTGGAATGAGAACAAGGCAATTGGGTCAGTGGAGCAGGGCCCCACAATTTAGAGAACATCAACATCTAAAATCTAAAAAAAAAAAAAAGTTTGAAATGTGATGCTGGAAGAGAGCTTTGTGGATACCCTAGACCAGTGATGGCGAACCTTTTAGAGACCAAGTGCCCAAAATACAATTCAAAACCCACTCATTTTTTGCCAAGTGCCAACACAGCAATTTAGCCTGAACACATATGGCTGTGAAGGGGCGATGTCAGGTGCCGACAGGAAGGGCTCTGAGTGCTACCTTTGACACTTGTGCCATAGATTTGCCAGCACTGCCCTAGACTGACAGATAGGTGAGCATATTGGTCCTACATCAATTGAGCCTGAACTGTCTCTGGAGCCAACATGTTGAAACTGGACATACCATAAGAAGGTAAGATTACCTTTCAGGCATATCACGAGAAGGTAGGATTATCTAGAAAATACATTAATGCTGGGAAAAGTGAAAAGCAGCATGAAAATAGGGAGACCAAATATGAAACAAACTAATTTCTGAAAGGAAGCCAGATATTTGGATGTATAAGAGCTGATGTCTATAAGAGTCTATAAGAGTTGACAACAAGATATTTTGGAAATCTCTCATTCATGGGGTTGCTGGAAGTCAGAGGTGAATTGACAGCAAATAACAACAGCTCTTCATCTTAAATAATGATAACTCACTACCTATAGCAACAATTAACAATTTTTGGTTACTTTCTGCCACCAAAATGGTCTCCATTTGCAATGTAGAAATGGTGGCCCTATGAAAGGGTGTATCTGGATACTTAGCTCACTTTAGTTCAGCAGAACATGTTTTGGGAAGTGTTATTTCACCTTGTTTCCTGCGACTACAGGGGTCGGGTGACTTATTGGTTTCTTCATATTGATTCTAGAAAGAAGGACTCTTTGAGCCTCATGCCCCTGCACATTTCCACTACTGAATCAAGGACAGAGCCACGGACTCCCAAAGGTCAGACTGTATGGCTTCTGTTAATTGAAACTACCTTCAAAGCCACAGCACAGAAGCTTCAAGGTCAAGAAAGGGCAAATATCTCAGTATGAACTAGAAATTGATAGCAGTAGATTACTACACACCTGGTTTAGCTGGTGATTCTAATTCTTTGTGGGTGTTTTAAAGAACCATCGAGTGTTCAATATTTTGTCAGTTTAGTTTTCTCTAAGTAAATGACTTGGCTGGGGACAAAGATCTTTCAGGCTTACCATTTGGGTGGGAATTTTGGTAATGATTGTTCCGTTTATCACCTATAATCCTCTTAACAAGAAGATCCTGTAAGGATGTCAAGATATGTTTTTTTTTAAAAAAAAAATTGCATGCATTACTGTCTTGTATGTTTACTTGTAGGAACCAAATAAATCATTTCCTAAATGGAAAACACTAATATCATCTCAATCTAGTCTAAGGTACCAATGAGGTCATGAAAAAACATTCCCCTAAGATGTCTTTCATTCAATATTCTCTTTCTACTTCTTTATATATTGCCTTCCCCCCTTTCCCCCCCCAAAGAATTATGCTTGATATGTTGCTTAGAAAACATGTACATGGAGAATGGTATGTGTCTTTTAGGCAGAAAGAGAGAGGGAAAGAGAGAAAGAAGGATGATGGGAAGGGAGGAAGTTTTAAACAACACTGCACTGGTATTAAATAACAGGTGAGTTAAAGGCATATGTCAGCATGGACATTGTAGAACAAGAACAGCCTCTGTGGTCAAGCAAGCAAGTTCATTACTCACCTGATGAATCATCAAATGGTCACTTGTGTGTCCAGATCAAATGTCACAGTTGGGACTTTAGTAATCAACTACCTTGTATCAACCAAAAGTATTCTCTAGAGAGACAGCTTGCACATTTATCTCAGGCTTGTCAAAAGGTATCTGTATAATCAAGTGGGTGAGTAAAGCAGAAAATGCTTGTTCCTGGTGAAGCTGGTGTTGACATCATTCTAATCTCTATCTTCAATTGATTACCACTGACTTAAGAGGTACAGAGACATAGGGCTGCCCTGTGTCTATCACATAGGAGGACATATACAATAAAATGCTGTATTGCAGCCAGGGGCGGCGCCAGGGTTTTTCGCGCCCTAGGCGAGGGGCGGGGCGGTGGGGGGGTTGGGTGACGGCAGCAGCGGAGGTGGCAGGGGGTCGGGCGGTGGCGGTGGCAGGAGGATCAGGCGGCGGCGGCAGGGGGGTTGGTCGTCGTTGTCGGCGGCAGGGGGATCCAGCGGCGGCAGTGGCAGCGGGGGGGGCAGCCGGCTGGGCAGTGCCCCCTGTCCATTTTGGCACCCTAGACAACTTCCTAGTTCGCCTTAATGGATGCACCGGCCCTGATTGCAGCTATAACTGGAGTTCAATCCCAGGTAGCTGGCTCAAGGTTCACTCAGCCATCTGTCCTTCTGAGGTTGGTAAAATTAGTACACAGCTTGCTGGGGTGGGGTGGGGCAATCTGTAGTCTGCATAAATAAATTGTAAACCACTAGATAGTGCTTTAAACACTATGGGGTGATATATAAACAAAACACCTTGCTTTTGCACTTCACACTATATTTCTATTTAAAATCTTTTAACCCTCTTTCAGCCCAATATTGCAGTTCTGAAAGATCACCTGCCTTGTATTCATGCTGATGCATAGTAACAAGAGGACATGGCTGGACAGAGGCACAGTGACTACTGGTTTTTACTTCTAGTATCACTGCATTGAGTGTGGCACACTCGTATGTTCCGGTTGCACCTTGAATGAAGAATGATTTGGAATTTTCAAAGACTACAATGGGACCATGATTGAAAGAGGGGAACTGTACATATGGGGAAAGTCTCTATGTGACCTGGAAAATCTTAGTTGTGGCTATCAAGAGCTGAGACCCTCAGTGTGTAGCAGAAACCCTCCTGTTCAGAAGCTATCAGTTTTTACATGCCAATGCAACCATGGAGAGATAAAGCCCCATGGGGTAACTGGGATCACACATAAGATCCTTGTGTCTGATCCAACTGAGCACTGAATCAATCATACTGCTCATGAGGCTGACTCATGATGGCACAAATGTGTACATGTTAATTTAAATTCATAAATTATTACATTTAATAAAAAAATGAGAACGATACTGGGCAGCAGTAATAGAAAGCTGTCCTCTGTAAAATAAGACACACAGACAGTCTACCATAATGTATATGTGGAGGAAGGTGAGTTGACACTGAATATTGCATATTATCCATGGGAGTTTTCTCTCTGTGTTAATTTATTTGACAAAGTTATTATTGCTCAGCTTTAGAAAATGAAACATGTTTTCATAATTAAGTGGGAGGTAGTTTAACAAAATCCGCTGACTGCTGCCTTATTCTTAATAGGCCTGGGATGGGATTAAAATGATCTGTAACAAACATATTAATCCTATGAAAAACTGAAGGGATACATAATTTCTAAATGTTTAAGTCAATAAACACTTGTAAATATGTACACTATTGTGTGATAAATGTAGTATAGACTTTGGTGGTAATACCAAATTCCACTAAAGTCTTGGCTTGCACAAAAAATAGAATTACAATTTTGGGTTTAAATTTTGGATTATTCTCAGCCAGGGACTGGATCACTCACAATGAAGATTCCATTCATTGTTGTGGGGTAAGGAAGGCTAGGGCTAGGCAGCTGGAGGGATCACTGAATTGTAGTACAAAGGTTGGTAGTTTGATTCCCCATTATGCCTCCTGAGAGAAAAGCTGTCCTGTGTAGCCTTGAGCAAGCAGTATAGTTTCCCAAAGGAATAGAGTGGTAAGCCACTCCTCAGTCCTCCTGTGTTCCTAGAAAAGGATTCTCCTATGTTAGAATCAACTTGATGGTATGGTCATCTTACTACTAAGGTGAACTAAAAATGTTAGAGCTGTCCACACCCTTGCCTTTAGAAGAATATATGTCCCTTAGTCACTTTGTGCCATACAGTGCTCTGTCACTCTGAGGCCAACATTTTCATACCTGCCATTATCTTCAACAAAGCCTATATTAACTAGTTTACTGTATTTACAGCTTTTTCACATGGTTGCATCAACATAACTGATACATCTAATTATATGCTTAATTCTACTTAAGAAAATTCATGTTACTCCAGAGACAGCGTGAGAGAATCTGGGCTCACTGTAATGGGGGTCATCAGTGCATAAACAGAAGAAGAAGAAGAAGAAGAAGAAGAAGAAGAAGAAGAAGAAGAAG
>JAHTLZ010003518.1:5158964-5172138 GCA_023846285.1 Phrynocephalus versicolor | reverse complement strand
TCTCTCTCTCTCTCTCTCTCTCTCTCTCTCTCTCTCTCTCTCTCTCTGTGTGTGTGTGTGTGTGTGTGTGTGTGTGTGTGTGCATTTGTGCTGCCACCCAAGCACCTTATTGACGGCAGCAGCTTTTCTGATAGCTCCAATGGGGACAGTCAGTACCAGCTGGTCCTCTGCTGTAGTCGCCAGTGGAGGCGGCAACTGTGAGGGCCTTTGACAGGAAGAGTCAGTACCTGCTGGTCTTCTGCTGTGGGAAGTGGTGGTGGTGGCAGCTGTGAACAGCTGTGCTTTTCCCAGCAACTCCAATGGTGAGAGTCTCTTTCCCCTTGTGGTTCCGCCCTCTTCCTCCTTCATAAGCCTAGAAGCCTTCAATGTTGGCTTCACTTTGAGAAGGAGGGAACAATCCCCCTCCACCCAAAACAACTTTTCACTCTCTTCTGTCTCATAGATTTTCACTCACTTCCCCTCTTACCAGCCTAGCTGTGTCGTGGTTTTTAATCCCCCTACAGCCACAGCAGGAATGGCTGTACGAGGCAGCCATTGCAAGGCAGTTTTCATTAACAGAGGCATTCACAATGCCAAAAAGATTGCAAATAAATTGATTTTACATGCCTGCTAAAATAAATGGCCCTCTGTCAGCAAAGTGATCCAAAACCCACAATCCCTGGGCAAACAAATCCATGTTTCCCTTTATGTTGTTGCCACCTTATTTTTAATCATTTTTTCCATTATGCTAGACCTGATTCAACACTGGTTCTTCTTGCCAGTGTAACTGCATTCAGCGTCTTTCTGCTTGGAAAGCAAAACACATGCCCAGAGGGAGTGGGTAGTTTTAAAAAATGCACTCTTGCTTGAATGAGAACACCAGAAAATCCCCTGCCCACCCCTTACAGGCAGGAAGAATGATGCCCTCTTCCATGGTCTTATAAGTGAGTAAAAGTCACAGAAAGATTTACACAGCTACTTTGAACACATGATAAAGATTTAACACCACACTTTCATCCCCCAGCTCTGCAGAAATCTAAATAAGAATGGCAACTGTGGATTTGTCTTCCTGATGATGAAAATGAACTGGAAGTCTGTCCTCAGAAACCAAAAGGCCTAGGACAGTCTCCACAGCTTCACTTGAGGCAAGGGCCATAATGTGATGGTGTTCACAGTTGTTCATAACAGTGGGTTTTTTTAATGGTGGCAGATGGTGATAAGAGGACTCTTTCTGATTCAGCAGTAACTAGAGATGGGCACGACTTAGCGGTATTTTCATTTTCATTTTCGTTTTTTCATTTTCGTTACGTAACGAAACGAAAATGAAAAACGGTTCAAAAATGGACCGAAAATGGAAACGAAACAACTAATTTTGAGCCAATTTTCGTTTTTCGTTACTGGAAAAACACATAATGGAGCTAAATGGGGAGAAACGAAAAAATTTTCGTTTTCATTTTCGTTTTTCCGTTTTTGTTACGTAACGAAACGAAAATGAAAAATTTTGAAATTAGCTCACGAAAACGGAAACGAAACGAAACGGACCCTAGCCAAAAACGAAAACGAAAACGAAATTTTTTTTCTGAGTCGTGCCCATCTCTAGCAGTAACCAATTTAGTGAGCATTCCGATCCCACAGTAGTTACCCAGTTGCCTGTAGAAAACCTACAAGCAGATTGTTAGTTCATTTGCATTAACAATCTGCCACCAGACAATGTAACAGAAGCTTTCTGCCAGTGGCACAGAGGGAAATAAATAACCATCATGAATAGTACCCATTGATAGCCTTGTCTGTCTGCACACTGAATGCCTGGTTGCACACCATTTTTTCTCAAGGGTAGCATGAATAAAGAAATGGGGAGTGTGTAACCTGTATGAAATATTGGTTCATCTCAAAGAGATGGGGCAAAGAAAGAGTGGGACTGTAAGAGATTTGAATTAAAAAGAGTGGGAGAACTGAACAGTCAGAGCTTCTCTAGCCACTTGCACCACTAAGGCACTTGCCAATTTGGTCAAGGTGTAATTCCTATATTTTTGAATGTATATTTTATGTTTAGGGGTTTGGAGATTTCACAGTACATCATTCTTCTATGTACTGGACACCCAACCTAGTTGAAGAAGATGTCTTGATTCTTAAATTTTCATCTGAATTTGAATGCAAAGGGACACTTGATAGGTGAGAGGCCAGCCCATGCTCAAAGGCAGCAGGCCCAGCTTCCAGAAGAAGATAGTCGAGTAGGAAGAGGAGGTTGGAGCAGGAGCAGGAGCAGGAAAGGAGGCAACGGGGACAGGAAGAGAGGCAGATCAAAGCAAAGTGAAGTGATAGGTGAAAAATTGGCAAAATTGGATCCACAAACGGAACTATGAACTGAACCATGTACAAGTGTGGTTTGTGATTTTCCCCTTCCCCATGGCCGTAGTTTGGTTCATTCCCATTTCTAGATTTATTTCATTTTTTTTCTCCTTTTCTCCAGATACCAGGAGGAACACACCAGGAAAGAACTGTTTGAATGGCTTTAGGAGAGCAATTGGCACAGTTACTTTGCATACTGTTTATCACAAAAATCAAAACAGGGTTCCAAGGACCTGCAAATTGATGCTGCAGCCACAAGACGCTATCTCTCTCTCTCTCTCTCTCTCTCTCTCTGTGTGTGTGTGTGTGTGTGTACAGTTCCATCAATCACTTTTGTAGCATTATTAATTAAGCGTACACAGAGTTTGTGCAATCATCTCTGGTCTCAGGCTGCATCTCTCTGTGTTTTCATCAGCTGTGTGTGTGTGTGTGTGTGTGTGTGTGTGTGTGTGTGTGTGTGTGCTGTGTGCGTGTGTGTCTGCTGCATATGCTGCCTGAGACCTGAGTCTTTATTGATAAGAGTAAACAAGTAGAAACAATGGGGATGGGCAGAGGAAATGCATTCCATCGGTGTGGGAGAGGATGTTCCCTAGGTAGTGAGGGATTATTGATAAGGACCGAGAGGAAGGAATCTTTGTACCTGGGTCATGGAGCAGATGAGCCCTGATATCCTGTTTTTCTGGCCTTGCCATCTGTTTACTGCCTCCTTAAGCTTCCTAGGTCAGCACACTGGTTCCTACTGGTCCTAGGACTTCTGGGAATCCAGGCCTTCAGCCTCCTTGAGTGTGCATTGCCAACTTCGTAGGGTTCAGAGCCTATTGAGGGGGATGGAATTCCAACACACTTTGCCAAAGGAGAGGCAAAAATTGCATTTTTAAAACAAAGAATGCACTGTCCTCCATTTCCCAATGTTTTCTTTCTCTTGACTGTCTTCTAAATGCAACACATGACTGCAAGGTTTAACACCGGGAATTTATGGGTTTGACAGTTAGTGCTTCTGGGCTTTTTGTTCCACTCAGTGGTTGCCCCAAATGTGCATAAATACCCCTGATTTTCTTGGTATTGACACATTTATCCAAAGGCAATGCATATCCCAAACTGAAGGTTAAAAGAATCTGCATCAGCCAGGGGAGCAGAACATTGTTTTCACAAAACTTCTATTCCATTTCTATAAAATGTAAAGCAGTCCTAATTGGCGGGCTAGCCTTTCTTTGAACCAGTAATAATTCGCAAAAATAAAATTTCTTATCCTAATAATTTCAGAATTGGTATTGTTGTATTTCAGTTGAACAGGAACATCAGCATTCAGCAGAAGATAACTTTCATTATGGCTAGGGCATAAAAATAGCCAGAGGCACTGCTTTTTATTACATACAGCTGGTGGTCAAATTTAGTTTAGCGTAAGGTGATGGTCTTCTCTGATGGAGAGGGTCACCTATGATGCCTTCCTCCTTATGGGTTTGTTGTGCTTCAGTCCTGTAGACAAAAAAAAATTCTTCTAAAAACCTGCAATGTTGGGTGTTGGGTATATAAATCCAAATTTATCACCTCCTGGCACAGGAAAGGAAATTGTTGCAAAATTATTCTCTCAACTCTAGAATAGGGTGAGATATTTTACTGAATGCATGCCAAGAGAAAAGAACAAAAAGAAAATGTCCCCTTCCCTGCATTCTGACTCAGATTCAGCAATATTGCACAAAATGACACTTCCATTACAAAGAACTCCTTAATGAAAATAATGGAGCTCGCAAAAGATGATAGTGACAATTATTCAGTTGCTTTGACTTTTCAGAATTAGAAAGCATTGGAAGGGTCTCCCTCCCTCTCTCTGGCGTGGTTGCTCCCTCTCTGTGTGTGTGTACTTTCCCTCTAAAGGAAAAGGACACTACTTTCACACATACTGTACAAAGTTTACACCAATTATGGAGCATCTGATGAGAAAATCATGCTGTTTCCTTTACTTTTGCCGTAGGACAGGTTTTGTGGGGCTTACTAAATCTTCTTTGTGATGTCTCATCAAACTGAGCCAGCCTACATTCCTGAAATGAATAATTTAATGTGGATGGTTTACATCCCTACTCAGTCTGTTTCTGTTCTGCATATTAGAGCAAAATTAAGCCTTACCTTGGAATTTCCAATGATCTGAATATCAGTTTTGGCATATGCATCTTAAATGTATTTACAAATTGGTGTTATTATTTCTCTTGGGAGATTCATATCCCAGTTTTTATAAGGATAAGCAATTCGTTTGAACTCCATTTCTGAGCAAAGTTTAAATGGTCTTCAATATCACATAAACTAGACATCGGCATAGCAGTTGTATAAGGTGGGCATGTGTGGACTCACAATTAAACTGTGTATTCTATCATCATCCTTCACACACACTCCTTAGAACTACATAAGTATAATGTGAATCTACATTGTCTCTGCAGTACACTATTGTGATTTTTAAGTGGTGATGTGCTATGGTATAATACTTTTCTAAAAGGACAGAAAAATATGTCAATGTTGCTTTTTTCCATCTTCCCATATTTTAAATTTCAGATGATTTCCAGCTTGAATGCACTATGTGGAACATTGAGTATATGTTTCAGAGCTGAAGATAAATGATTATTCCCCCCATTTACACTGGTCAGATGTAGTAGACATAAGATCATATGAACCGATTGTGTAGGTCAGGCATGTCCAAACTTCAGTCCTCCAGATGTTTTGGACAACAACTCCCACAGTCCTTTGCCATTGGCAATCTAAGCTTAGAATTCTGGGAGTTGTGGTCCAAAACCTCAGGAGGGCGGAAGTTTGGACATGCCTGGTGTAGGTGTTAAACATGAGAAAGGGGGAACAATGAGAGCAGCCCCATGTTGTACTTATGTTCATATACCAAACATATTAACCTATTGAAGGAAGGAAGGAAGGAAGGAAGGAAGCCCAATTTAGTTGAGTATACTAGACATAGGGTATGATCAGACATAGGGCGTGATCAGACATAGAGAAATATGATCTTTTAATCATGCTGGAAAGAGTAACTACTGGGAATGATATTCCTTAAAGTGACCTTTCATAGAATCACTATCCAGTCCAGCCTCTCTATTAGAGATGGGCAGGAAATGAAAAACGAAATGCTGTTTCATCATTTTTATATAAAAGTTGTTGCAATAATAGCTCGCCTGTGGGGTGCTATTAGTGGCTTCCTGACTCAATTACAACGATGTTTTCCTAGGGGGACCCCCTTTGGAGTTTAATAACTCAGCCACTTAAACCCCAAACCTCTTCAAATTTGGGGGGCTTTTAGGGAAAAGCTACGTTTCGTGTCTCTAGGACTCAAGGGAGCCATTGTATAGTGTTTTGTTGCATTTTGTTTCCTTCCAAAATTCTCTTAAAATTTCATTAGCAACAAAACAAAACAAAGACTACTAAAGAAATGAAATGCTATATTTTCGATTCATGCCCATCTTTAATTTCAACTGCTGAACTTAGAGATGGGCATCCATCCTGATCCAAATCCAGCTTGGGCAAGGGTTTGGATCAGCATGGAGTGCAATTCCCTGAACATCATGTGATCACCAAGAAATAACTCACAACAGAATGCACTAAGTAGTCCAAAATGTGAGCTATATGTCCTTGTGATCAAAGTTAAGCATCAACAGATATGGGCTAGATGCATGGATCTATCACTTTTGCTTTCTCACATATCATTCCTATAAATAAATAAATAAATAAATAAATAAATAAATAAATAAATAAATAAATCTCATGGAGCTTATTAACACAATGATGAAACTGTGCTCCCATCACTTCAGAAGTCAGATAACTGAATGAAGGCCACAATGCATGGAGACATTGCCCTCCCACTCGAAATGATGAGACGAGTCAATGTATTGGGGGTAACTGGGCCACACTTTATTAGCACAACTTCAACAAACAACAACAACAGGAGGGAGCAGGCATCAGCAACCTGGTTGGAACCCCGGGGTCTCCCGGGACCCCTCCAACCGGGCAGCATCGGGCGAGCCACAAACCCCCAGGTGGTGCAGTCAGCTGATGGCACCCACCAGGCCAGTTGGTTTAAATTAACCCTCCCTGCCTTTGAGGGCATCAAGCTGGGTAATTCCCACTGCAGGGAGGTGTTCACCTGCCCCCACCCCAGCACCGAGACCTCCTGGCCCGCAGTGCTGTGGTTAGGGGGCATTTGGGTCCAGATGTTAATTGTAAGCTCACCGCTGCCCTCCATCTGTTTCAGCCTCCATAGTGTGACCAGGAAAACTCCAAAAAGACAATCTAACTCTGAGGTACCAGTGTGGGATAGGCGAAAAATCCCCGCTCTCAACGGCCAATCTAGAGTGTGGATCAAAGATTCCTGTCCGGCCCCAAAATAGGCGACCAGTTAAACTCACACTAGTCCTAACACGGTGGGTGGGTGTGGAACGCTAAACAAAGACTGTCTGCTGTGTGGGGGGAGGAGCCACCCTTTATAGGACACTCCTCCCCCTCCCTTCAGGACGCTGATGTCCTGCCTCATTTCGCCACTCTCGCGAGGAGGCAAATCGGCCCCGCGGGGCGGACGCACCGTCCACGGAGCCAGCATTCCTAAAAACCTGTTCAGCACATGGTATAGAGACCTTGTCTAAGCCTTGGGCAGATATATCTGAATCTGGCCAATATTTACTTGCATAAGTGCTTGATGTGATGGCACAATGACCTCACATGTATAATTTTTTTTTAAAAAAAATCATTTATTTAATTGCACTATTGTTCTTTCATTTCTTTCTCCTTTTCTTTAATTTGGACTATTTGCCTTAGCAAATTCGGTAAAAATTCCAAACAAAACTTTAAAATGTATTTAGTAAAATATTAGCCAAAATCCTGTTAACTTAGCACAGTAAAACACACTATAGTAGGTGCAGTTGTAAAAGTCGACTCTTCCTAAGTTCCATTGATTCAAATGGACCTACTCTACCTATGATGCACTATACCAGTAATGGCGAACCTTTTAGAGACTGAGTGCCCAAACTGAGATTCAAAACCCACTAATTTTTTGCAAAGTGCCAATACAGCCATTTAACCTGAATACAGGTGGCTGTGAAATGGCGATGCTGGGTGCCCACAGAAAGGGCTCCAAGTGCCACCTTTGGCACCCATGCCATAGGTTTGCCAGCACTGTACTATGGGATAGTAAATTGCAGTTATACTGGGTTTATTTGAATAAATTAATGGGGTTTACAGATAAATTTATTTGCAAAATCCCCATTGATTCAAAGGTTCTACTTTATTGCTATTTACTGCTCTAAGCAAGAGTATTTTGGCCAGAAACATCAAGTGTGGTGCAGTGCAGTGCAGTGTAGAGTAGTTTTTGTTAGTGGTTCTCACACTTGAGGTTCCCAGATGTTTTTGGACTAAAACTTCCAAAAGCCTTCTCCACTAGCTGTACTGGCCAGGACTTATGGTAGCTGTAGGTTATGCTGTTTTATAGGAACAATACAAACATGTTGAAATTTATTTATTCTAATGCCTGAATTTTAATAGTAGCAGGCAGTGGGTTTTTTATTGCAATAAAATGTCGCGTTGATTTTATTTTATTTTATTTTATTTTTATTTTTTTAGACCTGCCCATTAATGGGCTGGGCATGGGATGGGACCATGCAAATTTTCTGCTCCATTCCACCAATGGCATGGCCAGGTTTTGACTGACACTTCTGGATGTGCCAGAGGGTATAAAAACCCAAGGCAACTTCCAGAAATCGCAGTCGGTGTGTGGTGGTTGAGGGAGGAGGGCTGTGGCTGCTGGTGCGATCTGATTGAGACAGATGAATATTGGAGGAGGGAGGCCTGGGTGGCTGTAGCCTTTCAGTTAGGCAGGCAGGGAGGGAACTGAATTTAGAAAATTATTGTTTTGATTCCCTGCAGCTTTGTCTGCCTAAGGGAAGCAGTTATTCTTTTTTTTCTTTGTTCTCTTCTGTGGCTGTTTTTGGGGAGAGGAGGATTTTTCTGCTGTTGGATAAAGGGAGAGGGTCGACTGGGAGTGGGGTGTGTGGATTTATTTTAAAATATACCATTTATTTCCTACTTTTTTCCAAGTTCAATTTGCTTGCACACCCACACACAATTTGGGGTGCAAGAACAGAACACTCAACAAGAAGTTCTCTGCTGAGTTTTCTGATTAAAGTGGGAAGTCAAATTGTGCTAAATCGTGGTAGAAATGACAAACGATGAACGAAATGTCGAAATGACAAATTTTTGAAATTTTTTGAGACAAGCGGAAACGGAACGAAACGGACCCGTTCCGACAAACGAAAAATTGAAATGTCATTTTTCCTGGTTGTGCCCATCTCTAGTCAGAAGAATGAGACCTTTTTTGAGTAAATAGATATTTCCATTTATCTTGAACAGAATAGTTATTATTACATGTTCTAAGAATATGGTGGAGACTGTTTTTGATGTTCCACAAATGCATTCATAAGGCACTCTGCTTATTAAGCACTGTCTTAAAAACATACTAAAGTGTATATGATGGTGATGTGAGGCACTTTAGCTTTTTTCCTAAGTACAGATGAGCGCGTATGTATAATTAGCCTAAAAGGAATGTAACAGAGCACTCCAAATAAAGTAGAACATATTGTTTTATTCGTATTTTTCACCAATAAATGTAATAGCCGGAATACATAAGGATCAGCTCAAATAAGAAATACAACTTTGAGAATACATCCCTAGTCCAGTAGAGAAGAAAATACACACCGTAGATATAGTTATTGGTAGCCCATTAATACCTGCACTGTTAATTAAAGTAATTATGCACACAAGCCAGGCAAATTGCTAGAAATTCATGGTAGAAAATGGCTGCACATCATTTTAGCAGGGCAATTATATTTATGCAGAAAATAATTAAGTGGAAATATATGTAAATTGAATGTAATCATCCATTACTTGGAATTTTTTTTTTTACCTTACCTTAAATTACATTACATCTGATGTAAGGTAGAATGATTGTCACTTCTGCAATAGATTACAGTGACCAAGAAAAAAATACATTCTTAAAAAAATAAAAATTGAAAACTGTCCATATTTTGTCCATCCTATTTGGAAGCAAGAAAGTACAGTGGTACAGTAGGGCCCCCATATCCACTGATTCATTATCCACTAATTCAGTTATCCCCGGTTGGCAGGGGGAAAAATAAAATAAATAATTCAGCAGCTGCAAAGCAAGCTACTGTGACAAACAGCAGCTGTAAAGCAAGCTACTTTCATAAAATAGCAGCTGTAAAGCAAGCTACTGTCACAAAAAGCAGCTGTAAAGCAAGCTACTGTCATAAAACAGCATATGTAAATCAAGCTACTGTCACAATCAGCAGCTGTAAAGCAAGCCACTGTCACAAAACAGAAGTTTTTGGGAGTTTTGGTACTCTCTCTTATCCACAGTTTTCATTATCCAGTCCAGGAACCAATCCTCAGCAGATACCGGGGTCCTACTGTACCTCATAAGACGAATGCCCCTTAAGATAAAAAAAACTTGTAAGATGAATGGGGATAGGAAAAACATACCTACCTATCTACATACCTGAACCAGTGGGACAGTGTTGTCCCTTTCCTACATTGTGCAGTCATCATCAGACCCAGCCATGGCCTGGGAGTTAAAGTTTACAAGAAACTCACCCACACAGATCAGTACTTACTGTTTAACTCCCACCATCTATTACAGCACAAATTAGGAGTTGTCAGGACCCTAAACTATAGAACAGAGAGCATCCCCACCTCCACAGAAGCCAAGAAGAAGGAAGACAGGCACCTGAAGACAGCACTTAAGGCCTGTGGGGATATCCAAAGTGGACCTTCAACAAAGCAGTGTGCCAATCCAGAAGATCAAGGGATCAGTCTGAGATCCAGAACTGATGGAAGAACCTGGTCATTCCCTGCATGTCTGGAGGGTCTGAGAAGCTTAAAAGGATTTTTGGCAAACACCACATCCCTGTTTATTTCAAACACACAAACACACTAAGCCAGAGACCTGTCCACCCAAAGGACCCAATACCAAGACACAAAAGGAGCAATATAGTATATGTGGTCCAATGCAGTGAGGAGTGTGCAGACCTCTACATTGGAGAAACTAAACAGAAGGATGGCCCAACATAGGAGGGATAACAGCTCAGGGCCAGAATCAGCAGTACACCTCCATTTGAAAGACAAAGGGCACTCATTCAAAGATGAGGATGTACACATATTAGACAGAGAAGATAGGTGGTTTGAGAGAGGGGTCAGGGAAGCCATTCATGTGAGCATTGAAAACTCCTCTCTCAACAGAAGTGTGGGCCTCAGACACAGCCTGTCTGCTACTTATCAGGCTGTGCTTTCAACAATACCCAACAAATCAAAAAGCCTTCACCACCAAGACCATAGCTAACAAGTCAACTCATACTTATGAGCCTATTTCAGACCAGGGTAACAAGAGGTTACTATAAGATGAAGGACTCAGAACTAGCTTTCTTCAGATGGATGAAGCTGTTTGGATGAGCAGTGAAATGTTTCTAACTCTCAAGATAAAGAAGTCCAGTTGCCATGACTCAACTTCCAGAAAAAGCCTTCTCATAGGAATGCGTTGAAAACCTGTTAATCCGTTCCCTCCAGAATGGATTAATTGGCTTTCAATTCATTCCTATAGGAAACTGTGCCTCTTAAGATAATTTTTTCATTAGACGAATTGACTTGTAGAAATTAAATATGTTGTACGAGGCACTACTGTACATTTGAAATTAATCTTGTAATGCTAATTCAGAATGATAGTAGTAAATCACTCCTGTTCCATCTATAAAGTGATACTTTGTGTGTGTGAGAGAGTGTGTGTGTGTGTATTGGTATTATGAAGTACAGTAGCAGTAAATCAATGTCATATTTTCTATTATGACTTAGAAACCCATTGAATTGAGCATTAACCTATGCCTTAGAGACCACACAATTATTTTTCTAAAAGTGAATGAAGCACAATAGTTTTAGTAACTATAGTATATGCCCCTGTTCTTTAAAATAATGCCTGGCATCTGTCACTGACATGGTCAATTTTATTTTTCTATAGTTCGAAATATTTCATTAAATTAGAGACTGACTCTTGAAATAAGAACATAGACTCATAAGAACATAAGAACATAAGCAAAGCCTTGCTGGAACAAGCCACAGCCCATCCAGTCCAGCATTCTGTCTCACATAGTGTCTCACCATTTGCTTCAGGGTATTCCCAAGGAGTAAAAGGGCAGCTCCATCCTTGAAGGAACCCACAGGAATGGAGCATACCGAAGGGTTCCCAGACAATACCATCACACCCCAAGGACCTGGTACCTGTAACTCTAGGGCTTCCTGATGGCCAGAAGGTACCTGTGTATGCTATGGTAGACTCTGGGGCAGCTCACTGCTTTGTGGATGCTGGGTTTGTGTGGTGCCATCGGATTCCAGTACAGAACAAGGAAACTCCTTTGCTGGTAGAATCCATTGAGGGTCGGTTACTTCATTCTGGGCCGATAGCTCAGGAAACCTGTCCACTTACTCTTCAGGTAATGGACCATAATGAGCAGATTTGCTTTAATTTCTTTGCACTGTTCGTTTAAGAAGGCCGCCCTGTCTCTCCTTGCTATTCTTTGGAAGTCTTCGTTCAATTTTCTATATCTTTCCCTTTCTGCCTTGCATTTTGCGTCCCTTCTCTCCTCCGCTATTTGTAGGGCCTCGTTGGACAACCACTTTGCTTTCTTGCATTTTCTTTTCTTTGGAATATTTTTCATTGCAACTTCCTGTACAATGTTACAAGCCTCCACCCATAGTTCTTCAGGTGTTCTGTCCACCAAATCTAGTTCCTTAAATCTATTCTTCACTTCCACTGTGTATTCTTAAGGGATTTGACTTAGATTATACCTGACTGGCCCACTGGTCTTCCCTACTTTCTTCAGTTTAAGTTTGAATTTTGAAATAAGAAGCTGATGATCTGAGCCACAGTCAGCACCAGGTCTTGCTTTTGCTGACTGTATAGAGCTCCTCCATCTTTGGCTGCAGAGAACATAATCAATCTCATTCCGGTATTGTCCATCTGGTGATGTCCATGTGTAGAGTCGCCTTTTGTGTTGTTGGAAAAGAATGTTTGCAATGACCAGCTTGTTATCATGATAAAACTCAATTAGCCTTTGCCCTGCTTCATTTGGAACTCCAAGGCCAAACTTGCCAGTTATTTATTTTGTCATTTGACTCCCTACTTTACCTCCACAGTAAGCATGCCTTGGTGGTAAGAAGTGCAGGTAACATCACTTTTCTGGCACAAGCAAAGAGTGGCAAGTAACACACATGTTGACAATTAGTTCAATCTCTAATCTTATGTTTTAACCATTATACCAGTTCAGATCTCAAGCATGTCTTACAGACATTCAAACAGTACCTAGTCTTGATTATGGTACATCTGTAGAAAAGTGCCTGTAAATATATATTCTTACTAACTATATTAGGAATGCATTAACTGGTTATGCTCTATCAAGCCACAACCTGCTTAACTTACAATGGCCAGAAGGAGACTCCAGCTATACTCTCCCAGTGAGTTTCCATAACCAGGTAGGGATTTGAACCCTAGTATCTATAATCCTAGCCCATCACTCTATCCACTATGCTACACTAGGTACCAATTACAGATATAGATACTAGCATATTTCTATCATAGGATACATACTTTTTTAAAAACATAGCAATATAATGCAACAGAGCACCCAGAAAGGTACTCCTTGTGACTCAGGTGGATTCCAGACCAAAATACCCCAGTTAATATATTTGCTTTCTAGAACTAATAATAATAATAATAATAATAATAATAATAATAATAATAATAATA
>JAHTLZ010003518.1:5132933-5155886 GCA_023846285.1 Phrynocephalus versicolor | reverse complement strand
CTTTCTTTCTTTCTTTCTTTCTTTCTTTCTTTCTTTCTTTCTTTCTTTCTTTCTTTCTTTCTTTCTTTCTTTCTTTCTTTCTTTCTTTCTGCTGTTGCAGGAAAACCAAGATAAATCATTCTCCTGGAAACAGAATTACATCTTCAGTGTATATAACTGTTAAAGTTTAAAGATATTTTGTAGTTACAACCGCGAAGGAAATTGCCCTGCTATCTTTCCATTTCTTCTTGACACTTCTGGAAAAGAACATCAATATCTCCGTTAAGATACTCGTCTGCCTGACGGCTGAGTCTTGCCATTTCTTTTCTATTGCTGTTAATTACTTCTATCCAGAGCCAGCTATTTGCTTCCTCTGAACCGATAAATACAATCAATGGAAAGAAGGTTGCAAGAATGGGGCTGCCAAAACTAATTTGGCATAGGAAGGATATTTTTCCCTTTCCTTGTTATGATAGAACACGGATTTGAAGTTTGATGTGATTTGTTCCCATAAGCCTGTCATTTGAACTCCGTGAAAGATACTTGGCATGCGCTGAAATGGGAATAACCAATGTAGAATGTTAGGCATTCATGTGAAAACATATGTCTTTCATCAGAAGGTAACAATGCAGTATACATTTCTCAAAATGTCACCTGATGTGACGAGTCCTGTGGTGAGGGACTATACTTGGTGGTGCGTGCAGAACATCTTAGGTTCTACCACTAGCATCTGTAGTTCAGTAAATCACATTAGGAAGTGATATGAAAAACCTCTGCCTGAGAACTGCTGCCAGATTCCATGACTGGAAGCAATCAGCGTGAACAGGACTGTGTGAGACAACCTCATGCAGGGCAGCTACTTAGGCTACTGGTGTTATTATCATGAATAAATAACACTCAAGAAAACCTAGTCTTGAACTGACAGAAGGGATTAATTCTAACAAGTGGGGTTTTCTTTGGAGGATTTATTTGTTTATTCAACAAATAAATAAAGTCTCTTATCTTTCAGAATGGATTTATTAAGCAGAATCCAGAATGTTCTACTGAAGTACTTGTGGTACTGTGGGGGTAGGGGTGAGGAGGACAGGTGCAAGGTATCAGGTAACCAAGGAAAAGCCTCTGGAACACAACATGGAGATCTGTAAACTGAATAGCTTTTATTTTATGGAACGAAGTAGAATGGAACAGAATCCAGAATGGTCTGCTGCTATATTTGTGGCAGAACCTTCTGTTTGACATAGATGCTGCACTCCAGGGTCACACTGTCTATCCAACACTGACCAATCATTTCTGCTTTTGAACTTCAAAGACATCCTCACCTCTCCGCTGAGTATTGTCTTTTTCTTCATTTGGTGGTGTTGTTCTGTTTGATTAGTTACTAGTATATGTGCAATAAAAAAGCACTATATTCAAGTCTGCAAGTTCAAGCAACTGTAAATAAAATATTTATTTTTCTCTCTCTTGCAAATGCTTCATAAATGGGTTATTGAGGCTTTAAGTACCAATTAATGACATTGGGTGGACTCTGGGGAAGCTGCAACTATTTTCCTCTGTGGATCTCTATAGTTCTATTGTGTAGGAAAAAGAGAATTTTACCAAAAATTCAAAACTCTGCAGCAAGTTTCAAACCATCATACTTTCATGTGAAAACAAATGTGACAGAACCCCTTAAGCTGAGAGGTATTTATCACTTACTTAGTCACTTGCTTGGAGCTTTTTCCTTTTCTTATTCAAATAGATATTTATCATTCCAATCCTTACACAGAACTCAGAACAGAAATACATTTTAAAAGAATGCATTATAAGGTGGAAATAAATTTGCTCTCAGCTCTAGTTTTAATACTTATGACACAAAAGTAGATTAAAGCCTTACTGTATGAATTGTCTCAGTTGTGTTTTGGTGATTATTAGGAATGGGCCAAAAACTAAAACTAAAAAGTAACTGCTCTCCTAATGTTTATTGTTTCTCATCTTATCTCCTTATTGCCTCTTTCCCTTCTTTGTTCACAAATAAGTTGTTTATTTTATAACTGAGAAAGAATGTCATCTTAAAAGAAAAACCTACATGAATGTCAGTAGATGGCAAGTTTTGTGATAATTATATCATATGCACACAGACAGGTAGCCTAGTTACAAGTAGAGATGGGCACGAAATGAACAATTTTTCATTTCTGTTTTTGTTTTTTCATTTCATTACGTAACAGAATGACAAATGAATTTTGTCTCTAAAATGAAACGAAACGAACAGAAACACCAGAAATTTTGTCGTCCGTTTCGTTTTTGTTACGGCAATATATTGAACTGCTTTAAATGCTAAAAAAAATTGACAAAATGAAATAAATGGTAACTAAACAGTAAGGAAATGAACGAAAACAAAAACAATTTTTTTGCAAAAATTCACAAAAAACGGAAACAAACCGAAACGGACCCCCTAAATGACAAACAACAAACGAAACACCATTTTTTTTATTCGTGCCCATCTCTAGTTACAAGGAATCACAGATTTGGCTTTAGCCTCTGCAGACCAGGTAATTGGTATAACTCAGAGAATCAAGAGAAGGGGAATTGGCCTGTTTCACCACCCCTATAATTTAAAATATTTCATAATCATTACCTATTCACTTTTATTCGAGAGAGCAAACTGGAACACATTCAAGATCCTAAATGGCTTTTCTTTGGAATAAGGTGCAGTAAATTGTCTGCCCCACAGTGTTTAGTATTATACTAAATTTCTTCCACAAACACAGCAAGTACACAAATCTGATTTTAAGGTGAAGGTAGAGACAGAAATTTGTGAAAAACATTCCCTCAAGTGAGGGAAATGAGTTCTCAGCCAGCATATTTACAATCCACTCTGCCTTCCCAAAATACAACTCACCTGAGAATTCTGTTACCCTCAAATAAGAATTCTCAACCTTAGTGCTGATAGCACTTAACATTTTCACCTGAGATTAATTTTATATCAGTAGCTGATATTTCAATCCCTTTGATATGTAATAGTGCCGTTATCTACATTTTCTCAGGCCATTCCATTTAGGTTTCTCACTTGACTTCAGACCATGATGGTTGTGCATGTAGTATTTCTTCTTTCTCCTTTTCTAAGACCTCATTATGATGAGCACATGAGACATACCACCGAACCATTTTTCTCATGCATTTATTAGGGTACTAAGGAAATATTGAAATTGACAACCCTGCAAACAGAGTAAAGTCACTCCTTGTGAATCACAAGTGTTATAATCTAAGTGGTGAAGACTAGAGATGGGGACAAACAACCAGAATGGTGGTTTTTCTGAATTTGTGGTTCATCAAGAATGACAAACCACAAATTTTGCCTCCTGCTAAATTTGATGAACTACAAATCAATTCACCTTTCTTTAAAAAAAAAAAGACTGCCAGACCCCCCGCCTACCTCCATCTCTGCCCCAGTTCAACTACCTCATCCCAAACTTGTTCACCATGGCCTCCATCACCATCATTACCACCCTGCTGCTGCCATTGCCTCCGTGTATCCTCCAGAGGACTCAGAGGTGGGTAGAGAAAAAACAAACAAACAAAAACCCTCCATTTTGCTTTGCTGGCCATGGGGCCAGCCAGGAGATATCTGCACAGGTCCTGCCTACCAGTTGGATGGACCTGACAAATATGAAGGGACAAATATTTAACATATCGGGAATATTTTTGTAATATCCCTCTTCATTTTTTAAAAAAATATTCTCATCCCTACTACAACCTGTAGATCTCTGGATCTTTGTGGATTTTAGCTCCCAGTGGTTTCACCTAACATGGCCAGTAGAGATGGGCACGACTAGGGAAAATGACGTTTTCGAGTTGTTGTGTGTCGGAGGCGGCCCGTGTCGGCTTGTTTCCGTTTTTCGTGAAACTTTGCAAAAAATAGTCGTTTCATTTTTTGTTTTTTTGTCTGTCGTTAAACTGGTTTAGGGGGATAGCGGGCTCCTGGAGGCACCTCTGTGGGGTGGGTGCCTCCGCTGGCCCGCTATAAAGGGAAGCGGGCTCCTGGAGGCACCCGTGGGTGCCTCCTATCCTCACCCGTGAGGAAGGGAAAGCAGGCTCCAGGAGACCCCTCATGGCATGGGGGTCTCCTCTCCTCACCTGCTGCTGCAAAAGGGCATGCATAGCCATATGGATATGCATACCAGTTGCAGACTAGTGAGACCAGTGCACTGGTGCATGACCGTCCATCCAGGAGAACCCTGAGTCAAGACTGGGTCACTCGCACCCGCTGTGTCTCACAAAGAATGGAATCGTACTTGCGTGTAGTGCAATGCAAGTAGATCTGGCTTAGGGGACAGCAGCTTAGCGAAAGGGCTAGGGTTAGGCTAGTTACTGGTGAGGTTAGGGTGGGGTAGTGGGGTGCACCTCTGGGTGCCTCTCTGACCCACTAAGAGGACAGTGTACTGTGGTGTATGGGTAAGGAATCAAGGATTAGGTTAGGGTTAGGGGGCTAGGGCAGGGTTTAGTGGGCTTTTTGGCACATCCCAGAAGTCTCAGTGGCCAAGTGGCCATGATGGCTCCAAAAATTTGCATGGTCACTCCCACATGGCCACTTGGCCAGCCCATCATTGCGCAGATGTAAATAAAATAAAATAAAATAAAATAAAATAAAATAAAATAAAATAAAATAAATGGAGAGAGGACAGGGGAGGAGACATTTTGTTGCAAGAAAAACCCACTGCTACTGTAAAAATTCTGGCAGTTTTATAATAGCAATTAGCAATTTTCGCATGTTTCTGTGGTGCTTGTTGTGTGTTTTTGGACCACGATTTCAAAAAAAAAAAATTGCGGTCGCCGCCCCATTTTGGATCCCTCGCCCGCACCACATGGCATGGAGACTCGAGTCCAGCTGCCCAGGACAGGAGAGGGGGGGAGGCCGGGGACCCCCCTCCAGAAACCACCCCTCCGGTATGTGCCCTGAGCCCTCACTCAGGCAGGCATATTTTTGCCGGCTTTTTGGCCCGGGATGGGGGGGGGAGTTTTAAAACTTTTTTTCTGTGCCGCTTCTGCTTTAATTGCGGCGGCCGGCGGCGACTTCGAGGATGCATTGCCCGGCCTGCCCCCAGCACAGCCCAGGGACAGGAGGGACAGTAGGAGAGGGGGGAGGCTGCGGGGACCCCCCTCCAGAAACCACCCCTCCGGTAGGTGCCCTGAGCCCTCACTCAGGCAGGCATATTTTCGCCGGCTTTTTGGCCCGGGATGGGGGGGGGAGTTTTAAAACTTTTTTTCTGTGCCGCTTCCGCTTTAATTGCGGTGGCCAGCGGCCGGCGGCAACTTTGGCGGGACGACGAGGATGCATTGCCCGGCCCGCCCCCAGTGCAGCCCAGGGACAGGAGGGACAGGAGGAGAGGGGGGAGGCCGCGGGGACCCCCTCCAGAAACCACCCCTCTGGTAGGTGCCCTGAGGCACGGCAGGCATATTTCTGCCTGCTTTTTGGCCGGGAATCGGGTTTTTTTTTCTTTTAAAAACTTTTTTTCTGTGCTGCTTGGCATTGCGGGATCGCCGTGATGCCAGGAACGACCACGACATATCAGACCCATTTATTCGTTCGTCGGTTCGAGTTCGAGTTCTGGCGGAGTAATTCCCATTACCGTTTCCGTTGCGTAACGGAAACGAGTAACGGAAACGGAAATGGGAATTCCGCTAAGTCGTGCCCATCTCTAATGGCCAGTGTTCAAAGACAGTAGAAACAATAGCCCAGCAACTTGTTGATAAGTACAAGTTCCCAGAGGCTAAATTCAGATGGGCACAAATAGGAAAACTACTCATTCATGATGGCTTGTGGCTTGAACCACCATGGACCTCTGCAAGGACAAATTGGTTCATGTTTTTTTTTTTTTTCTGGTTCATGCCCAGTGGAGTATACCCCATTTGCAACTGCTTTTATCCCTACCACTGCCACAGGCACTTGTTCAGAAGCAGCAGCTAACTCCTAACAGAGAAGCTGAGTCCATGGCCTCTGGGGATGGCACTCATGGTGGTAGTGGAGGTGGTGGCAGAAGTAGGTGAGTGAAAGCAATGGGGGCAGTGGGAAGGGGGCAGGTGGGCATTCCCTTTTACTGCAACAAATGAAATGCCAAAGGGAAAAAGTTTGATTCCCTATCATCTTACCTGGAGACCCCTAAGAATACAAGTGTTGCCTGAGATTTTGATTTGTATTGTGAGACCTGGTAGGCCCAGCAGTGAAGAATATATTTTCAAATAAAAATTAATGTCACGTGGACTACTTGTATTTTCAGAGTATCCGTGCATGCAGAAACAGAAATCCTGAATGCTTGCACTCATAAAATCTTGTTGACACTGAAAACAAACCTGATGAGAAGATTCCTATAAGAAATTTAAATCACAATAGAGAAACCACATCTTTAACCAAGGGAAAACTTTTTTGTCTCTTGATAGCTGCTCTCTTCAAATGTCAATAGTTAACAAAATAATGCAACCGAGTAGCTGTGTCAGAAGGTTCATTCATTTCTTACAAAAGGTAGATTTTCGCATAAGGTCATTTTAACACAACATATGAAAGAAAAAAAGTCCATAACAAAGCAAATTAAAGTGCTTATAAAAAGAAAAAGAGAAATGTTGAGAGGGGGATTATGTGACAGCCCAGCATGCTTTCTATCAGCTGCTCATGTGAAAGGAAAAGATAAAGAATCAGGCAGAGAACCCTAAGCCAAGGGAAATGAGTATTTCAGAATCTTGCTGTCTCTGAAGTCCAAAATACGAGCAGTAGACAATGAATATGGAAATATCAAGCCTTACTGGTAAAAAGATGGCTGTAGTAATGTTTCATGAATTAGATACTCTAGGAGGAATTTGATTTTTGCTCAAGATCTCAGGCAGTCTTAAAAAGAAGCAGCTGGCATACATTTATGATTTGGTCACCAAGTATTATGAGTTTCAGCCTGCATGTAGTTAGTAGATAGGTGGTAGTTCCACATGACGAGGACACATCTAAAAAAAAATGCTAATTTCTTTTTCTCTTTTCAGTTAATTGGCCTTGAGAAACAAGTACTTCCAAGCAAGAACCACTACAACAAACACTAGGTAAGCCTTCTGCAGCCAAATTAGCAGCATTACCTGGGGGTTAGAATGGCTGATAAAGGTATCATTTTCCTTTGCCTTTAAATTATGAACTAGAGATGGGCATGAAACTGAAAAATAGTGTTTTGTTTTGCTTTGTTTCTTTAGTAGTTTCATTTCATTTCATTTTTAATTAGTTTTTAATGTAGTTTTGTTACAAAATGAAATGAAATGAAATGGAACAAAATGCTATACTCTAGAGATGGGCACGAAAGGAAAAATATTTCATTTCTGTTTTTCTTTTTTTTTTCTTTTTGTTATGTAACAAAATGACAAACAAATTTTGTCTCTAAAATGAAACGAAATGAACAGAAACACTGGAAATTTTGTCGTGCGTTTCGTTTCTGTTACTGCCAATATGAGTGAATTGCTTAAAATCCTAAAATAAATCACAAAAAATTGAAATAAATGGTAATGAAACAGTAACGAAACAAATGAAAATAATTTTTTTTTTGCAAAAATTCGTGAAAAATGGAACTGAACCAAAACGGACCCTCCAAATGACAAACAACAAACGAAATGCCATTTTTTGATTTGTGCCCATCTCTACTATACTCCCCTCGGTTCTAGAAGCACCAGCATGGCAGGGGAGCTTCCTCAAGCTCTTTCCTGCAAGCACCCAAAATTTGGAAAGGATTGGGGAGTCAGGGGGGTGCTGAGTTATTAAGGTCCAAAGGGGTGCCCTAGGAAATTTTTTTTATAATTGCCACTGCTTGGCTTCCATTCCTAGACCAATTAGAAAGAATTTTTCCTAGGGGCAACCCATTTTGACCTTAATAACTCAGCCCCCTAAACCCCAAACCTTTCCAAATTTCAGGAGCTTACCTAGAATTGCTCCCCTGCCATTCCCTCTAAGGCAAAGTGTTTCATCCTAGAGGGGAAAATGGTGTTTCATCACAAAACAAAACGAAATGTGTCCTACTGTTTCATTAGGTAACAAAGTTACCTAATGAACTGCCCGGGCTTCCATTGGAAGACAGGTGGTATAGAAATTAATTAAATAAATAAATAAATGATGAAACAGCATTTTGTTTTTTGTTTCATGCCCATGGTGCACCTTGTGGCACAGTGGTTAAATGCCTGTACTGCAGCTAAAACTGTGCTTGTGACCTGGGGTTCAATCCCAGATAGCAGGCTCATGGTTGACTCAGTCTTCTATCATTCTGAGGTTGGCAAAATGAGTACCCAGCTTGCTGGGGTGGATGTGTAGCCTACATAATTAAATTGTAAATCACCCAGAGAGTGCTTGAAGTGGTATGGGGCAGTATATAAGCAGAACACTTTGCATTAACTTTGCTCTATTCTGAACTAAGAAATGTGGAAGAGTGGTCTTGGAACTTTATTTTCTTGGAGCTTCTGTGAAATTAGTGAGCTACACAGTTGTAAACTAATATAAAAACATGTGCATGTGACAAGAACTTGCATTAAATTGATAACATCATTAATAAGACAACTGTCCCCAGAAGAATTTTTATGAAGTTGTTAATAATGAAAATAAATTGCATTTATCTGGGTCTGTAAACATTTATAGCTCATTTCCTCCTTAATTTTAAATTATGTATAAATGAAATACCATGTACTGAATTTATTGAATGCAAATATGTCTCCTTGTGTTAGTTTCCCTGAGATTATGCGATGCATTGGTCTGTAGCTGTCAACTTCTCACATTATGATGGTGATAAATAATAGATGGCTTCCTCTCCCAACACCCTGACAACATTTTGCACTATGGTTGATATTTCTACTTCTGTTTTCAATACTGATGAAAAGTGCTCAAAGCACATAATTTTTCTTAATGTGTAAATATGATGATGATCTATTATACTGTACACTCATTTAGCTTAGAATATTGCTGCTCCTGGGGAATTCACAGTAGTTTTGGTGTTATGCAGTCTCAGTTTTAAGAATACATGAGTTAGCTGACTTTACCATAGTCCCCTTTCCTTGGTTAATGAAGGTAAATTGTCTGAGGCTCTCTATATGTAATGATTAGAGATGGGCACGACCAGGAAAAATGACGTTTCGAGTTGTCGTGTGTCGGAGCCAGCCCATTTCGGCTCGTTTCCATTTGTCGCAAAATTTTTCAAAAATTTGTCATTTCGTTTGTCGTCTGTCGTTAGTACTGGTTTAGGGGGGTAGGGTAGCGGGCTCCTGGAGGCACCTCTCTGGGGTGGGTGCCTCCTCTGGCCCACTACAAAGGGAAGGCATTTAGCAGGCTCCTGGAGGCACCTCTCTGGGGTGGATGCCTCATCTGGCCCGCTACAAAGGGAAAAGGAAGGGTACATGACCGTGTAGCCATTGCGTACCAAGTGGCACTGGCAGAGGCACCTCTCTTTTGGGTGCCTCTACTCTGACTCACTAAGAAGGACAGCATACTGGCATACAGGTTTTGGAACTTTGGACTGGTGAGCGAGGTGAGAGAGGAATGCCTCTCTGCTGGGCGCCCTATGGCTCACTAAGAAGGGAAGTGTACTTGCGTATAGTGCAATGTGAGTACAGATCTGCCTTAGGGTTGGGGTTAGGGCAAGGGCTAGGCTTAGGGTTATGGGTAAGGTTAGGGTGAGTTAGTGGGCTGCACCTCTGGGTGCCTCTGATCCACTAAGAAGGACAGTGTACTGGCGTATGGGTTAGGGTTAGGGTTAGGGTTAGGGTTAGGGCTAGGGTTAGTGGGCTTTTTATGCCCGACTGGCACATCCCAGAAGTCTCAGTCAAAGCCTGGCCAAGTGGCCATGCGATTGGTGGAATGGCTCCAAAAATTTGCATAGTCCCATCCCATGGCCAGCCCATCATTGTGTGTGTGCAGGTGTAAAAAAATAAAAATAAAATAAAAATAAAATAAAATAAAATCAATGGAGATGTTTTGTTGAAAGAAAAACCCACTGCTGCTACTGTAAAAATTCAGGCAGTTAAAATACCTAATTTTCGCATGTTTCTGTGTGGTGTTCTTGTGGGTTTTTGGACCACAATTTCAAAAAAAAAAAAAGTATTGTGGTTGCCATTTTGGATCCCCCCGCACCGCATGGCATGGCAAGATGACGAGGATGCCCCCCACCAGAGCAGCCCAGGACAGGAGAGGGGGAAGGCCGGAGACCCCCCCCCCAGAAACCACCCCTCTGGTAGGTGCCCTCACTCAGGCAGGCATATTTTCGCCTGCTTTTTTGGCCGGGAATCGGGGTTTTTTTTTAAAAAAAACTTTTTTCGCTGCCGCTTGGCATCACGCGATCGCCGCGATGCCATGAACAACAAAGACAAATCAGACCCAATTTTTCTTTTATCGGTTTGAGTTCGAGTTATGATGGCTTAATTGTCATTACCGTTTCCATTGCGTAACGGAAATGAGGAATGGAAACGGAAACGAGAATTTCGCCAAGTCGTGCCCATGTCTAGTAATGATCTATAAAAATACTTTCCTAATGGTACCATTTTCTAAATCAACCACCACCACCACCACCACCACCACCACCACCACCACCACCACCACCACCAACAACAACAACAACAACAACAACAACAACAACAACAACAACAACAACAAATCTAGATTTGTGAACACATAAGCTCTGTTTCTCCAGCCTCTTTCCTTCTTCCGGCTGTTGTGTTACTGGTTGTGAATTGCTTCAGGTACAGGGCCTAATCACCACCATAGATGTATGAATCCATTAGTATGAACATGTCAGGACTAGGCATAGGCATCAAGCAGGAAAGTTGTTGTTTATAATTATTCGTGGTATGTTGCTTTCCATGAACCACAAACCATGAGCTTTCATGAACATTCAAATGAAATAAAACCATGTTATTGTCTATGTGTTTTAAAACTTCTGGGAGTTGAAGAATGGCTTCAAAATAAGTTAAAGATGCCAAACTCACAGTGGAGTTTCGGGTGCCTATCCTCTCCACTCCCTCCACATTTGGAAAATATTGGTTTGGGATGTCTGAGTTAGAGCTCCCTAAAGTTGATTCCCCAGGAAAGTGCTCTTTAGCAGATAGTTTAGGGGAGAAAAATAGTGGTTCATGCAAGGGAACTTGAGACAGGGTGTTGCTCATCATGAGATGGATTGAGGAGGGATTGAAAAGGAGCAGGACAAATGAACTAGGTGGTTACTTCATGTCCTTCCTCGAGCCGAGGTGAACTTGCCTCTGTGTTGAAATCGGTTTTCAACACGGATCGAGAAGTGGATTAAAAGATTCCCGAGCTCCAGGATGGGAATCTCTCACCCCGCTTGGAGCGCAGTTCAGGGGGCGTGGTCGGGGTGAACTCGGATTGACCCCACACGGACATGAGGTTCTGTTCCTTTGAACTCGGATTGACCCCACAAGGACGTGAGGTTACGTTCCTTCAAACTCGCATTGACCCCACAAGGATGTGAGGTTACGTTCCTTCGAACCAGTCTCCAGTGGGGCTGCGAAATGCAGCGAGAGGGCTGTGAAGTATCAGCCCTAGCCAGCTAAAGTGTACTCCCTCAAGCCAGCTGCTGCAAAAATGAAACCATCAGCTGAGCTGCCCAGGATGTGGCTCATATAACCAGCTACTTCCAGAGAGTGGACTAGAAACGCTGTGGTTGTCTACCTCACATGACAATCATACAGAACATTTTGTCTAGGACCATCCCAGCATTGCCTAGAGCAGGGATGGCAAACCTATGGCACGCGTGCCCAAGGTGGCACAGAAAGAGCTTTCGCCTGGCACCCAACATGTTCTTTGCCCCCCCACTTCCCCCTCCACTGGACCAGCCATGAGGAATATGCAGAGGGGGAAGTGGGGGGCAGGGAGCATGTCGGGTGCCAGGCTGACCCTGCCGTCGCCAATGCCATCACTGCCCTTGCCTCTGCCTCCTGCCGCCCCTGACCCTGCCTCTGCCAACCCTGCCACCATCCCTTCCCCTCCCGCTGCCACCACTGCCGATAACTCAGACCCCATCACCCTTGCTGCCCTCGACCTCGCCCCACCGCTGACCCCCCACTGCTGCCGATCCCAACCCCCCCACCGCCACCACCATCGCCCTTGCCGCCCCTGCTAATGACCTGATCCCTGCCCCTCCCACCCTGACCACACCCCTCCATCACCCTTGCTGCCTTCGCCTCCTCCCCCCCACCGCCACCGCCAATCTCGACCACCGCCGCCGCCACCACCACCGGTGCCACCGCCGCCAAGTTTGGGCACTCAGTGGCAAAAAAGTTCGCCATCCCTTGCCTAGAGAATTGATTGAGTGGTGCTAGGCTATCTGTCCAGGGATGATGTGCACAAATATGAAGTTTATCAATTGCAAACACTGATAATAGCTTGCCATTTTGTTTCATTCTGGGCAGATGCATTTCCCCAAAGCACCCCCCAAATTTGTGAGGTAGTTTTTTTTTTGTGCCCATCTCTAGTCAAGACTTGAATCTGATGTATTTTGGTGGCATGCCTTCAGAATACCATATTTGACCACCACACTTCTCAAGTCTTTAAGCATTTAATAACCAAGTCAAAGCCAGCTCTACCATTAGGTAGAGTGTAAGGTACTTGATGCAGTAACAGATCTGCAGTGTTATGAAATATGAACAACCTGTTATTTACTTTATTTACTCTTACTATGTTTTTACTTAATGTTTGATTGTGTTTTTACATAGAGGAGGAAGGAGTAGTGCTTGTAGGATGCTTAATCTCATGTGTCAGAATAAGTCAGGCATGTCCAAACTTAGGCCTTCCAGATGTTTTGGACCACAACTCCCACAGTCCTTTGTCATTGGCAATACAGGGTTGGAATTCTGGGAGTTGTGGTCCAAAACATTTGGAGGGCCTAAGTTTGGGCATGCCTGGAATAAGTTGACTAGCTTCAGATTGCATACAAGTTTGATGGGGGGGGCATTATTTACTCGTCTATCCCAGAGAGGAAAATGCCTTAGGCTGTCCCTACATTGTTTTAACCAGAAGCATTTTTGTTTATCAGCTCACAATCCATGAAACAACTGAATAGCCAGTCATTCATGCTTCTGTGTTGACTTCTGTGTCCCTTTATGGCAGAAAATGTCAATAAGACAATAAATGCACTGAGCACCATTCATGATAATGCAGATTTCCAGACATCTGACAAGCAAACAAACAACCTGAAAGAAAATAGATAAATCGGGAATCAGCTTTGAAAAGTGACTGCAATTAGCTCCTGCTCTGAAATTCAGAGACTATTCCTTTTGGGGTTGATCCTGAGAATACCAAGGAGAAACCAGTAGTGGGGGGAAGCAAGTAGGTTAAATGCTTAAAGGAAAAAAGTTTTGCATTTACGGATAATAAAATTGCAGCCATCCTGACTGTAGTCTGGAAAATTTAAACATCTGCCAAGCTAAGGAACTGGAGAATATTTTGGCATGGGTGCAGCTGATTGTTCTCGGAGCACGTTCTAATGTCATATGAAATGCTGTAAAATGCTTCATTAAAGAAATGTTTTCCTCAGAGCTCATTGTTTTTCCAATAACACTCTTAGAATCTCTTTGTCCAAATGAACACAAAATTATAGCTGGCCAATGTTTGCAATGCAAAATACCAATTTGGTTAGTGGTCTCTCCTGTGCAGTTTGTATTTCAGTTATAGATAGTTACAAAAAATGTCAAAAACATACTACATGAACAGCTACAGGTAAGAGCTGAAACTGCCTGAGACTCTTTCATTTATGTTTGTACGCAGGCTGTGAATGCTGAGCAAAAGCCAACCGAGTTAGTATTCTGTAGCTTTTAAAGGGTTATTCACGCTGGGAAGTCAATTAAGCCATTTCTAAAAGAATGTGCAGAAACTACCGCTACAATCTCATTCCATTTTGCTTCAGCTGTACAAAAAAAAAATCTCTTTCTACTTAGCACTTAGGTGCACTCTGGTACAAATTACTACCTAGTAAATGTTCAGCTATTTTCATCCACTAATGAAACAAATACTGCCCAGAGGGTGAAAGAAGAGCCCCAGATGACAACTTGATGGGGGCTGAGAGAGTTACGAAACTGGCCTATCAGATCATGACAGATTTTAAAATGTATTTTAGTTTATTTAAAAAAAGTAGAAATATTTAAAAGTTATATAAACTCTCTGAACAGCAGTTCCTCTAGGTATATGTAGGCATGACGAGTGTAGAATTAGCAGACCAGACATAATTATTTTAAATTTGTAATTATTCATAAATATATTTTCTTGGTATGTCTGTGAAGATTCTCAGTCGTCCAGGTGAGGTTATCCAGAAGTTGAATCATGGCAATTGGATTTCTTTTCTTGTGGGATCAAAATGTTTCAGTACTCATCCAAGTTGGAAGCAACTTGGTGCCATATAACAACCACCGGCATTTGCCCCATAACTACTCCTGAGTCAGAGATAAGGTGAAAAGCCCTTGGCTGTGTGTGCTTCATTTAGATATGAATTAATCTTACCAATTTGATGACTGGGCATTCCAAAATAAATGCCAATCTTCTTTTCTTCTGATCAAAATGATTTCTTTGTGCTCTCCTTATTGTAAGGGTTAAGCATTCACTCTAGAGATAGCTGTTGCAAAGAGCAGAACAGCCGTATGTCTGTCACATTCTTCCAAGACTAGTATGCAAAGAAGCAGGCTTTGTTTGTCTTTCATAAACCCACTGAGATTTGACTTGATATGCTGAAGAATGAGGTCTCTCTGCTTGGTATTTAATAATACTCTAGGATGGAAATTTCCATCAGCACAGGAGCCAATAAAAAGATGCCAGGAGTGTGATGCAGAGTGATGTTTGTTCACAGATGGAATGTGAACATTTCACACAGAGCTTTTGTATTGGTATTTGTTTGAGCTCAGCCAGATATGCCCCATGGGCAGACTACCTTGCCACAATGCCCAAGACTTATTATAGGAAGCTTGCTATTATTCTAGACTGGTGATTTTTCTTTGGGCTTCCAAGTAAACGGAATGCTAAAGAGCTGTTTTGCAGGCTTTCATTAATATACAACACCCATGCTGGAGAGAACCCACAAGGCGTCCTTTCATTCCACTAAAAAGAAAAATTAGTTCCTGGAGTTTCTTGGGTTTTACCACTCAGGCTGGCAGCTGACAACTTTTTATTACATATTTCATCTAATGTTAAAACATAATTGTGCTTAAAGAATAAACCCTTTTCCTACATAGGGACTTCTATGAAGTTCATATAATAATAAAGTTGTAGAGTTGGAAGTGATCCTCTGATGCAGGGAATTCATAGCAAGAACATCGCCAATGAAAGAGGGTTTACCACCCTCTGAGGAAGGCTGTTTCAAGGTCAAACAGCACTGCTGGGCCAAATAAACTGACAATAGTATCTACTTGTCTTCCATTTGCAATTCTTCCTATCTCTGATACCATCAAATAAAGTTCTATCCCTATTCAGGCATTGTAAACTGAAGCTATAAAAAAGAGCCGGGGGATATGCACTGCTGATGCACTGATCCATTGGCCCCATACCCTGTCCTCTTGCCCTCACCATCTTGCTGGAGAAAATCTGTTAAGATGCTCTAATTGAACTCCACTCAAAGCTGTAATAAGTCTACTCGGAACCTGGGGTGAGCAGCGTCAAAGACACAAAGCATAAACCAGGGAAATGGCCAGTACAGGCAGTTTTCAGAGACTCCTCATAAGAACATAAGAACAGCCATGCTGGATCAGGCCAAAGGCCCATCTAGTCCAGCTTCCTGTATCTCACAGTAGCCCCACCAGATGCGTCTGGGTGCATAAAGACTAGATATCTGTCTGTTGATACCACTCCCATGCCTCTGGCCCTTGAAGTACCCCGGTTTAAAGCCTGGAGATTACACATCTCCATCATGGTTTGTAACCTGTGATGGACTTTTCCTCCATGAATCTGTCCAATCCCCTTTTGAAGGCATCCAGGCCAGATGCAATCACCACATCTTGTGGCAGGGAGTTCCACAGAATAACAACACACTGGGTAAAAAAATATTGAGTGGATGTTCCCTAGTTCTGGTATTTTGTGAGAGGGAGAAGAGCGTCCCTCTACCCCCTTTATCCATGCCCTGCATTATTTTGTAATTCTCAGTCATATCCCCTCTCAGGCACCTTTTTTCCAAACTAAGGAGCCCCAAATGTTTTAGCCTTTCCTTATAAGGGAGATCCCCCAGACCAGTAAATCATTTTAGTCACTCTCTTCTGCACCGTTACCAGTCATACCAGTGCTCCCCAACCTTTTTTTTTTTTTTTTGCTGCGGACCGGCAAATGCTTGACAATTTTTTCGTGGCCTGGGGGGGCATGCACTCCTCCACGCCCATCCCCCTCCCACACTCACACGCCTGTGCGCGCGCGCGCGCACGCGCACGCACGCACGCACGCACACGCACACACACACACACACTTTCCCCCTCTCCTGCAACTGTCCACATCACAGGTCTCTTGGCGCGGGATCGCTTTCTCCCGGCCCGCAATTCCTCCAAAAAAGGGTGGGGGCATGCACCCCTCCACGCCCGCCCTTCCCCAGCTCCAAAACCACTTGGGAGGGTGGAGGAGAGAAAAAAGAAAGCAAGGAGAGAGAGCAGGGGGAGGAAGGGAGAGGAGCCCAGACGGACCACACCGACCTGCCTGCACACATGCGCGCGCGCGCACACACACACACACACACACACACACACACACACACACACACACACACACACACACACACCCTTTCCCCTCCCTTCCACCTGCTGCAGCAAAGCGGTTCCGCACCGAACCCCAATGGCGGAGGAGCGGCGGGCCCACGGGCGACGACCCTCCCCCACTCTCCACCCTCCGGGGTCCGCCCGGGCGGGTGAGTTTTCTGCCGGTCCCCTTCTTGCTCGGCTTTGCCTTCTCTCCCCCTCCCCACAAGCCATGGGGCATGAGGAGGAGGAGGAGCCGCACGAGCGCCTGGGAAGTGGAGACGGCGGAGGAGGAGGAGGAGGAGGAGGTGGCGCTCGTCCCACGGAGAGCACCCGCGAGGAGGGAAGAAGAAAGCAGACCTTGGGCGCAACTTGGGAGAAGGGCAAACCCTTCCCTCCTCGCGGCTGCCTCCTCTGGCTTGCCTTTTGCTGCCACCGCCTCCCCCTCAGACTCCTCCTGCGGGGAAGGCCGGGCATTGTCCTCCCCCCCACACACACACACTCCCCTCCCCCCCAACCGATGCAGCTCTGGATGCTAAGCAGCAGTTCCCTTCCGGAGTTCCAGGAGGGGCGAGGATCGGTGCGTTCCAAAGGCGCAGGCGAAGAAGCCGAGAGGCGAACGGCTTGCAAAAGACAGGTGTGCCTTCCTTGCTCCTGCCTTGCTTGCTTGCCGGCTGGCCTTTTTTGGGCACCACGCCGCGCCCGCAGAACCCCCGCAAACCTCGACTCACCTCCAGAGCCGGCGCGGTCCTCTGGGCTCTCCCGGTGCCGAAGCCGAGCGCGGAAGGGGGGGACACAAGCGAGCCTTATGGGGACTGGGAAGGCGCCGCCAATATGAGGCGCCCGGCCAGACGACGCCCACCCCGCGGAGCTCTCCACCCGAGCTGCTGCTTGGCCGCCCGGCCGGGGGAGGAATCCGCGGGCACTGCCAAGGCCGCGCGCGCGCTCGTCCGCCCGCCTGCCTGCGCACCAAGGCCCGCCTGCCTGCCTGCTCAGGCTCCGCGCCGGCGGCAGCCTTAGCAGCGGCTTTGGTGTCGCCTGGGCCGGCCGGTGGTGAGGTGGCTTCCCAGGCTGCCCTGGGAGGGGGGAGGGCGCCTCGGGCCTCGCCCTGGCCTGGGTCCTCGGCCGGCTCCCCTCCAGAGAGAAAGGGGGCAGGGAACAGGAGGTGCGCTGACACAGGCCGGGGAGATTTGGCGCGCACGTGCCGCCCCCCAACAAGCGCAGCATTCATTGGCTCTCCTGCCTCCTCCTCCTGCCTCCTCCTCCTCCAGGGCGCGTGCTGAAGAGATCGGGGATGGAAGGGAGGAGGAGTTTCCCTGGTTTCCTCAGGCGGCCCGGTGCCGATTGGTCCACGGACCGGCACCGGTCCGCAGCCCAGGGTTTGGGGACCACCGAGTTATACTATGTCTTTTTTGAGATGTGGGGACCAGAAATGTACACAATACTCCACGTGCGGCCTTACTATCATTTTGTACAATGGCATTATAATGTTGGCTGTTTTATTTTCAATCCCCTTTTTGATAATCCCTAGCATGGAATTGGCCTTCTTCACCACTGCCACACTTTGGGTAGACACCTTCATTGAGCTGTCCACCAACACAACAAGATCTCTTTCCTGATCCATCATGGGTAACTCAGAGCCCATGAGCTGATAGATAAAGTTTTGATATTTTTTCAGGAATGTGATAGCAGGCATAGCTTCCCCCAGTGATTTTAGGGAATACCTTAACATTTGGAAAAGTTAGGGTCTCTAAGCGCAGAGATATTAAGCTCCAGAGCAGGCAGGGGTGCTTATGCTTAATGGAAGGAGTGTCTTCAGTATGCTTTACCAATTATAGTGTTAATTGACTGCTTCCCCTCCACACCTCAATTAAGTTCTCCCACATCCGTTTTGGAGAGCAGTAACTTCATTCCCTGTACCCCAAACCTCTCCAAACTGGGAGTGCTTCAAGGGGAGAGCTTGATGAAGTCCCACTGTAATTTCCACACTGCTAGCTGCCTTGGATCACTATTTTCAAGCACATAACATTGTAATTCTAAATGTTTTTCCCCCAGGGGCACCCCCTTTGAAGTTGAATAGCTCGGCCCCTGAATCCCAAATATCTCCAAATTTGGAGGACTTGAAGGGCAGAGTCCCATGAAGGTATCCATCAAATCTGGTGCCTCTGGACTCAGGGGACCTGTTTTATACAGTAAAGAATTGGTTTGTTACTGGTTCATTTTGTACATTTTTTTTAAAAAAATCATCTTTAATGAAACGAAATGAATCACAGGGAGCAATGAAATGAAAAGAAATGAAACAACTCTCAATTTTCGTGCTGCTGCTTATTAAGAATAGCATTGTTGCCCACCTGAAGTTTGTGAAAGAGGTCATTGACACTTCACAGCGATGTTGGCAAAATGATTTGTGAACTGATGAAACAAAGATTGAACTACTGGGAAACAACATGCAGCACTACATCTGGTGTTAAAGGGGGACTTCATATCATCATGAAAACATCATCCCAACTGTAAAGTATGGTGGAGGAAGCATCATGGTTTGGGCCACTTTTGCTGCATCAGGGTCTGGCCAGCTTGCAGTCATTGAGGGGAAGATGGATTCCCAAGTACATTAACCAATTTTTCAGGATAACTAGAGATGGGCACGACTCAGCGAAATTTTCGTTTCTGTTTTTGTTTTTCATTTTCATTAGGTAACGGAACAAAAATGAAAATTTTTCAAAAACAAAATTAAAACGGAAACGAAACGAAAAATTTTGCCGTGTTTTTCGTTTTCATTGCGGCAAACACATTGAACTGAAAAGAATGCTAACGAAACAGAAATTTTTTGTTTTCGTTTTCATTTTTTCATTTTCATTAGGTAATGAAACGAAAATGAAAAATTTGCGAAAAACCCAACAAAAACGAAAACAAAGTGAAATGGACCCCTAAACGACCAAACGAAAAACAAAAAACATTTTTTTTGAGTCGTGCCCATCTCTAGTGAGAACATCTGTACACCAGCTGAAACTCTGTAGAAGTTGGGTAGAGCAATAGGACAATGACCCAAAACACTGGAGCAAGTCCATCACAGAATGGCTTCAGAAAAACAAAATCTGCCTTTTGGAGTGGCCGAATCAAAGCCCAGACCTCAACTGAATAGAGATGCTATGGAACAACTTGAAGAGAGCCATACACATGCAACATCCAAATATGACAGTGCTAAAGCAGGTCTGCCAGGAGGAATTGGCTAAACTGATCCTGAATGATATGCAGGTCTGATCCACAGTTACAGGAAGTGCCTGGTTGATATTATTGCTGCTGGGGATGGATGGGGTTGTCAAGTGGTTATTGATTCCAAGGGTTCACTTACTTTTTCGACTAGCATTTTTAATGTTGAATGAGTATGTTCAATAAATATGTAAAATATCAGAATTTTTGTGTGTTATTATTTTAGGCACATTATATATCTCAATACACTTGACTCAGAGGAAGATCAGATCACACTGTATGACATATTAATGCAGAACACCATGAAATTCCAAAAAGTTCACATACCTTTTTTTTTTTTTGCAACTGTACTTCTGTACTTCCTTGAAAAACTAGTTATGGATGGCTTGCTAAGGAGAACAGAAATAATACTTAATACTACTTTGATAGAAACACCTACAATATCCTTTTGTTGTGGTCCCACTGGGAATGGTTGTTGGAATTCTGCAGCCATCAGAAAGAAATCAGTAGGCAGATAATGCTGTTGACTGTATTTACTTTGCGATGGAATGCTTAGAATCTGATTTGCTCTCTACATATTAGATCTCGTATTGTGCCAATTTTTAATTGCATTTTCTTGTTTGTTTATCTTAGCCTCCAGGTTAAACAGCCGTTTTTATATAGCATACCACTACTTGTTGCTTTGGGGGAAGCAGTCCTAAATGTACTTGTCTCATTCATTGATTTCAAAGAAAGGTTAAGGAGGAGTAAATATTTCATCATTTAAGAACCTTCTGTGGCCTTTGGAATAACAGGAATAGCTCTTCTCTATTTCTTTTCTTTTTTCAATTACCCAGTTGGTCATTACCTGGGAAGCTGGGAATTTTTGAAACCATGCACATGCAAATGGCAGGTAAATGTATTCCTTGGATTAAAGACAAATCAGGATTTAACCAGAGCTAGGAAATAAGGGGGCCTATCCACCACAGCCATTGGTGAAGGATGATGGGAGATGCAATCCAACAAAATTTGCAGGGACTCTCTGTGTTCTCTTCAACCTTAAATCCTCTATGTGCTCCTTAGACAGATTGTAGCTTGGGTATGGGAAGCCATTCTGTTTTGCCTGTTTGATAACCATGAGAGCCAGGAATATGCATTATTTACTGTTGAATTGTCTTAAAATTCCATCCGGTATGGATTCTATCACTGGTAAAAATGAAAAGTAAACCAACCATATGCTCTATGGTCAGATTTTAGTTGGGGTGTGTAGTGCCTCCCTAATATGTGCCAATATGAACAGGTTCCTTGTGCTCTTTCCTGTACAGATCCACTCATGCTCATTGGGAGAGCAGAGGCCACCCTTTCATAAGGGTTAATTGCCTTTTCCTCCCAAGAGTACATTTCAAGGGTGTATGGGGAGATATGTGGGATGGAGGCAGTGCTCTGAATTGCTCTACTGGAACCGCGTCCATTGCCAAAATGTTGAGACTGGTGAGAGTGCATGACAAATACTTTGAGAAAGGCCCAAACATCAATATTTGAATAAATATTGAATACAACAATACACTGAATAAATGGACACCTCAGGAAAGAGTCGCATAACATTGTCTTTAGAACCCTCGTGCTGATACTTCCCATCCACAGAAGTAAAGGTTTACTTTGATCAGAGTAAAAGTTTACTTTGTGTGTACTCAAAATCCTGAGCTGCTGCTGCTATTGTTTGCATGTCACTTCTCACCAAGAACAAAACAGCCTCAAAGTGATTTACAGGACACACACAAGGAAACAAGATTCCATAATATATAACAGTTCAAAGACAACAAAACTGATTTCTGGATGGGAGCTCAGGAGCATCCCTTTTGAAGAGTTCTAAATGGGTGTTGCTTGATAAAGATTGTCCCCTCTTCCTGCACTGAGTGAATTGGGTGGTTGATGGATGAAGAACAAAGCAGTGTGACATTTAGGTTGACATCTTTTACAGGATTCTGTAATCTATACCTCTGAGCACTCTATTAGCCTTAATTACTGCAATGGCAAATTGAACAGTCTTACAATATTTATTGAGCTAGCTGCTGTGACCCTTGGAGCCCTGTCCTAAGATCTGGCTAATCCATAATGTTATTGGAAATAGATAAAATATCCATTCTTGTAAATGGAGATGACTGCAGGCTTAAGCTATGTACTGTATGTTTCCAGAAAAACTCGTCAGGGACAATACACCAGATAACCTCTCCACACTAAATGTTACAATTCTGACTTTTTCCTATCCAAAGCTCCTTATCTGAATTTGTGCTTGCTTATTTTGTTTATTTGTTCTAAATTTATCTGTTACCTTTCTCTTCAAGCGAGGGACATCATCATTCACTGCATAATTTAAAGAGAGAGACATGTTTTTCATTTTTATATAATTGTAAAAAATGGTAAACTCTAAAGCTTGCATCTTTCTGTTTCTGTTGCAAAATGCTATATCTTTCTCTTGGTTTCTTTTATTTAATTTTGGTTTTGCATTTCTTGAAACTTTAATATTAATTGTGAGGACTGCTGATGTCTATCAGCCTTTAAAAATATTCAAAGACTGTGGTTAAATTCATATTTTGCCCTTCCACACAAAGCATGACTTTTGGAGGTGAGTTGCTCTAAGTTCCAAAATCTGCATAGAAATTATCTATTGCATGCCAGGTTGCACAGCTCAGTAAACAAAACAGATAATGCCAACAGTGATTTCTTAACTTAGGTTGATCTGCTTCCAAAATGCATGCCTTTTGCATAACAATGTAACAAGTCTCAGCCTATATCTCTGAGTCCCAAATTCAGGATCTAAATAACAACAGATCTCCCTCACCATTGTCTTTTGCTGGTGCATTTCCCAAAACACCAGTGCTGGTAGTCGGAACTGTGGCACAAGTCAAGGTGCTGACCTTGACCTACAAAGCACTATATGACCTGGGTCCTAGCTACCTCAAAGGTCGAATCTCACAGTAGGAACCTACTCAGGTGTTCAGGTCTTCAGGAGAGCCCCTTCTCTCCATCCCACCACCCTCATAGGTACGTCTCATGGGAACCCATGAAAGGGCCTTCTCTACTGCTGTGCCCAGA
>JAHTLZ010003518.1:5105298-5118420 GCA_023846285.1 Phrynocephalus versicolor | reverse complement strand
GAAACCACCCCTCTCTGGTAGGTGCCCTCACTGAGGCAGGCATATTTCCGGCTGCTTTTATGGCCGGCAGGAATCGGGTTTTTAAATTTATTTTTAAAACTTTTTTTCTGTGCTGCTTGGCATCGCGCGATCGCCGCGATGCCATGAACGACAATGACAAATCAGACCCAATTTATCTTTATTGGGTTGGGTTCAAGCTGGAGCGGAGTAATTGTCGTTCCTCGTTCCTCGTTACGTAACGGAAACGATGAACGACAACGGAAACGAGGATTTCGCCGAGTTGTGCCCATGTCTACTTATTATAGAACCACAACTTTCTGGAAAAAGGGACGCTATTGTACCCAGGCAACATCTCCACATAAGATCAAACTCCCCCATTTGGAGTTCTGGCTCATGAGAAGAAGCTACTCAGGTATCACAGACTTCCCTTCTTCAGCAAATCATGATTCCATGAATAAAGAGGGTGGATGTGGCCCTAAGGATATAATGCACACTTTAAAAGACAGTAGCCTCTGAGATAGCCACAGTTTCAAGAGTATAAGTAATATTTAAACATTAATAATTCAATTCAACAGTCTTTTAAATATTAAGAAGAGGGTATTTTATCCTTCCAAATTATGCCTATGCTTCTTTATTTATTTGTATCAGAGTATTGCACAATTTAAATTATGGGCAAAATTTACAATGATAGGCAAAACTTAAAAATATTAAATGTCATGATAGACTATTTTTCTAATTTTCTTAGGATATTAATATACTTCAATAGTGTTATTTCAGTGATTTGTTAGATCTTGGAAGGGCATAAATTGCATGCACAGAGGTGTTGCTTTGATTGAATTTCTCCACAGTCACAGAAGGTTTGCTCTGAATCCAAACAGCTCCATTTTACTTGATTGTTCTTGATCTTCCTCCTTTGCTTCAAAGTCTATTAAGTGACTTCCAGATGGCCAAGGGAGACATTCTTCTGTATATATCCATTTGGCAAAGTATGCTATTATTGCTGGTTTATGGTTGAACTTGCAGGAGCTCCCAAAAGAAGAAATTCCAGACCTGGATAATATCTTTCATTTTTGCACTATTGTTATTTTTCCTTGATGTGTGAAAATTCCACTTTTGGAGGATTATATTTACCAGATAAAGTAAAACTTTCAAAGGTATCACTGACCCAAATCATTTACAGCTTTCTTGGCAAAGAACACACTTCCAATTAAGCTCAGAAGGCAACAGCCACAGAAAGCACACTATTAGCTTCTACTAAACCAGTCCTGATGGAAGAGTATGTGGCCCTCTAGATCTGATTTGGTTTAGTTTTGTTTCAGACTTCAACTCTGAATAGCTCTCTACCCAGCTTGGTTTAAGATCAGGGAAGTTGTAATTCATTGAGCTTTGAAGGGCCATAGGCTCCCTTATTCTAAACAAATAACAATACCAAGTTAAGGAGAACATTTAAAGGAATCACACCCAGACATACAGAGATGCATGGTCTAAGACAACTGGTAAGTGGTAACACTGATGCTGGCAACGGCAAGTCATAAATTATATCTCTCAGTTTGCCCCATTTCCCTAACATTCTGAGACATCTGCAGCTTTATGGTACTGTCTCAAAGTACTTGCAGTTGAAGCAAAACAAGTTGAGGAGCCGTACGGCCATCAATAAAACCCAAATACAAAAGTAGAACAGGTTATACCTTTAGGCTACTAGAAAAATAGCAAAAAAGTTGCTAATATTTTGAGGGCAAAACCCCTCTTCTTCAGAGCTGTACCAACAGGCTAAACCATGAAAAACACGAAAAACATGGAGTTGCTGTGAGTTATTTCTTAGAGGTAAAATCCTTGGCAAGATGGAAAATATTCCAGGTAGTTTCTTACTTGAGGCCCAGAGCTTAGATATTCTGAGGCTGCATCTGGAGTAAAGGATGGTGTTTTTTATTGTCCCAGTCCTTCAAACAACATGTCAGGGCTTACCTACATACTTTCACACACCCTTTCCATGTGGCTTGCAGTATCCAATAATTCCCCCCACACACATTGTTAACACAAAAAGTCAGAAAGCAAATGGAGTAACTGAATAGAGGAACCTACTGAAGAGGAAAGTGTCAATTATCTATAATCAAAGAAAGGCATTTATTGCATCCAGTCACATACCTGAGGAGAAAAACAATACATATGCAGAAGCATGTGACATCTTTTTTTGGACCATTGTAAAAATCGAATAGATTTGATGGTAAACCATCTTCATCAGGGAAGGTGATATATTATACATTGTTTTTATTTTTTTTCCTTACTTTTATTCTTATTGTATTATTGCAAACCACCCAGAGTTCTGGTTAGAAAATGGGCGGTATATAAATAAATAAATAAATAAATAAAATGACCATACAGAGGATGGGGGGGCACATTATGAAATGTACCCAATCTCCACTCATACAGGCAATGCGCCTGCATTCCCAAGCAATTCATCTCAATTCATTGGAGGTGGGTTAAAGAGTCCCCACCCAGGGAATGCAAAAAGGTTCAAAATGATATTTAGGGTAGATTTATTGAATATGTGCTTGTAAGAGATAAGGGTAAAGCTTTTATGCAATAATCAATTATGTTCTAGAGGGGAGGATAGGGAAAGAAAATAAGAAGAATGGTCCTGCTGGTGGAGGGGTGCACTGTTGCTGATGTGTGTGTTTTTGTAATTTGTAATTTTTATTTTTGTGTGTTTTGTATAAATAAAATTATTATTAAAAAAAGAGTTCCCACCCATGAAACTGCATACCTGTGGAGACAAGCCTTATACACAGAGAATGTGGACTCTTGAAGATGCAAACAAATCAATTCTTCAAGGCTAAGGACATTCCAGATGTCCAAATAGATGCATTTATTTATAGAGCTGCCTGGTCCTATAGTTATCATACAACCTCGGTGGCTTATAGTGCACAAAATAGAATAAAAGAAAACTGTACAAAAACAAGTAATTTGCCACATAATTATGGAAAGCAGGGAGTTAACATCTCTTCAAATAGACTGATTAGGACTATTGAATTATTTCAGTTTCCCAGTCATTAATTCCGTAATCTGATCGTCACTATCACATGCGTATTAGACCAATATGACAGTGATATATATTGCAGTTGAAAGAATATTAATTAAGGTTCATTTCACATCCCATAGTTCCCTGTAATACAATCAGAGTATGAGGCATTATTAGATCACAAGAGGAAGACAAGCTTCGTGATGCACTGTGTTAGCTTTCTCATCTGATTCAAAGTTATTATGCTGAATACAGTGGATGGGTAGACAAGTTGAAAGACTAGCTTTCTTTATTGTTTCAGATGTTAGAGAAAGCTGTTTCTCACATAGCCTATCTCAGGCATATTCTTGCTAGATTAATCTTTGCAGACAAGATGAACTGCGACTGCTGCATGATTATAATTTTCCTTTTACCAAATAAATGCCAATTTTAAGCAATATAAATTATGCAGGAAACAACCACCGTATATGAATTGATGACATTGCCTGATTTTCTGACACTCTGCATTTGAAGGGATCAACTTTACTGATGCCTACTGAACATCCAAACATATTTAAATTAAAGTAATACAATTTGAGACCAAACATTCTAAAAAAAGTATTTAAATTGAATTTCTTTTTGATAATATACATGTTGTCAATATCAATCCTTTATGGAGCAAGAAATCACACTATTTTATGGATCGTAAAAGCAAATGTATGCATTGCTATTCTGATCCCATTTGTGTTCTAAGTTAAATCAGTGTGACATAGATTAATAACGCAGTCCTCTGTGCTACTAAGCTAGTACATTATCTGCTAGATATAAATGCAAGGAGCAAATGTCTGTTATGACTGAAGGGCAGTGAAGCCACAAAAACATCTTATAACCATTGCATGACAAGGTGGCAAGAGTTTCCCTAGCTGCCAGAAGAACATACTCGTTCTATTTCAGTTTAAGGCTTTTCTAAACTGCAGTTGACCCCAAAACCCTGTTCTGTGAGAAAACTTGGGCATTCTCATGCATTTTAATGTTAAAAACTGGTTCAAAAAGATTTCAAATGGGGAAAATTGTGGCTATATTATCCGGGGTGAGGTTTAGGATTCTTGAGCATTCTTTATTATGTGGATGAGACATATATCTACATGTCTTGTGTTTCATTGTAGAACCATATTTATGTCACCTGGTAGACCACACCACTCTGCCAGTTTTCCACACTTTAAATTAAAGTGCAGGAGAAGAGTTAAGCAAACTAAGTCTTTCCACAAGACATTTTGAGATCTGGAAGCTGCACCTTTATTCAACTAGAAGTGTTACACTGAACTAGAGGGAATAGCTAAGAGAAATATTAAATATCCTTAGCCCTGTGGATGAGGAAAAATAACTGAAGCATCATAGTACAACATGTTTTAGCCACAATATTAGCTTCAATATTTTCCTGGAGCCAGACATACTACTCTATCTAGTACCTTCTACAGAGCTCACAAGGAAGGTGAATTGTTATGACAACAAAAAACACAGAAAGCCACCCTTCCAAATGTAATACCTAGAAAGTCTAGGGAAGGTACTGAATTCTAAAAAATGCCTCAGAGAAGTTGCCCTTTGTTTTCTGAGAAATTTCTTAAGAATTTTATTTTTTCTAAAAGCATTGCTTTCAACTTTCAACCAGTGACACTGACAGAAGTGGACAGAGCCCTCGATTGCTGTCAGGCCATCACCAGCTCCTTGGATCCTTGCCCAGACTGGTTAATAAAAGCAGCCAGGCTGACTACTAATAAATGGTCAACAACAATAATTAATGGGTATCTCATTGAGGGCAGGGTTCCACAGGCCATCAAGGAGACACTCATTAGGCCCATTCAGGAAAAAAAAACTAATGTGGCAGAAGACAAACTTGATAACTATAGACCTGTCACCACTATTTCCAATATGAGCAATGTCCTGGAGAGGGTGGTGGCAGACCAGCTTCAGAGTCTTCTGGATGATACAAATGCACTTGACCCTTTTCAGGCCATGCCATAGTACAGAAATGACATTGGTTGCACTGCTTGATGACCTTTCCAGGAAGGCCAACAGGGGGGAAATATCCCTGTTGGTCCTCCTTGATCTCTCAGCAGCCTTTGATACTGTCAACCATGGTATCCTCCTGGGGAGTCTCTCCAAGTTAGGGATCAGAGATCATGCTTTGGCGACGTTATGGTCCTTCTTGGAGGGTGGACCCCAGTGAGTGCAGTTGGTTGAGGAAACCTCAGCCTCTTGGTCCCTCAATTGTGAGGTGCCACAGGGGTTGGTCATCTCTCCCATGCTCTTCAACTTTTATATGAGGTTGCTGGAATTGGTCAAAAGGGAATATGGAGCTTTGTGTCATCAATATGTGGATGATACCCAGCTCTGTATCCCCTTTCCATCTTCTGCAGTGGATACTGTTCTGTCCCTTGAGCGCTGCATGTTAGCCATCCTGGATTGGATGAGGGCTAATAGACTGAGGTTGAACCCAAGCAAGAGGGAGATCCAGTGTGTGTGGGGGGGGGGGATGGGGTCTGCAGTTTGGAGAACTCCCTCACTTTTGGGAGGCTGACTCTGCGCAAAGGATGGTGTCCACATTCTGGGTGTCTTGCTGGACCCAGTGGTTACCATGGAAACCCAGGTGGCATCAGTAGTCCATTCTACACATTTTGAACTACAGAGGAGTGCCCTCCTTGATTTCAGGGCATTAACTGTGTTGGTTCATGCACTTGTAATCCCAAGAATAGACTCTCTCTACATGAGGCTGCCCTTGAGGTTAATGAAGAGATTGCAGCTACTGCAGAATACAGGTGTCAGATTATTAATGAGGCTAAGAAGGCATGATCATCATATTACCCCCGTACTGGGAGTTCTGCACTGGTTACCAATACACTACTGCATTGACTTCAAGGTTTTGATGTTAACATACAAGGCCCTAAACTGTTTGGAACCTCAGATAGATAGATAGATAGATAGATAGAAACAGAAGTCTGGTTTGATTAAATATTTACAAAATTTATTTACCATTTGGGGCAGTTGCTTTCCATCATGTACATCACAGGTGATTATGCAGAAAAATAAAATGATGGCCAGGATGCCAATGAAATGGTTGTTGTTGCTGCCATTTGTATTGTCAGGAAAAGGAAACCCAAACCAAAGACCAAAGGTTTGTTACAGAGAAAATTTGTTGTTCCTGAGGACAATTTTATTTATTTTATTAATTTATTAGATTTATATACATCTAGGACTCTGAATGGTTCTTGGTAGTTGTCCCATATTTGTGGAAAGGTCTCCCACCCAAGATCCAGCTTGCACCTTCACTGCATTCCTTTAAAAAGACAGTTAAAAACTTGGCTTTTCCATCAGGCTAACCCTGACTAATTTAGATTGAAATTGTAAGTTCAACCTACTCTTTTCCTCCATCTGAATTTTTTTTAATCTGTATTTTGTTATTGTTTAGTTAGGCAGTTTGAGTATTTGTCACTTGTATTTCCATTGGTTTTTTTTCTTGTTATTATATAATTTGCTGTTCATTATTTGATTTTTGATGTATTTTTATTATATATTTGAATTGTTGTAAGTCCCCATGGGTGGACTTTTAGGCCAGATGTGCAGGATAGATGTATAAGAAATAAATAAATAAAATAAATAAGTAATTTTCAGCTGGAAAAATAAAAGAAATACAAACAATATAAATGATGTGAAACTGAGAACACATGAGAGAATAGTGTTCCACACATATTTGGAAAATATGACATACCATATTATCAGCCTTTCAGTAAGTTCCCACACACATTATTTTATCTCATTTGAAAAATGAGATTATTTGTTGTTATGGCAGTTCAAAGCAATGTGTTTGTAACAGTTCAATCTTTCTTTTTCTCAAGAGGGAAATGGTATCTCTGAAAGATAACAGTCACCCAGCCTATTCTGTGCTTACTTATAATAGATTTAGTTTTTGTTCTCAGAAGTCAAGACTATTGCACTGTTGCAGTCTTATTGGCCTCTTCCCATACTGTCTGTAGTTTGCATGACTGGGAAGGACAAATGTGACCCAAGTTTTAGATGTAACACCTGTATCTAACTTCTTTATTTGAACTTGGGAGGGCAATGCCTTAGAGGAAGTTATAGAGATTAAGGGCCACTTAATGAGAAAGAGGTGGACTCTGGGGCACCTGAAGCTAGTCTTCTCTGTCTCTGTGCTTCCTCTGATTAGCAAAACAGAAGTTTACCAAAATTAAAAATTCTGCATTAAAGGCAGCTTGGCAGTCCTCTTCAACACTACCAGTCATTTATAGCAGTTTGATGCCATGTTAAATACCATGGCCCCATCCTAAGACTCCAGTACCAACTAAGAACTGTCTTTTGGGAGAGCTTCTCTAGAGCACTTTCATTAAATTTTAAGTACCTTGATGATTAGAGCTCTCCAGCAGAAAACTGTAAGTATCTCAACAAACTATATATTTGTACATTCCAGAGGATGAAGCCATAGCAGGTGAAGTGGTATCAAACCACTATAACTACATAGTGTAGATACACTCTCTGCGTTTCAAGTTCTCCCCATGCTGTTTTCTACAGAAAATGTGTTTCACCAGTATTATACACTTGTTATTTTTCAGACACAACTTATTTTTATCAGAAATTTTCAAGTGGCTAAGAAGTGTTCTGCATGTCGTAAAGTACAGTATTATGTCATAATAACCACTGAATATATCCCTATAGAAATATTCCAGTGAATCACAAAACAGTAAATGGCATCCACTATCATTACCAACATACCACACTTGTGGGTCAAGTGTGGCAAGCTCATTAAGATATGTATTGTGTTAGTACAAAATTCCATTGTACCTATTTGTGGTTGCTTCCTCAAAAGGTATAAAAGAAGAGGACAGTGCATAATCACCAGTAAAAGCATTTTGACTTCAAAATACATCAATCCATTTGTTCCTCCCAGAATGTTTCTTTCTCAGGGTATTTTAGATGCTTGAATAGTGTAGCATCTTGGATCTTTAAAAAGAAATGTATTTGGATACATGGGTAGGTAAGCAGCATCATGGATTGTTTTACATTTCCAGTGTTCTGTGTGTTTCTCAGCACCAGTCATTCCAATTTAAATAGCAATAAATATTTTCATTTTGTTATTGAGCTACATTTGTTTTTGTAGCTGCCAATGATTGCAGTGAAAAGTCTGTTCACAGTACACAAGAGTTACCTGTAATTTCATGCCCATTCTTTCCTTAGAATGGTGGAGTTATTATGAATTGAATAAATGAGATCTGACAGGCTTTCAAACTGATGAATGGCAAAGTCTGACATATCATTATCAACTGAATTTTAATAGAGTGCTGTGTATGCAGACTGAGCTGAGATGGTATGTCTGATTATTTACTTCATTTCCCCCCAGTTTAAGGATGCCTCTTTTGGCAACAGTGATATCCTGAGCACTAAAATATAGATAGAACCAGAAGTTGGGGTCCGATTGCCCACTGTGCCTCCCGTGAAGCAGAGACAGCCTGTGTGGCCTTGGGCAAGCTGCACAATCACACGGTGCCCCCAGAAGAAGGGAATGGTAAGCCACTTGAGTACTGGTGGAAAGCCTTGTAAAACAGTCATCATAAGAATTAACTTGACTATACATGATTATTATTAGAAGACAAAAAACAAAAATGAGACCATCACATAGAAGAGTTCGAGGAGGTTTTGAAGAAACTATGTGTGTGTGTGTTCATGTGTGTTTGTCCACCCAGAAAATGTGAAAATCTCTTTTGTTCTTGCTCTAAATTGCACCAGCATTTTCTTCTTGTTCACAAGGTCCTTTCATGTTGCAGGACCTTGTGTTTTTCTTCCTCCATTTACCATTATAATGTCTTCTATGCAGTTTTCTGACTGATGTGATTGACACATTTTAGCTAATACACCTATTTCCTCATTTACAACAGCATCTTTGTCCTGCTAAAATCAACTATATTGTACATATTTTTAGCTATGCATATTTGAAAATGTGTACAGTAGTAACTCATAAGATGAATGCCCCTTAATACAAAAAATAATAATAATAATAATCCAGGAATAGGAAAACCTCGTAAGATGAATTCTTCCTATGGGATGCCTCGCAAGACAAATTCAATGCATTCCTATGGGAACCACGTTAAATTGCATTTTATAGGATGAATTTTTTGTAAAATGAATTGACTCATAGAACAAATTAAATTCATCTTAAAAGGCACCACTGTACATTGTTTTGTGAGACCACTATGTTTTCTAAAATACCCTGTAACTCTGCTAAACATGTGGATTCATGAGGTTTGATGTGTTTCTTCCTGCTATGTCTAGGGTAGTATCAAAAGGTTACTTTCATTAATAGTCTTCTATTGCCAAAATTCTTGAACCTACACAGTATCTATCACATGCTACTCTGGGACCCCAGCGGCATCTTAAAGTCTATCACATTTTACTATGTATAACCTTCCAACTCATTTCCCCATATCCAGAGAGTGGAGCTCAATAGACAGATGTCGATACCGACATGGAGAGGATGGAAATATGGAAGGAAACAGAAAGTCAAATGTTACAACATGATGATGATGATCATGAAAGGGTGGCTGAGAATTAGAGATGGAGCCTTTCATATGTTGGTTGTTAAGAGCCATTCAATGGCCATTGTTGCCCCAGAAACATCCACTGCAGAGTTTTGAATTTTGGATTATAATCCTTTAGCTGCACAGAAGGCACAGGGTCTCACTGAACAGAATTAACTTCAGGTCCCTTAACTTTAGTCCAACTAACACTTACAGTCTGTGGCGTTAACTGGAGACAGAATAAAATAGTTCAATTTACTTACAATTCAGCAGATCAGATAGCAAACTGACAAAATATGGCTGACTGCATTGAGCAATAGGCCTCAATAGATTCACTGCTTGCAACAGACAAAGGAAGGGAAGGAGGAACTCTTGTCACAGAGGTGTGGATCTCTTTGAATTCAGAGGCTGGGAAGGAAGAATTGGTTAGTGCTGGATAGACTGAAAGTCATCCTAGCCCAGAAAGGCCCCTCTCAGCCAAATCTACTACAGGCAACATCCATTGACACTAAGATGGGCATGAAGTGGAAAAATAGTATTTCATTTTGTTGCTCATTGTGCTTTGTATCTTTTTGTAATTAACACATTTTACTATAAATTTCTTAAGGAAACAAAACAAAACAAATGATTTGGAAGCTGCCACCACCCAACTTTTTCTTTTTTTTCTTTTTTTTCCCTTTCCTTTCTTTTCCTTTTCTTTCCTTTTCTTTCTTTTTTTTTTTTTGACAGCTTGGGCTGTCAAAACCAGCTGGGTAGCAGTGGCAAGAACCATAGAGTGGAGCAGAGTTTTGAAATTGGTGCCACCTGTGCCATTCTCCCATTGTTGCCACTGGGACCCAGCTGGTTTTCTTTGACAGGTCAGGCTGTGGGGAGGGGGCAGCCCCCCTCCCCAGAGCCCGACCTATCAAAACAAAAAAAAAAAAAACCACTAACTGAGTACCAGTGGCTACAATGGGAGAATGGAGCAGGGTTTTAAATTTTGTGTCACAGCAGCATCCTTACTGCTGGTGTGTGAAATTGAAAACATGCTCTACTCTTCCCTTCTCAAACAAGCAAGGGTTGAGTGGGTCCTGTACCCACCCAGCCCTTGTCTGTCTGAGAAAGGGAAAGCAGAGCAGGGTTTTGAATTTTGCCCTGCTGCACTCCTGCTCAGCTCTCCCTTCTCGACCAGGCAAGGGCTAAGTGGGTGCACCACCTGCTCAACCCTTGCCTGGCTGAGAAGAGGAGAGCTGAGCAGGTTTTTCAATTCACATAGCAGCAGGGATGGTGCTGCTGCAGTCCAAAATTCAAAACTCCACTCCACTCTCCAGTTCTTTCCATTGCCACCCAGCTGGTTTTGACCACTCGAGCTGTCAAAAGCAGCTAGGTGATGGTGGCAAGACCTGGAGAGCATAGCAGGGGAAATCAAAGTCCTTTACTCCAGCAGCTGGATCTCACTGCAGCTCCCTGCATGAAGCGAGATCCGGCATCTCCCCAATTCAGTTTCTGAATGGAAGAAAATTGGTTTGTTTTGTGATGACATGCAGTCTGCTGTTTTGTAATGTTATGAATTGTTTTCTAATGTTATGAAATGATGAAACTGTGTCATTTTTCATTTTGTGCCCATCTCTAATGGACACAAAAACTCCAAAAATATCAACCACTCTGGGTGTCTTGATAAATTACATCATTTTTGCCTGTTTTAGTTAAACTAGATGGTTTTTCTTCCATTTTAAATTTATATTTACACATAAATTCCTGATGACATTTAGCTAAAGGCAAATATAAGTAGCCACAATTGGACTGGGCTAGGAACTTAATAATGGTCAGAAAACCAACTAGGGATTTACATAGGAAGTGAAATATATGAAGGTGGACTCAGATATTAAAATCCAGGGAGGAGAGAGGGTAGGCTGTAGAGAGCAGTATATTTTTTTCAAATAAAAATCAGTAACAGTTTAGAAAGTAATATACATTGTTAGTTCATGGGTGGGAAATTGTATACAATACAACCAGGAGGAATCAATACCTAGTTACAAAACTCCAGTGGGCAAAGGGAGAAGGGTTAACAACAATGCATACATTTCTATCAGTAAACAACTAGGAATGTACAGGTTTAATAGAATATGCCTCATGAGGGAAACAACTGCATGCAGACTTTTCCATAGAAATATAAAATATATAAAAGAGCATGGAAATAATGAATAGAAGTTCAAAGGAAGTTGAAAAGAGGCATATGTGGCATTCCACCTGTTTACCTTCAAAAGTGCAGATCAGATACTAAAAGATAAAGGGAAGTTATTGGCAAGGAAAACAATAATTTTCAGGCCAAGATCTAATTGAAAGCTTTCCCAGGCGCAGCATTTATATTGCCCTTCTCAACCCTTCTTCCCTTCTGTTGGTTGGTACCAAAAGAGTGCAGGGTTTTCCAGGGTTTGTGTCCAAACTGTTGTCTACCAGATTCAAGATGGCATAGTGCTAACCTACAAGCCAGTAGCTTTTCACTGAAGGGCTCTGGCCTGCTTGGAGCTCCCTTCATCAGACCCATGCCCAGGCTTCCAAGTGTGTGACTCCTCACACATTTATTGCAAATGGGAAGAAATATTATGCTATCTTCTTTCCCACAAACAAAGTCATAACCCCAACATAAAAAAAAAAGTCAACCAATAGTTTGGGGAAGGTCAGTAAGTCCTGAGAACCCATTTAAAAATCCAATGCAATAGAACTCTATCCACTGAATCAGTATCTGCTGATTTACTTCTGTGCTGGCTGAAAATACTAAATAAAGACACATACAGAGAGAAATATCTATGTATACAATATATATTCCAAGGAATTATGGCCCAGAACAGGTCATTAGAGATAGCCAATGTATTAGCATTCAATACTGCCAGATTTTTCAGCATCTATATGGTTCTATATGGTTTTATCTTAAAGTTTTTTAATCTGTTTGTTGTGTTTCGTGTTATGGATATGTGCTGAACTGATCAGCCTTTGTAAGCCACCCAGAGTTCCCTTGGGAAGATGGGCGGGGTATAAATTTAATAATAAATAAATAAATAAATCTACAGTGGTCTTGGAACCAACTCCCTACTCCCACCCCCACCCCCTACTGTACAAAAAAAGCTATTCTCCTGGGTTTCATGGGAATTTCTCTTACAGTCCCTGCTTGACATGGAATTTAAAGGGGTAAAAATAACCCACTGGAAAAGTCCCAGCATTATCATCCTATGCATGCTTATGAAAGAATATGTACCACCAAGCACATGATATTCTATTTGCAGGTAAACAATAGTTGTTTCATTGACCTCTCAAAAAGCTGTATTTCTTTTGCAAAATGTTGACCTGTTCCCGAGTACTAGAAACAATAACTGCAGTTTGTGCTCTCAACTTTCATAGCAATGAAATCCTAATTTCCTAGCTGTCCCTCATTCTTTTGGGGGAAAGGTGGTAATGAAACAAGAAGGGAGCAAGTCAAAGAAAGATCAAAGCTCATTCCTTGACTGCCAGACTTCTTCTTCTTCTTCTTCTTCTTCTTCTTCTTCTTCTTCTTCTTCTTCT
>JAHTLZ010003518.1:5092851-5105288 GCA_023846285.1 Phrynocephalus versicolor | reverse complement strand
CTTCTTCTTCTTCTTCTTCTTCTTCTTCTTCTTCTTCTTCTTCTTCTCCTCCTCCTCCTCCTCCTCCTCCTTCTTCTTGTTTATCTGTAATATCATGAACCTTAAGACAGCATCCAAAAACACAATCCAAATCTACTCCTTCAGTCCATTACAGTGCAATCAATCCTACCACATCATTCTACTGCTGTGCAAAACAAGCTGAGGAAAGGGAGTGCTAATTCTTCTGCATATAAGCACATATCCATAGTCAGAGTAAAGTGAAATAATACTGCACAGTAGAAAGAAAACTCAGTTCACTGTGTAGAAGAAAGGAAGAAAAATATCTGAAACTGCTGTATGATTGATTCCATTAAGAATGGACTTGGAGCTCACAATACTCCTTTACAGTTGAAAAAGAAGCCAAACACATCCTACCTCTGATATAAGCCATTTAAAATGTGTCATCACTTCTCAGCCAAACATTTCACATGTGTGTGGATTACTGATATTTAAATAGCAGGCTGCTTCATTGGAAAGGTCACCATCTTCATGTTATAAAACCTGTTCAAACTAAGGCCAACATTCTTTTTACATCATTTCTCAGATATTATGTACCAGAATAACAGAGCACCTCCACCCATCCTTGCTATGTCCATTTTGAGATGGCAAATAGAGTTTTCAAACAGGTCTATCTGATGAATATGCACCAATTTACATTTATAGAATACACAAATATGGAGTGTAATTTTAAGCAATGAAGTGCTTAGAAGACATTAGAAACCTTTTTACCCACTTTTCAAATGAATAGTATGAGACTAAAGGACAACTTGCCCAAGCAAATGCAGAAATAGCAACTCAATAGAACAAATTCCCAAAAGCTGTTGATTCTCCAGCAGATTGTTGAGGGGGTGCTGAGGAAACATTAAATAAAATATTCATGCTGAGCAAATACCTTCTCAGCCCACTGATACCTATATGTACAGGCAACAAAATAATGAGTGCAGTCCTGAATGACCCTCAAGACTGTGGAATAATTAAGATAGCAGCTCCCACTCACTGCTTGAAGCACCTGGGAAATGATCTGTAAATATTTAAAGGCATTGAGCAAACCCACATTCACTAGTAAGCCCTCCCCGTCCCCAAGCTTAAAATCATTTAAACTTTCTCTGCCACAAACTACTTTATTCTCCTTTACTTTGAACTCCTAATGGCTTAGCTCCAAAAAGTTAAGACAAAACGTTTCCAACAATGGGAAGTGTCAACTGCATTTCCCCTACATTCTTAACCAAGGTACTACTTTCATCCTGGAATCACACACATTTCTGTTTAGCAGTATGCCCCACCATATATAACAATGTTTACTTTCAGATATACACTACAGGCACAGAACTGCAGCAACAAACACGTTTGAAAAACTGTAGATAGGATTTCCATTGAACTAGCTAACCACATTAATGGGACTAGATTTGGTGGACTGAATGCCTGAAAAACTATGGATGGAGGCTTGTTACGCTATACAGGAGAAAGCAATGAAAATCATCTCAAAGAAAAGAAAACGCAAGAAATCAAAGTGGCTGTCTAATGAGACTACAAATATTGGAGGAAAGAAGGAAAGCAAAATGCAAGGAAGAAAGGGAAAGATGCAGAAAATTGAATGCAGACTTCCAAAGAATAGTGAGGAGAAACAGGACTGCCTTCCTGAATGAACAATGTAAAGAAATAGAGGAAAACAATAGAAAAGAAAAACCAGAGATCTATTCAAGAAAATTAGAGATAGTAAAGGGGCAGTTTGTACAAAGATGGATATGATAAAGGACCAAAATGGTAGGGACCTAACAGAAGCAGAAGACATCAAGAAGAGATGGCAAGAATACACAGAGGAGTTATACCAGAAAGATCTGGATGTCTCTGATAACCAAGATAGTGTAGTTGCTGACCTCAAGCCAGACATTCTGGAAAGTGAGGTCAAGTGGGTCTTGGAAAGCACTGCAAACAACAAGGCAAGTGGAGGTGTTGGCATTCCAGTTGAACTATTTAAAATCTTAAAAGATGATGCTGTAAAGGTGCTATATGCAATATGCCAGCAAATTTGGAAAATTCAGCAATAGCCAGAGGACTGGAAAAGATCGGTCTACATTCCAATCCCAAAGAAGGGCAATGCCCAAGAATGCTCCAACTATCGTACAATTGCATTCATTTCACATGCTAGCAAGGTTATTTCAATATTCTATAAGGGAGGCTTCAGCAGTATATAGACAGAGAACTCCCAGAAGTGCAAGTTGGATTTCGAAGGGGCAGAGGAACTAGAGATCAAATTGCCACCATGCACTGGATTATGGAGAAAGCTAGAGAGTTCTAGAAAACATCTACTTCTGCTTCATTGACTATGCCAAAGCTTTTGACTGTGTGGACCACAACAAACTATGGCAAGTCCTTAAAGGAATGGGAGTGCCTGACCACCTTATCTGTCTCTTAAGAAATCTATATGTGGGAAAAGCAGCAACCGTCAGAACTGGATATGGAACAACTGACTGGTTAAGAATTGGGAAAGGAGTGCGACAAGGCTGTATACTGTCACCTTGCCTATTTAACTTATATGCAGAGTACATCATGTGAAAGGCAGGTCTGGGTGAATCACAAGCTGGAATTAAAATTGCCGGAAGAAATATCAAGAACATCAGATACACAGATGATACTACTCTGATAGCAGAAAGTGAGGAGGAATTAAATAATCTCATATTGAGTGTTAAAGAGGAGAGGAAAAATGGGCTGAAACTCAACATGAAAAAAAAACTATGATCATGGCCACCTCCTGGCAAATAGAAGGGGAAGAAATGGAGGCAATGACAGAGTTTATTTTCTTGGGCTCCTTGATCACTGCAGGTGGTGACTGCAGCAACAACATTAAAAGACGCCTGCTTCTTGGAAGAAAAGCAATGGCAAACCTAGAGACGTCACTTTGCCGACAAAGGTCCAAATAGTCAAAGCTATGATTTTTCCAGTAGTGATGTATGGAAGTGAGAGCTGGACCATAAATATAAACAGAACACTTTTTGTTTTAAAGAAGGCTGATCATCGCAGGATTACCACTTTTGAGCTGTGGTGCTGGAGGAGACTCTTGGGAGTCCCCTGCAATGCAAGGAGATCAAACCTATCTATCCTGAAAGAAATCAACCCTGAATGTTCACTGGAAGCACAGATTTTGAAGCTGAGGCTACAATACTTTGGCCATCTCATGAGAAGAGAGGACTCCTTGGAAAAGTCCCTGATGTTGGGAAAGATTGAAGGCAAAAGGAAAAGGGGATGGCAGAGAATGAGATCATTGGATGGATGGTATGATCAATGCAACCAACATGGATTTGACCAAACTCCAGGAAGTGGTGGAAGACGGGAGGGCCTCGTGTTTTCTGGTCCATGGGGTCACGAAGAGTTGGACATGACTTAGCATCTGAACAACAAACAAAACCAAATAACAATCAAATCAAAAACATCCTTACCTGTGGAAACAAATAATATAAAGCCAGTAACTTCAAGGGTGTCTGTGATGCTGTTTATTACCAATGTAAGTACAGTAGTTAAAAGTAATCCCACTGAAAATGTAGAAATCAAGGTTTTGTACATCATAGTGAACTGTGACATAAAAGATTTTGCGCACCAAAACTGGAAAGAAGAGATAAGACAAAGTGTTTTGGTTGACACTGGCCCACAATTTTATTAATATTCAGAATACTTAAATCTAACTGATAATTATTAATTGGCAAGATGACCTGCTAAGTAGTACAAGTAGGTACAGTAACCCTCCACCTATCACGGGGGCTAGGGACCCACCCAACCGGCAATGCATGAAATTCTGTGATATGCGGAAGCAGGTCGGGTGGGGGCGGGGGCGATCAGAGGGGCGGGAGCAATCGGATCACTCCCTGCTGCCCCCCCACGTGGCTCCGAGACCTTCTGGAGGGGCAGGGGTGGCAGGCAGTGATCGGAGCACTCCCTGCCGCCCCCCTGCGTGGCTCCAAGGCCTCCCGGAAGGGGTGGGGGTGGCGGGGAGCAATCGGATCACTCCCTGCTGCCCCCCCACAGCTCCGGGGCCTCCCTAACTTAAAAACTCTTCGCCCAAACTTCCTCATGTTTGGGACAGAACAAGAGCAAGCTATCTGCTGCATCTCTACTTTGCTTGATGCAGATTTGCTGTTCAGGTTCAAAGTTATATATGGAGGTTGCCCCCATTTTTAGAACTGTCCTGTAGAATGTTATTTGCTCTGCACAATACAATACTTTGTTTTCAGTGTTTCAATCTCTTTCTGCATTTTAAAAGCCAAAATTCACCTTCTTCATACTTTAAGAAAGGATAAGATGTACACCCCACATGTGTATATTTATGCTTGCATGGTTTGAATGTATGCACTGCCTAAACACGTAAACCTAAAGCATATTTATGTTGAACTTGGCTTGCACTTGAAATCTGTTTATTTTTCTCTCTGTACTTTTCAAATATGAAGTGGGAAGGGAGAAACTTACATATGTAAGGATTCTAGGGCAGGACCTGCAGCCAGCCCAAAGACAGTTTGGGATTGGGAAATAAGTGCCAACTTAGACAAGTCAATCAAGCCTTGGGCTGAGACATGATTCCACATATTCCTAACCCCAAGACACATCATAGCATGTCTAGATCGATTTTGTCATTTAAAAAACAGGGGATGTCATCTTATTAGAGCTTAAAATCATAGCAATGCAGCTTCCTGGAACTCTTGAGCCCAGATAGTTCTTATTTCTTAGAACGTCTACAGTGAATTTTAACATTTTTAAAAGAGGCACATGTATAAAAGAGAAGCTTGTAACTGAGATATTTTTAAAAGCAAACACACACACATAGAGGCACACACACCTCAGCATCAGTGAAAGGCAGATAAATGGACAGAAAAAATGCAGAAAGCCAAAGTAGATGGGGCATGACAAAAACACACCCTTTAGCTTCCTTTCTGTCACATATCCAAGAAAGTCCCATTGAAAAGAATAAATATGATAAAGCTGGTGAGGCTGTTCTTGAATCAGGCTGAAGACATGGAGGCAGGATACGAAGTAACTGAATCCTCTTAGGTTTTGCCTTGTCACTCCTCCAGGTGAGCAGGCAGACATCACTAGTGAGCTGGAGAAGCACAAATGAGAGCAACATAGGACATCTCCCCTGCATATAAAAAGAATCATCATTGTACAGTACAGAGAGCTTGTCTATTGCCTCAGTCAGTAACTTACATGGATCCAGTTGGCTGCCCAGGTGAGAACCAGAGAAAAGTGGTGTGTAAAAATGATGAGATGACTTTCCATTTTGCTATGCTTTTCTTGCCAGCACAAAAGAAAGCCCCAAAAGCTTGAGCTCAGAACGCTTGAACAGTTCCATCTCTGTGATTCTGATACCCATGAAATAATCTGATCCACACTTCCTATATACACTTCAACAGAGGTATATATATATTTGGGTTTTTTTCCTGAATTGTGTGATGCAGATCCTGGCTTGGGAAGCATCTCAAGAGGGGCACTGTGCTAAGGCATTGTCTATTTTACGGCAGAGACAAACTTGCTCAGTTCTTTGCATGATCAGAGGAAAGAATCTACACAAATCCAAGCATCTACAATATTAATCAGCCGGGTTTCAGGTCAACTCGAGGGAGGAATCCTGTGAGATGTGGCATCTAATCCAATTTGAGACAAGAAGTTCCACTAGGCTGGCATCACAAAAGCTAGCCTTCCCTCCTCTTGTATACTCTGAGGCAATGCATGCTTCCCAGTTACACCAGTGTCTCCCAGTGCTCTATCCAATTTAACTCTCCCTCCCATCACTTAGTGGTTGAGGGAGGATGTATTTCCCAAAAAGCATACATGCATTTAGTGGTAACCAACAGGACAAAGTAGAGGGCTTCAAGCATGTGGACAGAAGTGACCTAGGAGTTTTGCAGATACCAGTGGTAGCGAATCTTCAGCACTCCTGAGGTTTTGGACCACAACTCCCACAGTCCTTTGTCATTGGCAATGCAGGCTTAGAATTCTGGGAGTTGTGGTCCAAAACACCTGGAGTGCCAAAGGTTCCCCACCAGTGCCCCTAACTGCCAAAAAGGCAAGCAAGAGGGTCCTACAAATCAAACCTTTTTGGAGGTAAAAGTCTGTCCTATTTTGGGAACATCATGAGATTCTCTGGAAAAGCCCCTAACAATGAGAAAGGTTGAAGGCAGCTAAAAAAAGAGGAAGACCAACTATGAGTTGGACTTCATCCCTTAAGGAAACCACAGGCTTGAGTTTACAAGAGCTGAGCTGAGCTGTTGAGGACAGAACATTATGGACACCACTCATCCATAGGTTGGATTTGATAGAACATGATACTGCATATCCAAGTCATCACAAATATGCATTATGGTGTACAGTACTTTGGAATTCATGCATCTTTGGGTGGAATCACATACTTAAATTGAATCTCTATGAGCATCCCTGCCCCCTTGTAGTGCAGAGGGGCATGCTGGCACTCCTCAGTAGAGATGGGCACGAAATGACCATTTTTTCGTTACCGTTCTCCATTATTCATTCCGTTACGTAATGGTACGAATAACAACTGTTGTGATGGGGCAGGATTGAACCAAACAGAACCAAGAAAATTTTCTTCAGTTCTGTTCATTTTTGTTACTGGTGTCATGCCACTCGCGCAATGAAAATTGGAGCAGCGGAGGGTGGTGAGAGGGGGCTGGGCCTGGTGGAGCCTCTTTGCCCCCTTCCTGCCGGAACCGACATGAGAAGAGGTGGGATCCGAGGCCTTATGGGCTGGGCTCTGGGATCTCGGCCACATGACGAAGCAGCAACGGTGCAGCCAGCTCGGAAGCTGGAGCGGAGGGCATTGTTGGAGCACGGGGGGAGTGCAGCGGCAACCCCCCCACAGGTTTCCTGGGTCTAGGCCGGGTGGGTGTGGGACGGTGGTCTGCCGGGGTGGTGGCTGCCGGGGCAGAGTTGTTCCCGGGGAGAAGGGCTCCAGGTAGGGCAGCGCTGCGCAGAGCTCCGGGGGTAGCCCAATGAGGGTGGCAGACAGCACAGTGGATCAGTCCTTGGGGAGGGGGCCCAAGGGAGGGTGGCGCTCAGCAGTGCTCCGGGGGGGTGGCCTGTTGGGGGTGGTGATCAGAGTAGCGCCCGGCTCTGGGAGGACTCCCCGTGGCCACGGGATCGCTCTCCCAGCTGGCTTGCCACCGGCTCCGGTGGCGCCCGGCCCCGGGAGAACTCCCCGTGGCTGCAGGACGGCTCTCCCAGGAGGCTTGCTCCGGCCCCGGAAGGGATCCCTGCGGCTGCAGGAATGCTCTCCCGGCCTGCATGCCACAAGCTCCGGTGGTGCCCGGCCCTGGGAGGGCTCCCTGCGGCCGCAGCTTGCCGCACCCTAAAAACGAAGAAACGGAAACGAAGCGGGCCCTGGGGCCCCGGAAAATGGAAACAGAATGAAGTGGACCCCAGGACCCAAATAACGACCACAAATGCCATTTTGGCATTTTGTGCCCATCTCTACTGCTCAGCCATTGTATCCAGAAACTCCAAACTCCTGGATCTACTTGATCTTTCTTTTATTAGGGTTGGGGAGCATGGCATGAGGAAAGGGATGATACCAGTCACACAAACTTTGGACAATCCTTCATGGCCTAGTTGCCTCCACTAGTTCCCCTCCCGCAATAGTTCAGTCTCAGCCCAGCCCTGTATTGCCATCACTCAAAGTCTGTTGCTGTAAGGCTGTCAACAAGTCCTGAGCCTCCTCATGCCTTTTAAGAAAGGACTTGCTTTCTGGGGTCTCTCCTGTAGTTTAAAATGGTGCTTCTTTTGCCTCTTGCACTTCCAGAAACTTTATTGGATGGGGCTGGGGCTGCATGCCTTGCCAGACACTGAAGTCTCCATGGGTCAGTTAGATGAGGTGGCAACATGGAGTAAATATAGGTGCTCCTAACTCTTTGCATTAGAAACCTCCACAACACACACACACACACACGTCCATGTAGTCCACATCTCTGGCCACACAAAAGATGGGATCTACTCCTTCACATTTTACCCCACATCTCTTCCTCCTCAGATCCATTTGTCTGCCCTGAATCCATCTCCACGCTACCTCCTCTTACTCCTTCCGTTCCTTTCTTCCTGCCAGTTGCCTGCTAGCTTCAGCCCCATCTCCTATCTTAGCTTCATCTCTTCTTTGGACCTGCCATTCAGTATCTGTCCTCTCCTGAGGTGTAAATATGTAACTCCTGACAGCTCTCCAGGAGGCACAAGGCAAAGACAGGTGGCCTGGTGGGGGCATAATAGTGATTTGAATTGCAACCCAAATAATATTTCAAATAAAATTGATCTATATTGTTATTTATATCTGAATTTAAATTTGATTTAAATCAAATCTACTGTATTCGGATCCCAGAAAACTAGGGTACCAGATCTCAAGGTCAGCCTCCATGCAGTCTGGTTCTTCTTCTGGAATCCATAGTGAGGAAACATACTCCCAACCCCTGGCTCCGCACTCCAATTTACTGAGTTATACAACTAACTTAATGTGTATAAATGTTCCTTGCTAATTCTCTGGGTGTGGCTATCTCAGATCTCTTTTTCTTTTCTTTTCTTTTGAAAACAGTTTAAACCCTACTGCCAACCTCCCTGTTAAAATCACCTCAGTGACGTTCTGTGAAGATTCTCAGTCATCCAGGTGAGTTTATCTGGAAGTTGAGTAATGACAACTGGACTTGTTTTTCTTGAGAAATAGAAATGTTTCGCTGCTCATCCAAACAGCTTCATCAATCTGAATAAAGCCAGTTGTGAGTCCTCCATCTTATAGTCCACTTTGACCTCTTGTCACCCTGGTCTGAAATAGGATCATAAGATGAACAATGGTCTGAATAGACTTGTTAGGGAGACAACAGTGTCAATAGCCTTAAGGTGAACAATGGCCTAAGGTGCTGAAACCCATAAAGTATGGGTTGTTAGCTATAGTCTTGGTGCTGAAGGCTTTTTGATTTGTCTGGGTATTGTTAAAAGCACAGTCTGATAAGTAGCAGATACACATGGGCACGACTCCACAAAATTTTCGTTTCCGTTTTCGTTTGTCGTTTCCGTTACGCTACGGAAACAGTAACGACAATTACTCTGCCAGAACTCGAACTTGAACCGACGAATGAATAATTGGGTCTGATTTGTCGTTGTCGTTCCCGATCGCGCAATGCCAAGCAAGAAAAAAAGTTTTTAAAAGTAAAAAAAAACCCCGATTCCCGGGCCAAAAAGCAGGCAAAAATATGCCTGTCCACCTAGCAGAGGGGTGGGGTTTTGGGGGGGGGTCCCCGGCCTCCCCCCTCCCCTGTCCTGGGCTGCTGGTACCAGGCTGGGGGGGCATCCTCGTCGTCTCCATTTGCCATGCGGTGCAGGGGGATCCAAAATGGCGACCGCAATATTTGTTTTTAAATCGTGGTCTAAAAACCCACCAAAAGCACCACAGAAACATGCGCCCGTTTCCCTTCCGTCGTTTGCAAAGCCGCCGCCCCCGACTCCCTGGAGGGACGGAGGCGGTGGAGGAGAAAGACCCGGAACTGAAAGGGGGGAGAGAACAGCGCTGTGTGGGGGGCATGGGGGAATGCGTTGTGCGGCTCTCTACCCCGGCCCTCTTTCGCCACCGGACGGCCGCGTGACGGGAGGGGTGGCGGGGAGGTGGAGGTGGCGGGGCTCCAGCTGGGCCCGGTGGTGGGTCCCCCCCGCTCCTTGGCCTGAAAGGCGGCCGCCCTGCCCTGCCCTCTGAGGCCGGCCAGCAGGGTCCTCCTGAGGCGGCCGTGCTCCCTTTTCTCCGCCCGGCGCACTTTTTGGGCAGCGGGGTCCCCCAGGGGAGAGGCGGGAGCCCCCCACCGCCGCCACCGCCGCCGCCGCCGGAGAAGGAGAAGCCGAGCCAGGCAGGGCTCCTGCTGAGGGTCCCTCCCCAACCCCTTGGTGTGGCTCTGCACCCGCTTCTACTTCTTCCTCATCTGCGCCTACTTCAACCAGGACTTCAGCCTCCACGAGTTCACCGAAGGGGCGAAGCAAGTGAGCGCGCATTTAAATGCAGCAGGCAAGTCCATCACCCAGTTTTAAAGTGTTTGTTTTCCGCCCGGGACCGGCGGCCACCGCGAGCCCACCCCCCCCCGCCGCTGCCGCCCGCCCGCCCCCCACCCATGCCCCCCCACTGCCGCCCCCCACCCATGGCCCCCCACTGCCGCCCCCACCCATGGCCCCGCCGCCGCCGCCCCCTGCCCATGCCCCCCACCGCCGCCCGCCCACCCCCCATGCCCCCCCGCCGCCGCCGGCAGCGGCCCTGATTGCGGGACACAAAAAGCGGGTAGAAGTGACAAACAAAAAATGAAAAACAAAACGACAAATTTTTGAAAAAATTCGCGAAAAACGGAAACGACCCAAAACGGACCCGTCCCGAAAAACGACAACTCGAAACATAATTTTTCTGAGTCGTGCCCATCTCTAGTAGCAGATAGACTGTGAGGGTGGTCTTATTTCTACAGATATGGCTTGATCATACAATCTACATCCACATAGTAATGACTTCTAGGAGTAAGAAAGGGGCCATTAGGCTGGTTATGATGGAGCAAACAATGTAGTGATTGTATGTGCCTGTACCTTTTTATATGTTAGACCTATACATACAGCTACAGCTATGACTTGCATAATCACTTTTCTAACACTTGTCCTTGTATCTTCTACTGACCTTTTAGCCAGCCTCACTGATAAACTCTCAAAAGCAATTGTGTGGAAGAAAATGACTGTATAAACTGGTCCAATAATGCAATGCTGCATCTAATCAAAGCAGTAAGTCCATTCAATCTTCTATTGCTATGCTATCATTGGTTACTTTCCATAAAAGCTCCTGGATAGAAACATTAATCTGCCTAGTTACTTGTCCAAGGAATATTCTTCTTCCACAAGAAAAAGCGGCATTGCAGAATCATTAATCTCTGCTATATTTCTGTTTTTATTGCAGTTCTCACTTTCACAAAGGCAAACCAATCATACTGACAATTTCATCCATCAGATCACAATACTTTTCATTCTTCTTCTTTTTGAAGCCGTGATTAAATCTTCTTGACTTCCCATCTTGCTTTTCCACACATCTTATCTCTTCAATCAATTATCACTTGTACTATGTTGGGTCATCCATAGTCTATCATCATTTAAGAAAAACCATCTGTTGTATATAACTTGAAGTACAACATACTAATTAAGTTTCTAAAACTAGCAAGTTTCCCAGTAGTCTGTCAAGAGAAATACTACCTCACACATATGCAGAAATGAAGTAATTATTGCATTTTAGAATGGAAACCATAATAGAAGTATCTGATAAAAAGAAAAGGATAGAACAGAACAGAAAAGCTATAATTCAAATTATGGCTGATAAAAGGGAGCACTGCAAAGAGTTTTACTTATTACAGCTGCTTAATTTGAAGATGCATGAAATCTAGCAGAATTAAATTGAGACATGATTAATGTTAATAACAATGTTCTATTTTGCTTACAAAGGCTGGCAGGGTGAAATGTCATCATGAATCTGAAGCAGAAATGGAAGGGGAGAAGTAGAGGAGACCAGAGCAGAGTTTGCTAGACAAATAAAACACATTGGCAAATGTTCACTTTAAGAGTGCTGAAACACCTAGTTTTTTCAGTAAATGGGTGAAGGGAGGAATGAACAATTCCCTTTGGGGGTAACTTCTTTACCTACAAATGTACACAATTGCATCTTAGTATCAACAATTGAAAATGCATTTATATTAGAATAGTGATAATGGAATGCTTTTCACAGCTTGATTTTATAGAACCTGCCACGCACATAAGAATCTTTCATTATCCTTGTTCTGTATATTCGCTTCTATTGGATGCCCCTTTTCCCTCCTCATGCTAATAGAGTCCCAATGTGAGGTGGATGATAAGAGACAACACAAATTCTCAGACTCTGTATAGAGTGGACTTTGGTCAGAGCTGGTCCAAGACTTCTTCATGTGTTACTGCACCATCCAGGCACCCGTGTCTGCCTTCTCTTTTTTCAGCTCAAACTTCATTTTATCACTCGAGGGATGTATCTTTGCCTAGTTATACAGCACAGTTGACTGTACTCTGGCTTAATCCTACTAATCCAAGGGTCCTTTACTGAGATCTTTCTGACCCCAATCACAACTCATGCAGACACACTTTAACTTGAAAATGAATTCTGGGCCATAAACTTTGCACTTTGTCTCGCATTTGATCTTGTGGTGTGTGAGACAGATAATTTTGAAACAATTGTCTTAAAACCAATAGATAACAATTATAACTCCTAGGAAAAAAAATATTTTTAGTAGTGGAGTGATGGTGATGATGATGATGATGAAGAAGAAGAAGAAGAAAAAGAAGAAAGAAAGAAAGAAAGAAAGAAAGAAAGAAAGAAAGAAAGAAAG
>JAHTLZ010003518.1:5063967-5092841 GCA_023846285.1 Phrynocephalus versicolor | reverse complement strand
AAAGAAAGAAAGAAAGAAAGAAAGAAAGAAAGAAAGAAAGAAAGAAAAATCTTCATCATTCATACTATCACATTTTGGTGTCTTCCAAATGATGACACATTTCTTTCTGGCTATGTGAACATATGTGTGATTCAATATGTCAAGTAGAGGGCACAGCACAAGTAGGTAGAGAGAAGGGTGGCAAGTAAAGTGGAAAAAAATGGCTACACACAGTAAGAGAGAAGCAAGTAAACATGTATTTACACAAGACAAAACCAGGACAGGAAGGGGAGGGAATAGAACTGGCTATTTGGTGGAACCAGAGGCAAGTTAGCCAGAATTGTACTTGCTCTAGTGCAGGCCAGCCCAACAGGTAGACCATGGGCTACTGGTAGCCCACAAAGGGTTCAAAAATAGCCCACCGGCCAAAATCAATAAAAAAGGGAGGGGATAAGTTCTCCACCCCATCCTCCCCCACCCCAAGGACCACCACTGCCCCAGCAAAGTTCTGGGTCTGCCAGCCCACTGTCTCAGCCGAGCGGGGCAGTTCAAGGGCCATGGCGTGGTCCCCTGCTCCCCCCCCCCTGGCCAGATGATCGAGCGGGTGCAAGGGGAGTGTGTGTGCATGGTCAGCTTTCCCATATGAATGCACTGAAAATCAATCCATTCCAAAGGGAACGGATTTCAATGCATGCCTATGGGAAACCGCTGCTCTACTTACAAATTTTTTTACTTAAGAACATGTGCTTGGAATTGATAAATTTCATAAGTAGAGGTATTAGTGTAGTAGCCCTCAGGCACTTTGGGCCTCAGACAACTTGAGTCTCTTCTGTGATTTAAAAAAAAAACATAGCATACAAAAGGAAAATGACATTTAATATTTCTTGATCACATTCTGAACTCTCATTTTATTCTTTAAATGATAAGTCTTTCTTCTGCTGCTTTTGTATAAAAGACAGATGACAAGCAATTAATAGTGTTCCAAGTTTTTTAGTATTTAATTTCCTCCAGTCTTTCTTCTATAATAATTTTAATTTATTTATTATTTATTTATTTCTTAAACTTCTAAACCGCCCTATTTTCCCAAAGGGAAGTCTGGGCAGTGTACAAACATGTCACCCCACAGCACAACACAATCACAAAACAAACCCCAACAGAAGTAAACATTAAAATCCTAACAAATACAAATCAAACAACCAAATACCATGTAAAAAAAATTCAGGTAAAATAGCATAGCACGACTGGCCGCAGTAAATCAGGCCTGAGGTATATCCGGCAAGGAAACTGGCAAGGGGGGAAAACGCGGGGGGGGGGGGCAACGTGTGCTCAGAGGGCCCAAAAACATTGCCTGAAGAGCCAGGTCTTCAAGGCCCTTCTGAAGGCCAGCAACAACTCCACCTGCCAAATCTCCGTCGGCAGCTTGTTCCAGTAAGCCGGGCCCAGCACCGAGAAGGCCCGGTTCCATGTCGAAGCCCTAAGGGCCTCTCTCTGTGTCGGAATTCTGAGAGAGAAGGAGGACAAAGCTCTGGTTGGTCTAGACGAGAATTATGAGAATTCATTATATATTATTATACCATCTTAAGCACAGGTGCCATATCTAAAAAATTGAAATAAAAATAAATTTTAAAAAAATCAAAGAAATGAAAAAAATTGTTAAGTAGAGCAAATTGTGTGTGTGTGTGTGTGTGTGTGTGTGTGAATTAAACTTTTGAAACAATGGTCTTGGGTGCTAATTCGTTTTTGAAGTATGCATTGTAATTATATGTTTTTAAGATCCACATTAAAAATATTTCATGTATACATTATGAACACACTTAAAGATATGTTAATTAACAACACAAGCATTTTGCATGTTTCCCATATTATGTCATATGGTACCAGACACGACACAATTAAATTCAGGTGCCTATTTTAGAGAGATGTGGAGATTTTTGCTGTTAATATGAGCTGAGCAGAAGGAAAACAAAGTCTTGAAATTTTGTATTTAATAAGATGCCACATGTCCATGAAACTTCAGTAAGGATGAGTGCCTACAGAAACATTCACATATGTTACTGTCTTAGAAATGTACCAAGAAAACTTTTAAAAGAACAAATAAACCTAACAAGTTTTCTTGCAGTCTCTGATTAGAAAAGCCCTCAGTCTACACTTCCTCCTCCATTATGTCTGTTCTGCTGTCAGGTCATATATTTATTGGAAAAAATGTCATCTTAATAGGCACAGACAGTGATCACATCCTGATAGTCAAACCTGAGATTTGCAAGACCAGTTTGCACATATGCGCCACTCCATTAGCTTTTTTTTTATTCGCTCTTTTCAAAAGAATGAGGCAAAAACTTCTTTATTTCTACAACTGAATACAATGATGATACAACAAATAATTTGTTGTTTCATATTTGTACAAATTGATACCTCCAATGAATGAGAGTTTACCACCCAGGCACCTAGAGGCACCATAATTTCAGAGCAGCTTCCCCTTAATCTTCTCAATATTCCTCTAAGTTTGGGGAAGATTTGATTTGTGGTATTTGACATACATCCCCCCAAAGAGCCCCCACAGGAAAGTTCCCCCAAGGTATCTAGAAACACCAAACATGCAGAGGTGCTTTCTCTGAATCTCCTCTGTAATTCCTCCAAGTTTGGTGAAGACCGGCTTTCCCCAAAGCAGTTGCTGAAGGGCACTTTCCTAGGGGAGCTCACTTTGTGGGTACAGTGGTACCTCTACTTACGAGATTAATCCATTCCAAATGCATGCTCTTAAGTTGAACAACTCGTAAGTAGAGTAGCCGTATTTTTAAAAAAATTAAAAAATGTAAGTAGGCCAGAGCACGTCTAAAATGTGTAAGGCAGCAGTTAAAATGCCAAAGGTTTTCTGCTCTTAAGTCAAATTCCTTGTAATTAGAGCCACTCATAAGTAGAGGTACCATTGTATGTAACTCAGACATTTGAAAACCAAGCTTCACCAAACATACAGGGCTTATAGGGGAATGTGATAGGGAGCTTCACTACAAATTTGATGTTTCTAGGTGCCTTGTAGGTGACTGTATAGGATTTTAAGTAAATAATGAGTTTACAAATTGATCCTTTCATTCATCATCAGGAAAAAAAAATCATTTTTTTATTCGTTGACCTTGACAAATCACAAATCAAAATGAATCACCACTTTTCTGATTCTTGGGCTACATTTGTTTAGAGCAATTGCACATGTGCTCTGCGAGCTGTGCTCCCCATTCTCTTAGGCAGAATCAATTAGCAGACAGTGAGACACAGTGTTCAGGGTGACTCTTCTTCCTTTTGAACAAGTGCCCTGCAATACATAAAGCAATACTGGGCTATTCTTCAGATATCTCTATATGAACTCATGTATATTTCTCTGCAAGTGAATAACACTGAAAGTACCGAGTATACAATTGGTGTACTGCGTAGTATACATGGTGGAACATATTTGGGAATAACTTTTACAAGTAACAACCTGTGTGTGTTTGTGCCCATGTGCACACACTGTACATCCACTGAACTTAATGACATTTATTTAAATAAATTGGTTTCTTTTAGCATATTGTGAATGTTTTATCTCATAATACAGAGGAACACCTTATGACACTCATTCCCTTGAGAATCATGTTTAATATGGAAACGTAACAGGTGAAGGAAAGATCAGAAGTGACTGCTGCAAAGGTAACAGATTGCAGTTGCGCAGAAGGGGGGAGCCTCTCCCTATTGTACCTTCAGTTCAATTCAGAGGAATCACAGCGGGGAACCATGTGCCCGTACAGCAATTAGTATTTTACCTAGATGCAAGGATGAAGCAGGTGGAAGTGAAGGATCTGAATGACAGATTTAAAAAAGAATGAAAGAATATTGTGCAGTAAGATCATTTCAAAGCTTCATATCCCAGTTATTTCTCCTTTTTATCACCTTCACTTCCAGCATATTTTTTCAGCACACACATAATGCATTTTTGTGACATTTGCACAGAACAGATGCCTGTTGCATACTTTTGACTTGCTCTTGTCCAAAGGGCAAATCTCCTCATTTCCCTCCAGAGGAGATACATGAGCTGTACCCCCACCTTCAGGAACATATGCTTCTCCTCCAAGCTACAGATGCCAACATCTCCATTTCACATGAGAATCTGAGACAAACATATATTATCTCACTTTCTGCTTCTGTAGCAGATGAGTTCCTGGGATTAGCCAGATGGTCATACAAATATTTGAATACCATTTTTTTTATTCCTAGTCATTTAAAATATCTGCATTTCTAAACCCTCTGAACACTATCTCTAAACTTTTTGGTTTTCATTTCTGTAGTCAAATTTGCCTCAAATTCTTTAAAATTAATTTTAATAAGCAGAATTTTTGCAAAGCAAAGCATATTATAACACTATCAGTCATGGGATCAGAATGGTTGTGGATTTTCAAAACACGACCATGGGAACATCCAATCTGCAACATCAACCATGTGACTGCTCCAGGGGGTGATCCAGATCAAAGTTTGCTGTGGATTTTAGTGGTCATATGAAACAGGTACATCATAACTGTATTGTTGCCCCTGTTGAAATAAGATTCAATAGCCCATTGAACTGGCTTCTGAACACGTAATCGGAATAACATGTTATCCATTGCCCTAGGCAACAAAATGTTTCAGACCAACCTTTGCAACAGCATGGATTACCCAGGATTTTTAATTCATTAACTAGTTGCATCTCTGTCTTAAGTATCTCACTTATCTTACTTCTCAGACATAGTTGCCATTTAACACCACTACTATGAAGGAACTGTTTATATTTTAGCAAGTGTATGTGACATTCTTGGTTTCACTTTCTATTTTAGAAGGAATTCTAGTACTCCATGTTTGGGGATGTCACTGATAAAGAAGCCAAATTCACATTTGAGCTAATGCTAAGTCTTTCAATCGCAGGTTCATTCTCCTGGACAATTTATTCACATCTTTCCAATGAACTCTCTGCTTAAGACTTTTGAGTTTTTAGGTAAATTTCTCTATCTGTGCAGAGGAAGTGCACAAACTCTACACAGAATGGAATAGCTTTAAGTTCACCAGATTAGTCCACCCTTTTCTCATTAACTGACAGTTACTAATTCTGAGACGTTAGTAAGAAAAAGGATAGAAACAATTTTCTTTACTTACAGCTGTGAACAGATCAAGCAGCCAACTAACAAATGTGACTTGCTTTGAGGAACAGATGTCAACAGATGAGAATTGAACTATGAGGCAGTAAAGAAACACTTGGTTAGTGCTTGATAGATTATCAATCCCCCTAGTCCAGAAAGGTCCCGCCCAGCCAAAACTACTAAAACTTCAGCACTCTTTGCACCTACATTTGGCTGGTTCAGTATCCACACAAAATATTTCCCCACACCTATTTTGTATGTATACAAAATCTAACATGCATATTCTACTTAAATTATAAGGACAAGCGGTGTCAGGTGATAAATCACAGTTATCATTTTAAAACAAGTTTCATATAAATTATGCATAAGTAATGAATTGTACATTATTCATTAATAAACCTTAGAATGGGGATAAGCCAGTCTCAAGGATCTGATGCAGCTTATGCTATTGCTCCAGACAGCCCATTTTAAAACACAATAAAACTGGGTTATTAAAAGTAAATTATTGCATTTAATAAAGAGTAAAACTACCTAACTAACAGGAAAATAATGAACCTTGTAATACTTTAAAGGCCAGAAACTAAACACATTGGTGGAATGCCTGTACTGTGATTAATGTCCTAATGCAGTGCTTACAATCAATAACTTCCAAGCTCCAGTACAGAAGGGGGAAATAAAGCAATTAGCCCAACTTTTCTGCTGCAAACATATCTCTGTAAACAAGAATGCTAATCCTTGGCATTTCCATGGATCAGTGCTTTCACAGACATCCTCCCCCATGTTCTGCCAAGTTCTAACATGCATGCCATTACAACATTGGCCAAAGGCGCTCACTATGTTTCAAGTGATGCCTGAAAGGAAACAAGTAGTGTCCAATATCTTTAGGGGTGGGGAAGCTTTACTGAATTCAAATCTCATTCTCTGGCTGCAAAATTACAGAAGTAGCACTATGAGAAGATGGAAAACCTCATCAATCTATGGCCAGAAGAGCCTTCTATCAATTACGTCTAGTACTGGACTTGTCACAGCCAGCCAGCCATTTATAATGTTTAGAATCAATTTCTGGAATGCTCTACATAGGCTTGTCCTTGAAGATGGGCCGGAAACCTCAGGTAGTTCAGGATGCCATAATAAGTCTCCCTTCTGGTGTCAAGAGGGAACACTTTCAGACAGGATTGCATCAACTGAAATGATTTCCTGCTTGTTCCTGGACTTCTTTCAATGTTTTGGTTTGGACTGTAAATCCATTTTCTATCACTTTATTGATTCCCCCACAGACAAATATTGTGGCTTAGTGTTACACTAGAGTAGCCCTATTGACTTGATGAGTCCTCCCTATTCAAACAAGCTTACTCTAGGTGTGATGTACTATGTTAAACCACAGGATTATTGGACAGTGGCACTTTACCATTTAGTCCTTTCAACCTGGTATAAAAAATACGCAGTAACATCAAGGGCATCCACTGATATCCTCTTAATTTCATCACACACTGTATGTCATATCTGAACTTAGAATGTCAGGCCTGAGAATTAATCAGTAGCTATTAGAAACTGGGAAATTAACTTGTTAACTTTAAACATTTAAGCTGCCTGAATAGCTCATTCGGTTAGGCCAGGGGTCCTCAAAGTTTTCAAACAGCGGGCCAGTCCACCACCACCCAGACACCACTGGGGGCCAGATTACAGTCCAAAAGCAGCTGCAGAGGCTGGCTTGCTCACAAAACAGGGGGTAGGTGGGGGGTTGCAATTGGTCCCAGGGGCTGATTCAGGACTTTGGGGGGCCGCATCCGGCCCTGGGGCCTTAGGTTGAGGACCCCTGGGTTAGGCATTGACTGGAAATCCGGAGGTTGGGTGTTCAATTCTATCTTGTGGACTCATGAGAAAAGCTAGCCTGGCTAGGACAGGGTGACAGTCTCAAAGAGTCCCCAGAAGGAGGGGATGGTAGACCATTTCTGAGTTCTCTACACCTACATAACCCTGGAAAGGGTTGCCATAAATCAGAAGTAACCTGATAGTATGCAATTATCATTATTTCTTTATTAAGATTGAAATTGAAAATGTATAGTTCACTACACTCTTTGTGTGCCCTCTGCAGAGTCCATTCCCAAATTCTGTTTCCCATCCTGGGGCTCCTAGGGGTGACAGTAAACTCTGAGAAGCTCTGGAAAAAAAAACAGAGCAAAAATGGATTATTGAGTGTGCTAAAAAAAAAGCATCTAGACGTTGTTCACCAAATGCATTTATGAGACTAAGATTGGGCGGTTTAATATAAATTTAGTTTTGAAATGAAATTATAAGTGTTTTTCTCTTTGTGATAGGGAGAGAGGAACTGACTCTGCAGAAGGCATGTCAAAACTACAGTGGTACCTCTACTTAAGAGTTTAATCAATTCTGAATGCATGCTCATAAGTCGAACAACTCATAAGTAGAGCAGCCATATCTAAAAAATAAATAAAATAAAAATTCAAAAAATGTTTAAAAAATTGTAAGTAGAGCAGACCACATCTAAAATTTGTAAGGCAGCAGTTAAAATGCCAATGGTTTTCCGCTCTTAAGTCAAATTGCTCATAAGTAGAGCTGCTTGTAAGTAGAGGTAGCACTGTATTACAAAAAGGAAGAATGTATATTAGCATTCCTTTAGAATGATATTCATTAGGAGATTAGATTTTAAGATCCTTTGGCTGATGCTGAACAGAAAATATACTAGAGTTTAATGTTAAAGTATCCAAGCTCTGTATGATACAGGGAAGACAAAAATGCTCTAAGGACTTTGTGTGGAGTCATCTTTGAAAAAGTACTTGGAAAATTCAGCTGGCCCACAGAACTGCTGCCAGACTACTGAAGGCCACTGAGAGTCAGAGCATAACTCCCTCATTATAAAAGTTTCTGAGAAATGGCTTTTAATTGGTGGGGGTTATTTTAGTCCCTGCTGTTGGGGGATGACAGACGGACAGCTGTCATCCACCCACAGTGGAGATTGGCCGGGACATGGCCACAGTCTCACCTCCACATGTGGAGGCGGGATCATGGCTCGATCTCTGTCGCGGGAGGATGACAGCTGACTAGACTATCTGTCAGAGCGGATCGCCCAGCGATTAACCTCGGCCTGTCCAATCCGGCAGTCGCGGGCGCACTCGCTTCGGGTGGCCACCCCTAGAGAGCCCCGGAAGACCTCCACCTGAAACCAGGCCTTCTCGGTGGCCGGCCCTTCCCTCTGGAATCATCTACCTAGCAAAGTGCATTCTGCAGAGTCCGTGATGGCCTTCCGCAGAGCAGTAAAAACCTTGCTCTTTCGGGAGGCCTTTGGTGACCTGGTTTAGAGATTCTTTTTTCCACCACCACCACCCCGCCATCTGTTTAGCTGTCAGTTAGTTTGAAGCTATGCTTAGGGTGTATATCATGCTTTTAAATTGCCTGTGGTCTGTTCATGTTTTTTGTACTTCTGGCTGAATTTTCAGCACATGGTTAACCACCCAGAGTTCCCATGGGAAGATGGGTGGGATAGAAATCTAATAAATAAATAAATAAATAAATAAATAAATAAATAAATAAATGGTGCATTTTCATTAGGGTTGTTCACATGTGCAATACCAAGCTAAATCTGGGGTAGGCATGTGATACCAGACCAAGGAGCCAATATTCACCCTAGAGATGGGCACAAAATGAACTTTTAGTTTGTTTAGTTATTCATTATTTGTTTCGTTAGGCAACAAAATAAATAATGAAGCCCATAATGATTTTAGAACCAAATGAAATGAACCGAAGAAAATGGTTCAGTTAGATTTCTTTCTTTCTTACCTGCTGGCAATATTGCTGGTGGAGGAGGACTGCCTAGAGAGAGCCCCATTCCCACCTCCACACGCAGAGGTGGGAGTAAGGATCTCTCTAGAGGTCTCTCCGCTGCGGGTGGATGACAGCCAGCCCGGCTATCATCCTCCTGCAGTGGAGGGCTGTCGGGAGAGGGCCGTGGTCTCATGCGGAGGTGGGATCGTGGCTCAATCTCTGCCACCGGGGGGTGACAGCTGGGGGGCTGTCATCCAACCATAGCAGAGATTGGCCGGGACAGGGCCACAGTCTCGCCTCCACATGTCGAGGCGGGATCACGGCTCAATCTCTGCCACCGTGGTGGAGAGCGGCTGGGAGAGGGCCGTTGTCTCGCCTCCACATGTGGAGGTAGGACCACGCCTCCCTCTGAAGGGATCTCTGCTGCGGGTTGATGACAGCCAGCCTGGCTGTCATCTGCCCCCAGTGGAGGAGAGTCAAGAGAAGGCCCTGTTCCCACCTCCATGTGTAGAGGCGGGACTGGGGCTCTTTTGAAAGGGATTTTCCCCGCGGGGGATGACAGCACGCCTGGCGCTGTCATCCACTGTGGGGAAGAAGACCCCATTCCTGAAACAACGAAAACTGAAATGATTTTTTTAAAAATAAAATAAAATTATTTACAACTAAAATGAAGGGAGATGTGCCACAAAACAAAACGGAAACGAAACACCATTTTTCCATTTCATGCCCATCTGTATTCATCCCATTGGGGAGCAGCAGCACTGGAGATCCTTGGACTCTCATTTGGGTTAAAAAAGAAAATGCTTAGCACTTAGAATTGAGGAAAGAGAAAGAGAAACATCATGGAGTAGAATGAGCTGCTGGCACCAGAACAAAGGAGGCCTCCGATTGAGATCAATGCATGAAACACACGACTCTTTGCAGCAACTCCAGCAGCCACAGAGCTACAAGTTGAAGTGAATAAGTTGTGTCACTGTCTCATTGTGGAATAGCCTTCTTTTTTTACTGTCTAACTTAGCTTAGCTTATTGAATTTTACTGAATTATACACTATTAGTATGTGAGTAATTGTGGAAGAATGACTACGATATGGACATTAAGTGCATAGATCAGACAATTAGAGGGTTAGAATCAATCAGTCTTTCTTCCTCCCTGTCAGCCAATTTCTGTTTTCACTTTTTAGTGCAGTCATGCAGTCATGCTAACCAACAGCTGCTGGCCTCAGTGGCCTTAACAGGAGTCTCTATATCCCTGTGTCAAAATGATACCCATTTTCTTAGCCAGCTCCTCTTTGGCAATAGGCATGCATGCTTCTCTGCAAGAAATAAAAGCAAAGCCTAGTAACTTAAATGTGTATTACCCATTTCCCATGTTAAAATGTCCCCCATTTTAAGAATGTCATTAGAGATGGGTTTTTCATTTTGGAAGTGGTCACTTCTGAAATGAAATGCAGGAGCCCAGCTGGTGTTTGGAATGAACCAGAGGAATGAAATCAACCAATTCCTTACCTTGCATGGGGTGGTGCGGGGCTAAACTCCAATGAGGAAGAAGCTTCCAATGTCATATTTCCTTCTCCCTGGCACTGGCCAATCAAGAGCTGTGCAGGGAAATGCATCACCCTACCCTCCCTGTCTGATTGGCCACCACCAGGGAGAATAAAAGTTGACATCGGAGGCGTCTTCCTCATTAGAGTTTAGCCCTGAAGAACCCCACCACAAGGTAAGGGACTGGTTGATTTCATTCTTCTGGTTCCAAACACCAGCTGGGCTCCTGTGTTTTGTTTCGGAAGCTAACCACTTCCGAAATGAAAAGCCCATCTCTAAATGACATGTACTAGAAATGGCAGCCAAGGCAAACACTTTAGCTGAAATTTAGTAGTAAGCTGCAACTAGAGTAGGCTCACTGAATCAATGCAAGTTACAAAAGAGTCAACTCACCAAACCTCTTCAGTAGACCTACTCTAGTTGCAGCTTACTACTTGCTATCAGCCACTGTGTGCTTTGTAGAGGTCATTTGTCCGCCCAGCCCAAAATAAAGAGTTGAGACATGTTTCTGGGATTAATACTGGGGCTTTATTAACATTGTATCAGACTATTTCTCCTACTGTTACCATAGGAGGGGGACCTGAAAGGGCAAGTGGCTCTCTGGTATTTACAAATGACATAAAGGAGGGCATCAACTGGAGAGGTAGCCCCCCCCCCCCAGCGATGGAACATCTGAGGGCAGCCCTCCTCAGGCCTTTATGGCTAGGGTCATAAATCATTCTGTTCTGTCATATCTACTTCTACACCTAATTTGGGGATTTAAGGGCTGCCCTTGTACAAGATACTATTTCCTACTCCTACCCTGAGGCGCTTTTTCTCACTTGCCCTTACCACCAATTGTGACCAGAGATAGAAGGTGGAACCCCATGATGAAGAGAATGGGATGGGCGAAAACGTGCCACCGCTCAAGGCCAATCAGAGCAGTGGCTAAAAATTCCTATTTGGCCCTTATGTGACCAGCTAGTCTCATTCTCTTCTAGGGGAGGGTGGGTGGGGGAGTGCCCAGAAAACAATGAGGGTGATGAACTTGTTGTTGGCCCTTTACATGGGGATTTACTGAGAGGTCAGGTGACCTGGTGGTTGGTGGCTGGCCAATCCTCCCAGGTGCTCTGGCAAACCCCCATTGGCCAGCCTGGTTAATGGGCAGTTTGTCTCTCTCAGACAGGTTGACAAAGATGCCCTTCCCAGTACTGGGCTGGTCGGAACCCTCATACTGTTGATTTATATTGACTCTGCAACCATAATTTCTGGTAATCCATGAATATTTTTCTATGAGGGCTGTCTGTATTGAGAAAGATTGTGTCCAAACTGGTGAACAAGTGAAAAGACTGCAGTGAAAACGTCCGTAGTCACAACAGAGAATGCACTGCAATCCTAGGCACAGCAGATACATAACATTTTGGAGAAAAATCGTAAAGCGATCACAGGAGGAAAATAATGCTATCAATGGTAAGTCTGTCATCTCTGATGATATAAATGATATCAAAGTAATACTGCTTTCCTTAAGCAGTACAGGTGATGGATGTGCAAACGGCATTTTGTTGTGATCATTCAGACTTACTGAATGATATTTCAGTCTGATTGAAAATTAACATCCCAGCCATAAATATGTTTGCCAGATCAATTTAATTCAAATGGACTTCCTCCAAGAATGTGTGCTTGGAATTGCTTTACAAATCTTCAGATCAATTCATGCATTAGATAACCAGACTGGATTGTTCCTTTGCACAGTTATCCCATCTGTCTTTGGAATTTGTCAAATTCAAGATTGCAAGGATTGATTTATTTCATTCTATTTCAGTGCACCTCTATGTTAAATTCCTAGTGCTGGATGCATAGCTCAACAAAATATAATGTTATCTGTGTTTCTGTCATTGCTTGGGAGGGGTTTTTTTATTACTCTTTTAAGCAGTGGATAGTATAGAATTTTATCAAACTGCACAGGTTAAAAAAAAAAATCAATTTTCCACCTCGGTCTACCACCATCATTGGCACTGTTGCTGCTGCTTAGAGATGGGCACGACTCAAAAAAATAATTTTTCGTTTGTCGTTTGTCGTTTAGGGGTCCATTTCAGTTCATTTTCATTTTTCGGGGTTTTTTTGCACATTTTTTGTTTTTGTTTTTGTTACGAAATGAAACAAAAAAACAAAATGAAAATGAATTTTTTTGTTTCGTTAGCATTCTTTTCAATGTAATGTGTCTGCCGTAACAAAACAAAAAACACGGCAAAAATTTTCGTTTCGTTTCCGTTGTCATTTTGCTTCTGAAAATTTTTTCGTTTTTGTTTTTGTTACGAAACGAAATGAAAAAACAAAAACAAAATGAAAATTTAGCTGAGTCGTGCCCATCTCTACTGCTGCTATATTTTAATGAAAGATTTTTTACCTGCCTCTTCAGCCATAACAATTCTTCTGGAGCAGTTTACACAGTTCATTAATATGGTCAACCCTTAAGGTGGCTCGGTAGGTCAGTAGGGTGGAGCATCTGGCATCAAGGATCAGGAGTTCAATTCCCAACTTTTGTTGCTGACAGAAAAGCCAGATTATTCAAGTTGTGTGGGTCCCAGACAGCCTCCAGGACTCTACAACAGTTAAACTGGAGCATTTTCTTTGGTTTCCACCTCAAATCTCCACAAGTGTTTTTGTTTGTTTTTATATGAAACTGGATTCATTAAAAATAGGATATCAGAGGTAGGAAAGCTGTAGTTGATGGGGAAAAGGGAGGAGAGAAAAAAGGAACAAGCAAAGGGATCATCCTATACAATTTTAGATAAGCTGTTCTGTAACCAATGTACAGTCTGGTTCTAACATTTATTGCTTATCTGCTTGTATTCCAAATTGCCTTAAAATGCCCATGTACAATTCCAAAGGTAATATTCTGCTTTACAATAAGCTGTCCTTTCCCCTCTTATCCCAAACCACAGTAATTCTGCAAGATATTTTAGTTGTTCTTCTAACAGTTCAATCCAGGTACAGAGTGCATTTCCAACAGAAACAGCTAACATAACCCCGCTTCTTCTCACCCACTCTTTTGCCCACAATCCCCAAGATACTGCGGGTTCTGAAATATATCCAGCTGAAGCCCTCATGAAAGTTTAATAGGATTGCTGCATTTTCCTCAGCACAAATCGAGGACTTATTCCCTTGCTTCGTTCTTATATGGTCTCTACATTGTTGTTGACAGTGGCTAGACATCCTCTGCCACCATAGATTTCGGTCCCTGACAGAATTTCCATTTCTTTCTAGTACTCTGAAATAGGTCTGCCACTTCTATCTGGTCAACTGAGTATTCTGTTCACACACTTCCATCTCTTCTGACTTCCCTGTTCTCTGTATTTTTAATCTCATCTGTGGAGCAACAGCTCCACCCCCATCAACAAACTGGGAACTAAGCAGGAAGAGAGAAAAATGTCCACAAAATAGTTTTACCTTCAGACACTGGCATTATTTTCAAGCAGTAGCTGTGCCCCTCCTCTCATTTTATATGCCATGCACATTTGGGTGTTCATCTCAAAAAAAGAAAATATGCTTTTATTTCCATATCTACCAAGAAATATAACTTTTTGTGTAATTAATGTATATGGCTGTGATTAAGCTAACATGGTGAAATATACTTAAGTTCCTTATTAAAGAGGGGGACGAACTGCCAAAATACAATCTCATCCCAATTCATGGTTCATCAAAGGTGACAAATAGAGATGGGCACAAAAATGAAAAACAAAATGCTGTTTCTTTTTTGCTTTATGCAACAAATTACTTTGTTACATAATAAAACAGTAGGACGCATTTTGTCACAAAATGAAAAAAAATGTCATTTTTCCTCTAGGAATGAAATGATTCATCCTAGAGGAAATGACAGGGGAGCTTCTTCAAGCTCTTCCCAGTAAGACCCCGAAATTTAGAGATGTTTTGGGCTAAGGGGACTGGGTTATTAAGCCCCAAAGGGGGTTCCCCTAGGGGAAAAATCTTTCTAATTGAATCAGAAAGCTGCAATATCCCCCCACCCTACGGCGAGTGATTAGCAACTTTGCTTCCGAATCCTGATTCAATTAGAAATATTTTTTCCTAGGGGTACCCCCTTTGGAGCTTAATAACTTAGCCCCCTGATCCCCAATCCTCTCCAAATTTGGGGGCTTACAAGGAAGAGTCCAGTGAAGCTACGCTCTGATTTCCATGCTGATACATGGCCGGGAACCCTATTTTCGAGGACATAATCTATAATGTATAATGCAATATGCAACACCTGATCATTGCCTTGTACTACTTATGTTATTGTGGATGGCTCCATTGGAATCTGGGTGTGGTCCTGGATTCAGCCCTCTCCCTGGAAGCCCAGGTGATGGCGGTCTCCAGGGCCGCTTTTTTCCATCTCCGCAGGATCACCCAGATCCATCTGTACCTCAGTGAGTCCTCCTTGAGAACGGTTGTGCAGGCCCTCGTGATATCGAGGAGTGACTATTGCAACACACTCTATGTGGGGTTGCCCTTGACCCTTGTCCGGAGATTGCAGCGGGTGCAAAATATGGCTGCTAGACTGGTGGTGGGTGCTTGCAAATACAATCATATCACCCCAGCTCTGGCATGCCTGCATTGGCTGCCCGTTGCCCTCCGGATAAGGTTCAAGGTCTTGGTTTTGGTTTTCAAAACCCTCCACGGCTTGGGACCTGAATACCTGGTGGAGCGGATCCCCCAGAGACCTACTGAGGCCAGACCCATTCGATCGTCGTGGGCGCACTCACTCAGGGTGACCACTCCAAGAGAGACACGGAAGTCGGCAACTCGTAACTGCACCTTCTCGGTTGTAGGCCCCTCTCTATGGAATCAACTCCCGAGTGAGCTGCACCTTGCAGAGTCCCTGCCCACCTTCAAAAAGGCACTGAAAACGTTGCTTTTTAAGGAGGCATATGGTGACTTCATCTCTTTTTCTGTTTAATTTTTTTATTTTTATATTTTCCTCCACTTTTCTTCACTTGCTGCCCCCCCCCCACTGAGGGTCTCCCTCATTGCTAAACATTTTTGTGCTTATCTTGCCTTTTCTACCACACTTGTTGTTTTAATTGTTTGTTGTGTTTTTAGCCTTTTAGCTATTTTAGTTATTCTTTGAGTTCCGGTTCGGAAAATGGCAGCAGTACATAAATGCGTCAAATAAATAAATAACTAAATTGCTTACAGGTTCAGTCTTTTACTGGAGTGTGTGAGTGCTGCACAGAGCAAATCAACCAAAGCAATACTTAACAGGAAAATATAGTTATTTTAAACATAATACTTTAAAAACACAGATGGATGATGATTGGCCTGTTTGACCCATAAAGTAATGGATTTTATATCAGAATAAGAGATGGGGATGAATAATTAAAAATGGCTATTTGTCACAATTCATGATTCATCAGGGCTGACAAATCAACAAGTCAATGAATTTCTAGCAATTAAGTGACAAATTGATTTGTCTCCACTTTAAAGTGCTATAAAAAGCCCCACTGGCATCTAGACCCCAAACTGACAGGAATATTTCCTCTGATGCTTCTCTACAAGCCCTGTAATTTTGGTTAAGATTGGGGTTGAGATGTCTGAGCTATGTACCCAAAAGAGGTTCCCTCAGGATAGCGCGCCCCCAAGCACTTAGAGTCAATTTGTAGAGATGCTTCTGTCAACTCTCATCTATAATACCTCCAGGTTTGTTGCAGATTTGCTTTCAGATATCTGAGTTATACACCCACCCCTCCTGTGAAAGTTCCCTTAGAAACTGGTTGGGAAAACCCAGTCTTGACCAAACCTGGAGAGATTATAGAGGAGAATCAGAAGAAAATTCTCTGCAAGTTTGGAGTCTCTACAGGTAAAACAGGTGGCTTGTCAGAAGCCAATGTGAAGTAGTGAATAGACTGATCGACTAGGATTCAGAAGAGCTGGCTTCAAATCCCTGCTCTGCCATGGAAGTTGACTGTGGTGCTGGATAGTACTTGTGGAGCCTCTACTTAAAGAAAGAAAAAACCTTCAAGAAGAAGGCCTTCCAAGGACTATAACCAAGTTTGTCATGTCCTTTGAGATTAAGCTATTGAACTGTGACCCTAACAACTAATACCTGGTACAGCCTTCAGTTCTTTATTTTATTTTATTTAGGCTTTTTCTTGGTTAACAAAAGGAATAGCCACATACATTTTCCAAAACCAGCTCCTCACTCACTCACTGGTTGTTATTGAATTATTTACCCACAAGGTATTATTTCATAAAGGAGAAATCTTGGAGATCAGGTGACCCAAGAGCTGATGATCAAGAGAGGGGATGTTTAAATTAAGCAGAAAACATTAGTACCCAAAAGGAGTACCCAACTGCCCCCCTTGAGAAGCTTCAATATCCCTCAATGTATTAATATTTTGTTAAGAGGAAAACAATCAAAAATGTTAAATGCTAATTATTAAATGATTATTAAAAATGATAGCCAATTATTCCTATTTTTTTTTTCTTTTCAGAAGTGGGTTCTCGCATCTTCTCTGTATAAAGTATAACCACTTGAATAAATATGCATCATTCATATGAGAGGAAATAGATATTTTAATTTATTTCATCGATGTGGTGTCTGGTGCACCATTTATCTTCATTTGTATGTCATCTTTGAGTCTGAATTTCCTTGATTTCCTACTCGCTCCTCCTTTTGTTTTTATTGTATCTACTAGATTGTCAGCCTTGGGCAGAGGTGGTCTTTTGGTGTTGGGTCAGATTTCTATACAGTGCTCTGGAAAATTGAGACATTTTATACATCAGTAATGATAGTCAAGTGGGCTGCATTCAAACATATGAAGCTATTATTGTGTTGACAGCTCCTTCATTGTCATAAGTGGCAACCATCTGGTAAAAGACTTGCCTTCTGAAGAACAGAAGAGTCCAGTAAAAACCACACTCCCTTCCTGTGAGGTACTTTAAAAACTGGATCATATATGAATGAATTTATGAGCCATTAATTTTAGTGGATCTACTGAGACTAAATCTAGACTTAAGACAAAAAGTACTCATCAGAGGGCAAGATGCCTAATCACCCATGAAAGGTTAACTTATGTAACAAAGGAATTGTTTTGGATACTGGTCAGATACAAAACCATACAACTTGATGCCTAGCTGTACAATACCCTCTTTCACCACAGTGAAGTACACCTGGAGCTCGGCTTGATGCAACAAGTGAAAATGAGAAGGTGGAATAAATATTGAGTGTCCTGCTGCATAACAGCAGGTATGTTTGGTGTCTTAGGTTTAATTGTACAATTCCAATTTAGGGGTTGGAGGCCTGAACAAGTCTAATGTTGCAGAACTGTTGGTGTCCATCATGATATGATTAAGAGGCTAGTGGGCAAATCTGTCAAAGAAACAGAGGTTTCTAACTTTTATACCTAAGAAATGATTAAGTGGTGGCATTGAATCCCAGCTTTCCCCAAGAATATACTTACTGTGATAGGGTTAATCCATCATAAACAAAGCTGTTGGGAGAGGCTTAAAAATAAGATCAATCCTGCGTGACCCTATGTGCCTTCTTGAGCTCTTCAATATCTCCCTTAAATTGTTAGCCTGCACAATTGCCTACTGTATTTGCTTAATATACAAGGATCTCTGTCCAGTTTCCAGAACTACAGGTCCTGGTGGTGCATGACAAAATTAATTTGCACTCTGGAAACCACACAAAAGAGGAAGTCTGCGTTCATGTCTGAAAAGTGTGCAAGCATTTAAAAAGTGGGCATAGAAAAAGATATGCATTTCACACATGCCCAAAAGGCTCCTTTAGTCAATGGATTAAAAGGACATATGTAATATAAAACATAATCCAAATCATGCATGAATTTGGAAAGAAACAATAAGATGACAGATGCCATCCTGTCACACCCACATATCCAAATCCAACAGAACATTGCATGGGCAGCACAGTACAAAACAAGAAAACAGCATTGTTTCCAAATGCTTATAAAATATTATTAGGAACTATTATAAATATCCATATAACACCAAGCAGAGGTACTTGCTTCTAGAAAAAAACCCCCCCAAAAAACATGAATACATCATGTTCAGTCATGTCAATTCTGACTTATGTTGACTCTTCTCCCAGTAGACAATACTCCAAGAGTGGCTTACCATTCAATTCTTCAGGAGGCACCCAACGACTGTGAAGTTTGCCCATGGCCACACAGGGTGCCTCCACTCACAGGAGGCACTATGGGGAATCCCCAACATCTGGCTCCAAAGACAGATACCTAAAACATCGAGCTATCCAGCCAGCTCCAGAATTCTAAATTTAGATCTTATTTTAATAATTGCAATGATTTATGCTATGCACACTAATTAGGTTAATAGACTAGTGTGCATCATCCATTGCTGCCCCCAAGAAACTCCCACTGAAACTTTTGGAAACAGAAAAAAATACTTGTAAGGTTAATATTTGGGTCAATCCAGGTTAATAATAAAAGTCTTTTGACTAAAGCTATACCAATCCTCAAACAGGGCTGTGTCCTTGCTCCCGTTCTTTTCAACCTATTTGTCAGACCTATCAGACTACATCGCCACATTCAAACATCTAGCTCGTAAGATGAACTAATCTTCTGTTCCATTACTATTGTATGCTGAGAACACTGTTCTCCTATGTACTATTAAATCAGGTGCTTTATAACTACTCTCAGCCTTTGCAATGTATTGCTCCAAGAATGACTTAACCATTAATACTGATAAATCTAAGATTCTGATATTTTCTAAATCTTGGAAGCCCACCAGTTGGAAAATTAATGGAACGCCAATCGAACAAGTAAAATATTTTTGATTATAAGGCTTATTACATCACTATAAATTAACATGGTCCTACCACCGTAATGTGGCAATCTCCTCATTTATGAACCAATTCTCTGCAATACTTCATTTTCATATCCTCTGTGGTCATCAATATGTTCCTGCAGTACTCCAGATTTTTCAGGCTAAAATAATTAATTATCCTCTTTTAGGGGCCCCAGTATGGATTGCAGCAGTTAATTATTAATTAGATCGCGTAGCTCCCTCCTTTCTATGCAAAATCTTAGGTGTTCCGAATGCAATCAGAGTTGCAACATTATTAAGTGAACATTTTCCAGATACCCTCGCTTGGCTATCTACTATTAAATTTTGGTTTTGTTTACATATTCAAACATCCTCCCAAACTCTGTTGACTGATCTATTAAGAGATTCTTACACTGCCACTTGGAGCTTCCTTATTAGCTCCAAAATTACTTCAATTCATATTAACCTGGATTCTCTGACTAATTGTGGAGAAATTCTTCTTTCCAACCTTACCAGTCCATTATGGTGCAGGGTGTTCATGGTAGCTAGATTCAACATCTTCCCTTCTGTACTTCTATCTGGCAGGTTTCACAATATTCCCTTTGAGAATTGACTGTGTAAACATTGTTTAGTTGAACCAGATTCAATCGTACACATTCTTCTCTCCTGCCGAAAATTCAACCAGCCCCACCAACTACTACTGAATCCTGTCATTTCTAACTTCTCAGGTTCCCCTGAGAGCCTAACCTGACTTCTGTTAGCTCAAAAACAACAAAAGTTGACTGAGTGTGCAGCTAAATTCCTAGCAATTGTCATGTGTAAGGATGACCCCTTACGAAGATCCTCAGTGTAATTTGGTTGTGCTTATTTTATATTGTCAGGACTTTATATGTCTAGTTTAATGTCAATGTTTTGATTGATTGAACTACCGGTACTACTTGCATGGAAGTTGAATGGTGAAACCATGTGAAATGTAGAATAATGCCACAATTCTGCATAGAGTTGTAAATGCAAAAATCCAATATATTACAGGAGGACACATTATCATTTTGCATATATAAATAAGGTCTGTTTCTTTATATATCTATTGTTTATGCAAAAAACACAAAGGGTGTACAACTTTGGGTTCTCCTCAGCTATCCCTACTAAAATGATTGAAAATCTTGCAGAGAATGCATTTATTTCCAAAGAAACCTCCAGATGGGCTGTGCCGAAATAGTTTTGCATTATATATGCCATTATTAGATTTGGTTATTTTTTAGGAACTGAGAAAGCACATTCACAGAGGACCAATATTAAAGCAGAGGTGGAGTAGAGAGGAATTTCTCCCCCTGCTTTTACCCCAGCTGTTACATCAAATTGTAATTTTGGATACCAATACGTGGAATTCAGATGCAAGAACAGCTCAGCATGGACCAACTTCCCACAATCTGCTACAATATCTACATTCTCATTCTGCATTGCACATTCTTATTACATTGTGAATGCTTTAGCAATAAATTGGGGGGGGGATCCTTAAAAGCTCATGCATTTGAGAGGGCATGGTTTCCTTATTTCCCCAGTTCTGAAAACTTTTGAGGCTGAAGTTTAAACAGTTCTGATCATTTGAGAAGTTTTTTAAAATTGTTTTTTTTAGGGTGGGGTGGGGGGCTTCTGTGCATAATCAAGCACTGTGACTGCATTCTAACCACATTATTTCCAGCCTCCAGCCTAGGAGAAGGATCGGTTCCACTCTTGCCTTTTTCACTACAAAATTCACCATCTCTTCCTTCACCTATAAATGGAAAAATAGACAACATCACTGCCAAAAATGGCTTCTTTTCTAATGTACTCCTCTCATGTCTCTATCCACTCTGATTTGTGGCATAAGTAATTTCTTAATTAAGTAGTCAATGCAAAGCAGTAGCAGTACCTGTCTACATAATCAGTATAAAAGGGGCAGAAAAAACACATTAAGAACTTCTGAGCCTTTCTTTTAAAAAAAATCCTGTCTACAAAGATAGCCCTTCTATTGATGACTCCTTTTGATTTTGGTTGGAAGATTGCTATTAAATGACCCCTGTTATAATCAGCATCTATACACTGCAAGACATGAGGATAGATGGGATTTAATGGCTGGACTCTTTGTTTTGTCTTTCTTCTGTTCTTTCTCTTATGGCCAAATAGTCTTGTTCTCTTATAAAACAGGATAGGAAGCCAATAATTGAACATGTATAAAATACAGTTACATGTAATTTAATAATTCATGGATAATAAGCGTTTTAACTACTGCAAGTTACACTTCAAAAATGACATATGCAGTTGTTATTTTATTTATTTAATGTAATGTCTATACCTACCATCTGATGGCAAGGTCATTCTGGGCCATTTGCAACAAATACAAATCAACAGTTAACTGCAAATAAAACAAAATAATAATCAAGTCAATCAATGTACACCAAATAACATCACAATACAATTTAAAATAATTATAGCTGATAAAAATGTTTCATTAGCTAAAATACAACGGTTCTGGTGTAAGAAATGACTTCTAGTTATTTCCAAAAGCTACTTTTTAAAGGCATTTGAAGCCTTTTGAGGAAGCATTTTAATAGAATCCATTTCATGCTTGGTGTCATTATCTTATAATTATAAATCCTATTGACAAGGGTCACATCGTTTTGTGTTTTCAAGGTACATGATTGGGACTGGTAGCTACAGAATATTTGCCTATATAGCAATTGTCTTTTGGCATTCTGGGGACAACACAGTGCATTAATAACACACAGCTTGACAAATTATCTAACCAAGAATAAAATCAACTTTATTGCCTCAAAATAATAATTACATACTTCTTAAAATAGAACATTCCAGGACTCTGACAAACTCTGCAAGGAACAGTAGGGGATTCCTTATGAGGCAACTGAGAGGGTCATGTATTTGCAATACCCCCAGCCTTAAAGCCAAGGATAACAGTTGTAAAGTGGAATTTCAGCAAGCCTTCAGAGGCTAGGAACTGGTATTCCACCACTTATGTGGTGTGCATTGAATTATGTCACTGTGTATAAGATAATGTTATTTAGATTATTATTAGGAGTTATTTACTATTTTCATTTATATGGAGTATTGTATTGCGGTGTGTTATATGTATGTACTGTCTTTGTGTTGTGTGCCATCCTTGGTCTCTTTGGAGAGAATAACTCCATATCAATGAAAAGCAAGCAAGCATTATGGATGGGTTCTATAAGAACAACTATCACTTCATTATACCCCATTACCACTCTGCCCACTGAACCCTGATGGTCTGGTTGAGGGAGGTTCTTCACAGGCCATTGAGGAAGAGTGCTACTCAAAGCCAAAAGTACAACCTCAGAACACTGGAAAGGTCACTTCTGGGGCAGGGTATAGATCCTGACTTGACTTGATCTGTCCTTGTGCAGTAAATGAGAAAGCAGAAAAATATTTTTCCTTGCTGCAAGATGGGAAGAATGTTTTCTGTTGGTCTCAAAAGGATTTTGCAAGTTTGTAGGACTTGTGCTTATAGCTGGAACTCATTTTTTGAGGCGGGGCAGAATATGCTAAATGTTGCCTTCTTACATTAACTCTCTCAGGCTGCTATCTCACCTGGGGAAGATCCTGAGCTTCAGATGGTCCGACTTTTCCTTTTCTTCCCATCATGTGACTGAATATGTGGGATAGCAGTTCCCACGTACAACAGTTTTTTTTTAAGTACAGTTCAGCCCCATGGCCAGCAGGTGGTGCTAGGATAAAAAGGGCCAGCTGACTGGTGCTATGGGTGATGGAAGTTGGAAAAAAAAAGCTGACGATCAGGCAGCTGCCTGAGCTACGAGGTTGGGGGGAAATAAAAAAATATATAAAAGCAGTGCCACGGGTCACAGAGAGTTGGTCACGACTGTAATGACACAACAACATAGACTCCAAGAAGACTAACATGAATGATGTGGCATATGTAGTCAACAAGTAAGTGACACACAGTATAATGAGAATTCAAACGCTATCCATCTCTGATTCCTCTATGAAAAAAACCCACATTCAGTAAATACTTTCTATGGCATGGCATTGTACCTGAAGTACCTTTCTCCTTGACATTTTCAGATGCAGACGAATTTAACATTTTCTTTCTCTACTAAGCAACACAGAATGATTCTCGGTAACATAAAGTCATTCCAAGAAGTCACTTATCAACTGGAGCTTTTTAATACTGTACTCACCATTCCCACCCCCTTTCCACACCAGCTTAACTGCTCATTGGAAGGAGAGCAGCAAATTATAATGATAGTTATGTTGCATCTTTCCTGTTCAGAAGCCTCCAAAATGCAAACAGCCAATCACTTACCTTCCTGCACAGTTGAATCAGGCTAAACTCCAACCAGGAAGAAGTCACTTGACATCATCTGTTCTTCTCCCTGGTGCTGGCCAATCAGACAGTGAGGTGGGATGATGCATCCCCCTGCACATTTCATGATTGGCCAGCACCAGCAAGAATGACAGGTGATGTCAGGAGACTTCTTCCTCATTGGACTTTAACTCAATACAACAAGGAAGGAAGGTAAGTGATTGGCTTCTTGCATTTTGGAGCCTTCCAAAAAGCACCTGGGCTCACGTGGGTCATTTCGGAACATACTGCTTCCAAAACAAACAGTCTATCCCTAGTTTGAACCAAGTTAAACTAAGCATTGCTGGCTCCTAAATGTTTAATGGGTGCAAAAACATCATGAAAAAAAAAATAAAGCTGCAAGAGTGGAAAAGAAAAGAGAGCCAGCAATGGATTTTATATGAAAAAGCTAGGAGCTCAGATCTGATAATGGATGCAAATTCCTAGACAGAGATGCACTCAGAGGTCTTTTTTTCTTATGTCAAAATGTGTGTGGTTACTATCTTCTGAGACACTATCTTACACATGTTCTTCCTGAGAAAGAAAAAACAACTAGATCCCATAAGTTGAACGTTTGCCCATCTTTGTAGCCATGTCATGGGCAGATAAAGACCTTTATGGTTTCTTAGCACTGATAGGATTATGATGCCACCATGAATATAACATGCACCAGGTCCCATGGTCAGGAAGAAGAAAAAACGCCTGTATAACATGCACGCATACACATGAAAATATAGTAATTTATTTGGATAGCATGTAGCAAAAAGAACCATATATCATACAAAAAAAATCATACACACATACAAATTACCAGCTTCTAGTCAAATCTTGTGCCTTTATGTTTTGATTAATATAGATGGGCACAAAATGGAAAAATTGTGTTTTGCATTTCATTTTGTTTCACCCCCTCGTGATTTGTTACGTTTTGTTATAAACATTTTTTTAAAAACTTAATACGAAACAAACCAGTAATGAACTGAATCATTACGCTATAAAACGGGTCCCCTGGGTCCTAGAGGCACCAAATTAGGTGGATATCTTTCCTGGACTCTTTCATTTAAGCCCTCCAAATTTGGATGTATTTGGGGTTCAGGGGGCCGAGTTATTTCCTTCAAAGGGGGTGCCTCCAGAAAAAAAAATTCCAATTGCAATGTTATGTGCTTGAAAACAGTGATCCCAGGCAGCTAGCAGTGTGGAAATTACAGTGGAGCTCCCTCAAGTTCTCCCCTTGAAGCAGCCCCAATTCGGATAGGTTTGGTATACAGGGGGCAAATTTGTTGGGGGCTTCAAGGGAAGAGCTTGAGGAAGTTCACCTTTTAATATAGGCCAATCTAATTAAATTTTCCAGAAGGAATATATGAAGCGAAATACAATTATACCTTGATTCCAATTCCATTATTCAATTTTCTAGCAAAAAAAAAATTATATATAAAGTGCATAGTTTAGGGTGCACGGGATACAGAAAGGCAGTTTCGGTTGCATTTCCATATACCAGGAAAGTTTACATAGAAAACTATACATAAATTTTCATGCTTAAAAAAATTCTTACGAACTTTGGTGCTGAAATTTTTTACAGTACAGCTATTTATAGACATGGGATAGAACTGACCTATGCCTGAAAACACTATGAACATTATACAAAGCTAAACAAATGCCTTATACCATGGAAGTTAGCAGCTACATATTTGTTCATCTAAGCAAAGAAGCAAACTATTATTTAAGGGAATTGGTGGTTGACCATGACACATTCACTGTCTTCAAGGTATGTTGCTACATGTAGGATCTACGAGGGCTCTTCTGTGCCACACAAAGCAGTTTTGACAGTATTATAAATTGAGTGTTTAAACTTGAATTCTCTAGGACCAATATCTGCTGAAAATATAAATTATTCAGGATTTGTGGAAATTAATATAGATAATTTAAAAAAAATTAAGTGCTTGAAGCACAAACTATTCTAAAAAAAAACAAAACTAAACTAAAAGCTCCAAACCTGTAGGTATGTTTTACCTCAAAATAACATGGACGAGTTCTTTTGCCAGGCCTAGGGAATTTATAGCTGTGTTTGTTGCTTATAAAGCTGAAATGCTTGTCTGTCACATGCATGACAGAGTTCTCCTCACTTGTCAGCCTCCCAGCTCCATTACTGCTACACAGTTTTATTTGTGGAGGAGGGCATGTAAGTGCAGTTTTTGCATATTAAACATTACTAGGGGACAAGCACAAGAGTTAACAGTTTGTAGGCCCTGACCTCCATTTACAGGCATGTTGCAGCCTGGCCTGACCCTGAAACCATTACTGTTTGTCAGATGCACTCAGTTAAGGAAATGCTTTTAAGGGTAGGTGACACATTTCAATGTAAACCCTCTCTACATTTCTGAATTTTATTCTTAACTATAAGTAAAACCAATTGTTCAAAAAATCTTTATCCTGTACTAATCAGAACACGAGCACAGTAAATGTGGGATATTGTGCTCATGTTCTGATTAGTACAGGATAAACACAGGAAATGACCAAATATTTCAGCAAAATACCATGCCCACATGGCCATCAGGAAGAAGGATGTCAAGCTTTACATGGTAAAAAACAGCCTGAAGGTTGACAACACCAATGGTAGCGGTCAAGATAATCTACAGGATGCCCTCTTGTGCTCACTACCATTCACACCTGTTGAAAAACAGCCCTGAAAATTATCTTGTGTTTGGGTAAGAAGTGATGAACTGATTAAAAAAGAAGTCATCTTCAGGGATTTCCCCTTGTGTGGTGTCACTTTCTGAACTGTAGTGGCCCTGGGGGACTCCTGTTTAATAGCGTGACCATTAGTCCGTGGAGTGTGTCAGGGTTTCATGATTCCACAAACTAATCCACATACACATTAAAAACATGAAATTGACTATCCAGAAATTAAAGACCTCGTACAATCAGTGTGCTGATAACACCCAACACCATTTGCTTTTTAAGATCATTCAGGAGGCCCATCTCTTAGTGTTTTGTCTCTCTTTTGTCTCTGAAGACAAAATGTTTTAAATGAGGCTGTCCTCAACAGCCCTGATAAGCTCCCGCAAACCAAAGCCTGTGCCTTCTTTTAGCAAGTCAAACTTTCTCATATTTGGTCTTCTCCTGTTGCCCACAGTCTTTCCCAGCTTGATTATCTTTTCTAGAGAATCCTGCCTTCTCATGATATGCCCAAAGTATTATTATTAATACTGCTATTATTGTCTCTGAAGATTCAGGGGAAGTAATCCAGAAGTTGAGTCATGGCAACTGTACTTCTTTTCTTGTGAGAGTGAAACATTTCACTACTCATCCAAGTAGCTTTGTCATTTCCATTATTTTTGTTACTTTATAGCTTATTTACCGCCCCATAGTGCTTACAGCACTCTCTGGTTGGTTTACACTTTAATTATGCAGGCTACACATTGCCCCTCCCAGCAAGCTGGGTACTCATTTTACTGACCTCAGAAGGATGGAAGGCTGAGTCAACCATCAGTCAACTACCTGGGATTGAACCCCAGATCATAGGCACAGCTTTAGCTGTAGTACAGGCATTTAACCACTGTGCTACAAGGCTGTTAATATTACCATTATTAGCATTACTTTCAAGAACTGCATTTTAATATGTTATTATCATTACCTATTTCTGTTTCATGCTATTATTTCTTATAATAGTAAACACATACACAGTACATGTGCATGCAGTATATCATGGGAAGACAAAATTATCTGGAAAAGACATTTATGCTGGGAAAGGTTCGTGGCAGTAAGAAAAGAGGAATGCAAGATAGAAGGTGAATTAACTCTCCGGAGGAAGGTACAGGCTACAGATTGCAAGAGCTGACAACACCTTTAAAACAATTTGCTCGTTCCTTCTACCATGGATAGGCCTACACCTCAGAAATCCTGCAAAACGGTGTTATGTCTCAGGCTGTCTCCTCTCTTTGGGAGTTGATCCCACCACGATATCTTAGCAAAGAGAAAGCGACATGTGCTGCCAATTCTTTGGGGGTACTTCAAAGAACCCAGAATGCCACCACAAAGGCATACTATCCTACTCTAGCCAGGTGCCTTTCTTTTATGCTTGAGATACTTCCTGAGATACTCATGGTAGTCTTCTTGCAGAACAGTCAGAATGACAAGGGAAACAGAACCAACAGAGGTCAGAAGATGATTTCCAGCATTGTACTTCTCATTATGTCAGCTCCCAAATCAATGGGCCAAGTTTCATAGGCTGAGGAAATACCCTCTGTCCTAGGACCTAAGTCAGGCTTGTCCAAAGTCAGGCCCGGGGGCCAAATGCAGCCCATTTTCAAATTTCAAGTGGCCCACAGCCTCTTCTCCCTGGCAGCTCAGCCTGTCACACACCCCTGATAGCTGGACCATCGCCATACTGGATGGAGACATCAGTTTGCAGTTTTATTGTTTGCCTGCCTTCCCTGCCTCAGTCTGTCACCCCAGCCACTGCCCAGCCTACCCACCCGCAGCTCCATTGCTGCAGCATCCTCCCTACCTCCTTGCATGTCCTAATGCTGCTAAATGTTCACATCACCATATAAGGACCTTGTTGCAAAAAGTTTGGACACCCCTGACCTAAGTGAAACGTGGACAGCTGTGGAAGTTCTGCTTCAGAAGACACTGATAAGAAAGACAGAGATTGGTGCAACCAACCTGTTTATCAAATGTCTGTGAACAACAAAGCTTGTGACGTAGGAATAATTTATACTGCCCCTCATACTCATTATATATAATGTTAGTCATAAAATTTTATAGTCACATTTCTAACACCATGACTACAATCATTTATTTAAGGATTAGTGGCTCTGTATAGAGAACAATTCATTCATTAAGTGTTTGCATATGTATGGCTACCAAGTTAGTTATAAGTACCACATTAAATAAATGTTTATTACATTAACTTTAAAATAATTACAGAACATTTTTTCTAGTAATTGCAAAACCATGCAAAAACATTAACTCTCATTGAAGCTTATCTCAATTATAACTTTTCCTTCACATTGTTCACACAAACTACACAAAACCAGTTTGCAGCAAAAGGTACGCAGCAGCAAAAACAGTATATTATCAAGAGAGCACCAGCTGTAATCCATTGTTCAAAACCTAGCCTGCTAAAGCACACACAGCAGAGAAGGTCCATTTCAGTTTTGTAGGATCCAGCCTCCACAGCAAACCTGCAACAATTTTGACTGCTGATTTTTTCAGGTGTTCACTCAACAGATTCTCTCTCTCTCTCTATTACACACACACACACACACACACACACACA
>JAHTLZ010003518.1:5017399-5063957 GCA_023846285.1 Phrynocephalus versicolor | reverse complement strand
ACACACACACACACACACACACACACACATGTTTCTTTATATGTGAACAATTCAGATCTTGGCTTCTGTTGTGTTGTTAACTTTGGCTTTAATTAACAACCAATCCCTGAAATGTCACTAACAGTATTCATGGACATATAGTAGATGATATCCTGTTGATTTGAAAACTGAAAAAAAATGGTTCAGTTTGGTTCATTAATGGTGGCACCGGAGATGTCTCCTACCTGGTGCTGGTCCTTCTTGGAGGTCCGGTCTTCCTGGCTGCACAGAGGGGCAACCAGAAAAACAAAGCTGACTGGCCCACACAATAGCTGTAGCGCAGGCCACATGATTGGCAGTAAAAAAAAATACAATAAAAAACCTGATCTGGCGCACAGGCCCAGTACTGGCCCATGAGCACGGGACCTGGCCCACTGGTGTTGAAATTGGCCCATGGGTCATGGAACTGGCCCGCGGCCGGCCAAAAAAAAAAAGTCCAATCTGGCATGCAGGCCTGGTACCCACGGCTGGCAAAAAAAAAAAAAAAAAGCTGACCGGCCTGTGCTACAGCTGTAGCATGGGTCAAGTGGTCAGCAGTAAAAAAAATATGATAAAAATAAAATAAAATAAAATAAAACAGGAGCACCAACCCGGCCCCAGGGGTGGCCAGGTTGGCACCCTAAAATAAAGAAAAAATATAAAAAAATAAAACCAGTGTCAACCCGGCCCGAGGAGCCACGCGGTCAGCGCTTCGGGGGGGAAGGGCCACCGCTGCCCAGTAAGGATGATGTATTGATGATTGAAGATGATGAGGATGATGGGGATGAGATGCATGCTGCCATTCCAGTTTGTGCAGTTGTTGTCAACGTCTTATTTATTTATTTATTTTGAATGTTTTGCCCACCCATTCACTGTCAAATGGATTAAATTGTGCAAAGTGGGAAAGAACAAATAATGAATCTATAAACCAATAACATGAATTTTTCAAAAAAAAAATTTGTTAAAAATTAACCGAACCAAACCAAACCCTAAAACGAACCAAACCAAAATGAATCACCATTTTTTCGGTTCGTGCCCATCTCGTGTTTCAGCTACAATGTGTTAGATCCAGTTTTTAAATTAGAAGACAGCTTACAAAATGGATCCTTCCCATTTTCTCTCCCCCTGATGAACTACGTGGATTGCATTCTGAGGCACTAAAATGAGAAGGACCGAATCACCACAAAAGATGACAAGGAAACCTAGGGTGAATGCAGTTCAATTAATCACTTTGACTGATGAAATTTCATCTAATATTTTGTGATTTTTTTTCTCTGTCTACTTTATTTCTTTTTGAGGTGTTTCCCCAAACCTTTCAAAGAGGCTTTTCAGGGTAGTAGGTAGAGATGGGCACGACTTAGCAGTATTTTCGTTTTCGTTTCCATTTTTTGTTTCCGTTACGTAACGAAACGAAAAATAATCAGAACTGGAACGAAAATGGAAACGAAACGACTAATTTCGAGCCAATTTTCATTTTTCGTTACTGGAAAAACACATAATGGAGCTAAATGGGAAGAAACGAAAAATTTTTCATTTTCGTTTTCATTTTTCGTTTTCGTTACGTAACGAAACGAAAATGAAAAATTTTGAAATTAGCTCACGAAAACGGAAACGAGCCGAAACGGACCCCCTAGCCGAAAACGAAAACGAAAACGAACAATTTTTCTGAGTTGTGCCCATCTCTAGTAGTAGGAGAAAATAGAGAGAATCCATTGCATCTTCTGATCCGATGCAGAGAGGCATTTGGCGACCACTAGTTCCTTCTGCTTTTTTGTGCTGCCATCTTGGTCTACCTATATTTCCCCCCATTTTTATCTGTTTTTGTTTTGTTTTGTTGTTTATTATTATTGGATGATGTGTTTGATATATGTTCCTTTTTTATATAAATTTGATTGTTGTAAACTGCCTGACATTCCCCTGGAAGACGGGCGGTATGGAAATATATAAATAAGTAAATATATAATGTAATATAACTACTGGCCTTCATATTTCCAGCTAGCAGCTACTTCTATAAATGCAAATGGAAGGATTTGCCTCACTCATTTGCCCTGTGGTAGCAACAGAGCAAGAAACAAGATGGAAATCTTGGAGCAGGCATGAACATCTTCTTATATTTTATGAACTTAAAGAATACAAGAAGGAACTGCACATGCTGTTACCCACACACCATCTACTCAAGTGCTATCTACAGTGAGATGGATAATCTGCATCCATTGGTCCAGTTACATGAGACCTACCTTCAAACGGCTTCAGCAAGTGATTGCTTCAAATCTGTGGCAAAAGTGGTCTGTCCCTTCCAAGGCAGTAAGAAGAAGCAAGAAATATGTACAACAAAGGAAGAAGAACCTCACATTTCATTCTGACCCTCCCATTGTTGGCCAACAAGTGACAAGCAGCCCCAAAAGGAATCCAGCCCTTGGGAAAATAAAGGCTGCCCATTTTAGACTACACAGATTGGCAGTGGTACTGAAAAATATAAACCTCAACTGTCCCTACTCCCCAAAACATTGCAAAATGAATTTGGCAGAGATGTCGGTAGGTCTTCTGGTCTAAGATCTGAGGTCCAAGTTGAAGTCTTTGGATCTGAGTCCCAAGTCCCATGCCTCAAGTCTGAGTCTCAAGTTCTTTGCTATGCCCTCAGAGCTACTTGCACAGACTTCGCATCCCAGACTTGGCCCCTGCCTCTGCATGTGCTAACCTATCAGCTCAGTGGCAGGTGTGTTTATGGAGGGATCAGCTAACTCCTGAGTGGAAAGCTGGGCCTGATGCCCTTCAGGATGGTGGTGACAGAGGCAGCAGGAGGAGGAGCAGGTAGGGAGACCAATCACTAATACATACATGAAAACACAACTCAGAAAAATGAGTCTAAGTCATGAGTTGAGTACGTCAAGTCATCAGTGCAACACCTATTTGCAACTCACAAGTCCCCATCTCTGTAATCTGAACCCTTTACATGCAAAATGAGTGTTTCTTTGCCAGTGAAACATGATATTTGACAATATACTGTTGCTGCCTCTGTGCAAGCATACACCGATTTCTGTCCCTGCTTGGTCAGTTGTGGCAGCAGTATTGCAACACACAGGATTTTTGGATACTGCCAAAGAGTCACATTCAATACAATTCATATGGCTGGTTTCTCAAAAAATAAAAAATAAAATAAAAAATAAAAAATAAGTGACCTTTCAGGTTGAGATGAACTCTTCTATGGACTGTGGTTTTAATTTGTCAAATCAACAAACTCTTAATACAGACAAACTTGAACATGCCACATAGAGAACAAAGCTACCTCTGTGTTATGAAATGTGTTCAAAATAGTTGAGTTTATGGAAAGCAGAAGATGAAAAGAAAAAGCTAGCATGTTTATCATGGCTCTGGATAGAGTCATTCTCCATGGTGTCTAAGTTCTTATGTGCTCTTTGTCCCAAATGAAGGTGCAAGCCAAACACGTGAACATTCTTCTAAGCTGATCCATTCTTCTAAGCTTACATCCTAGAAACAGCTAAAAGACAAGACCATGGAGAGGCAGAAAGCAGCAGCATGTTACTCTTCCTCCCAATGAGGAAGGGAATAACATTTATTCTTATGAGAACACTCTTATCAGGACACATGAGAAAGAAACCCATTCACAGACATGCAGGAGAAACATCATTATCCTAGGAATCAGGTAATGAGAAAGCCAAGCAAAAGAAAAGTGTATATAATTAACCTGTGAAAGTAAGGAGTACAACTGTTGCATGCCCAGAATGAGTGGTGACATGGAAAATAAGCATGCTTGTAATTTTTGCTAATTCTACATTCAGTATAACTGCAGTGCTAAGGCGGTTACTTCACATCCTTCCTTGTTCAGAGTTGACGTTTGTTTCATGATCACATCACTCTTGGTCACATGGTCTTGTCCCGGTACTGTCCCTGTTCCCATGTACCCACGGGCGTGATTGATGGTACCGTGACAACTGTTACTGCACATCCTTTTGTGACAACATCTGAACTTCTCAGCCTTTGTTCTCGGGTTTGTTTGTTTTTTGGTCCGACCTTCCGTTTTTCAGTCTTTCAAATCTCCTCTACTTTGCCTTCAATGCGTAACAGAGCTAAGTTTGAGTCATTTGTCTTTTAATCTCTCTACACTGCCTTACTGACTCCATAGGGAATGTACCGGAAAATGACACTTCACACTCCTGCCACTAGATGGAGAATGGCACGTTGCATGATGAGCCTCACCTCGCGGGCACTAGTCTCGGAATGAGAACTGAGACAAGCAGATTCCCGAGCCCAGGGAGGGGTATGGTTCATCATGCTTTAATCTCACTTCAGGGGTGTGTGGTCGGGACAAACTCCCATTGTCACACAATGGATGTGCGGTAAGATTACCTCATACTGGTCCCAAGTGGGACCGCAAACAGTGATGAGAGGGACGTGAAGTAACAGCCTAAGTCATGATTAGAACAGTGGAACAGCTCTACGCTTTAAAATGAATATTTCAAATGCACATTCAGTTAAGGTGTTTATTATATTACCCTTTCTTTGGAGATTGTTGTTAGTTTTTGCTTTCTACCGTGCTTTAAATATAAATAGAATGGCTTGGAAGAAATGCTTGCTTAACAAAGAGAAAATATATTCCAAAAGTTCATTCAAATTCCTGCCAAAGATAAAACACTGTAGCATCCAGTCTGAATTTAACTGGGCAACAGAGATTGGAGCAAGTGAGAATGACTACATAGACCTAAATGGCTGAGCTCTAATTATCTTCAAATAGTTTGCCTACTATCTAATTAATGTGACAGTATGTTTAATTATCATATTACTGTTAATATATCATACAAGATCATACATTAGCAGCACAGAGAACATATTGCAATGGCAAGAACAATGCTTTAAAAAGACAGTAAAATATTAGCACTAGTTGCTCTATCATCAGAATCCAACCAATTTAAGTGAAAAGAACTAATAGTACTATCTTCTTCTTCAAATGCCATGTCCTTTTAGAACATTGGCGATCAGTAGCCTGAACTGGTTTCTATCTAAAGCTATTATAAATAGGAGCATCTGTGCTCACTGCAGACCATTGCCATAAGTTCTTAAGCCAGGCCATGCTTCCCATCTATTTTTCCTTGAAGGATAACCTGCAGCAGATGGTATTTCTCATTGCGCATTATGTGTCCAAAATATTGAAATCTTCTTCTCTTTATAGTATTGAGGATTTCTAGCATTTTATTCATGTGTTGTAATACAGCCACATTAATGACTCTGTCTGCCCAAGGTATCTTCAGAATTTGCCTGTACATCCACATTTCAAATGCTTCCAGCTTCCTGCATAATATGTCTGTAAGGGCCCAAGTTTCAACACTAGAGATGGATATGAAACGAACTTTTTTCCGTTTCCGTTTCCGTTATTCGTTATTTGTTTCATGTAACAAAACAAATAATGAACATTGTGATGAAATTGGAATGAACTGAACAGAAACACAAAAATTAGGTTTGTTACATTTTGTTTTTCGTTAATGGTGACGCACAATGAAATGAGCTGTTTTAAATGGTAAAAAAGCCCTGGACATCCATAAAAACACAGCGATAATTATTTATACTGTCTGGTAATACCTACCGGGGGGTTGGTGTCCTTAAAATGTTTGCTTTTATCTTCTCCCATCGCTATGTATTTTTCTTTTCCCTTTAAGGATGACAAAATGGATGTTGCCAGCCACAAAATGGAGGCAAGCCATGTGATGGGATTATGTAAATTCTTGGACAACTTCAACCAATAGCATGCCCAGGTTGCAAACTGGGCAGGTCTGGCAGCCACAGAGGGCATAAAAAGCTCTGCAGCCCCCGTCCTCCTTGCAGTCTCCAGTGGGAGTTAGGGTGCGATTGCTGTCTCTGCAACTCGTTATTTTCACTTTAGGCCAGGCAGGCAGGTGTTTGTCTCTGTGTTCCTGCTGGCTGCAGCCTGGCTCTTAGGGGAGAGAAAGAAGAGATTTCTCTCTAGCTTCAGTCCTGCAGCCTCCCTGTGTGTGTGCATGCGAACCTTTCGGTGAGTACCCTCCCCTGCCCCATAGTGCAGTCACTCTGTGGCTGCCTTGCACCCTGGGCAACGCCTGCTGCTGCCTTTGCAGCCTCCCTGTGTACCTAGTCTATACTGTGTCTCTGCCAGCATCAATTTTTTTTTAGTGTTTTCCCTCTGGTCTAGGGCATTGGGGGATGTCCGTGCATGGAAATGCTTTAAAAATCATGCAAATGGCAGGTAAAAACAAAAATGAAAAACAAATAAATGAAAATGAATTTATTTCAAAAATTTGCAAAAAAACCGAACCAAAACGGACCCCCTCAACGAAAAACAAAAAAATGCCATTTTTTGATTCGTGCCGATCTCTATTCAACACCATTGAGAAGTATCCTGTTGCTGAATACATAGAATCGAAGTATTCAAGTATGAAGTCTGATATATAAGTCCCAGTTTTTCAATACTTTCCTCATTTTCTGGAAGGAATTTCTAGCTTGTTCAATTCTACAATGGATTTCACATGAAGGGTTCCAATTATCCTTGGCATAGCACCCCATGTGCTTATAAGACAATGCCCTTTCAATTATATCACTGAAGATCTTGAGAAGGTTCTGTGATCCATTTTGTTTTTTACTGATAACCATCCATGTTGTCTTCTTCACGTTAAGTCACAATCTCATGGCACTGCTCTCTGCAGCAACAGAATCCAATAATCCTTGCAAATCTGTCAGTCCTGTTGCAAGCAGGACAGTGTCATCAGTGTATCTTATATTATAAACAAGAACTCCATTCACCTTACACCTGCTTTTTGGAAGTGACTGGGTGCAACCCGGGTTATACTCAAAAAGATGCATGCATTTGCATGAGTAGGAGCAGAGTGAGGACCTCATCAGATTTAACAGATTGTCCTTTACCTGCTCTGATTTGCTTGGTCATCATTCAACCTTGTTCTCTATTGAAGATGAAAGGACCTATAATGGCTCCCAATATCCCAACTTAATTAGTTAGGACTAGGACTTTTGTCATCTTTCCAATACCAAGTATGTTTCTTTAATAAACACAAGCTTTCTTCTTTGTTTAGAAAGAAGTTTGGATTCCTTTCCAAAGAGGGGAGTGTGCCCAGGTAAACATTTCAAAGGGCTGAATTCCCAAATTAGCATTGTCTCTGTACGGCTATGTATTTAATCTGCAACAATGCTTAACTCCAATAAAATGGGGGGGGGGAGGGGTGTTAGTCAAACAATAAAAAATAGAACATGAGATATATGTCAAAATGTAACTGTTATTATCCTAAAATTACAGTTTTAGCTAGTAGCCACCATTTAGAACTAATTTAGTAATCCTGGTTTGATAGAGGTTTGGACTAGATTAGAGATGAGCACGATCCACCATTCTGGCATTTTGTGTTGGTACATTTATTGGCCAAACAGTTTTTTAGAGCTTCAAAGCTCCAACTCCTCTAGTGGGTAGTCATGCAGAGGCTTCTGGTTCTCTAGCATCACAGATATGGATGGAAGACTCGATGCCCCCAAAGTTTTTGTTTTGTTTTAGTGAAAAGCATTGAATATGATTTCAAGAAAATCATCCTTAAAAATGCATCAACTTACTTCTCAGCTTAGGCACAACTATTCTTTTTGTTTTGCTGTTTATAGGTTTATAGGCATAGGAGACACCCCCAGACCCACGCAAGGGGAGGGGGAAATGCCGACAGCCGGTCCGCCGCCTGATCTCCAAGGCTCGCAGACCCATGCAAGGGGAGGGGGAAATGTCGACGGCAGGTCCACCGCCTGATCTCTAAGGCCCGCAGGCCCACGCAAGGGGGGAAACGCCAGCGGCTGGTCCGCCGTCCAATCTCCAAGGCCCGCAGCGAGCCACACACCCACACCAGGAAAGGAGCCGTCAAGGGCAGCAGCCTGATGGAACACTCACACCGACGGCCGGAACGCCGCCCAAACTCCCGAGCCCACGGCACGCAGACCAGCCCGCCGGGAAAGGGCCAACATCGTCCATGGTCAGATGGAACCCCCACACGGGGGGAAAGGAGACGCCGGCAGGCGGTCCTCCACCCAGGCTCCAAGCTCCAAGCCTGAGAAGGCTGTAAAATGGCGGCGGAGGTCTCCGAGGCCTCTGAGATGGTCCAAGTCACTCTCGGGAGCCTCGGCGCAGCACAGCAATCAGAAGTGGGCACCCACAAAGCAGCCCAGGTAGGACCCACACTCGGGGAGCAGATGGCAAAAGTGGGGGTGGGTGGGAGGGGGAAGGGTCGCTCAAATCCAATACCACGTCTCAGCATCTTGGTATCTCTGTGTCTCAGCATTGAGATGATTCGGTCTTCTAATATTCTAATTTCACACTTCGGGACCCGCCTCAAGACTCGGGTGAGCCCCTTTAGAACCCCCCTCTGAAGGTCCCCGTGTTGCCCTGGTGGAGCCCATAGAAATTAAATATAAAACAAAAAGCAAGGCAGTGCTTTAGAAAAATATAAAAAAGCACAAGGGTGCAGCAAAACGCAAAAGCTGCTGCTGCCCGCCATGATGAGGAGCACCCTGTTTGTTTGGTTTTTTTTAATTTATTTTTTTCTCCTGCCAGGCCATGGGCCGGTTTGGTGACCTGCAGGTCAGGTCCAGTGCTGGCAGGCCAGTTTGGCAGCCTGCAGGTGAGATCAGGTAATTTTTTTTTTTTTAAAAAAATAATTTTAATTTGTTTTACTGCCAGCTGTAGCATGGGCCCATCAGCTTTTTTCTTCTTCTGTTGTCACAATACAGCCCGGAGGAGGACCAGACCAGGACGACCACTCCACCCAGGTACGAGACACTACCAGAACAAAAAAATGAACCAAAACGAAATGGAAATTTCCATCTTGTTTTGTTTTGTTTCATTTTTCTTAGAGGGGGCAGTTCATTATTCAATTCGTTATGTAATGAAATTGTTAACAAATAACAAAATGAACCAAAAGTTCATGTTGTGCCCATCTCTAGTTATCACACGTTTAGATTACCAACACATATATGAAAAACTAAAAAGAGACCCCACCAGAAAGTACAAGAAAAAAAGTAATAGAATGCTTAAAATTCTTGGAGAAGGATAACAAAATTGACAGGGTGACCTACCACCGGTTTTATCCTGGAGAGACTGTCTCCTGCTTTTATGGACATCCCAAGATCCACAATCAAGGGAATCTACAATCTCTGTAAATTTGGTGAAGTTTGGGTTTCAAATGCTTATGAACCCTCAAAGAGGTCCCACCCAGGAAAAATGACAGAGGCAGGTGGCATGGGCCAGAAAAGGACTGACTAATCAAAAATCACAAAAAACCAGCATTGCTTCATATGCATCAGAGCTGTCAAACTGAAAAAATATGAAACCACGAATGATAAGTTGGTGATTTCTGGCCAATGGGTTCATGACCCCCTACAGATAGAGAACTGAAATATAAGTACAAAAATTATTCTTATTTAGAAATAGGGGAAAACAGAAGGATATATACAGATTTCCATGTAGAGGAGTGTAGAAAACATATGTAGTCAAAGCAGAGCACAGCATTACCTTCTCATTTTAACTTAGTTTAAAGTGGAAGTTTACTAACTTCATCCGAAAAGCACTAACATTGTTTTGTGGAGACATGGGAGACCGCTGTATTACACCTAAGTGATCACATAATAGACATCTTCTACTCCCTTATCAGCTGCAGAACACCTAACATGGACTGTAGATGTGTAGTTTATACAGTGTTTTCCATATGTTCAAAGTGTTTCCATGTCTAGTAAAATGTGTAGCATTATCTTTTTTCTCCAGGAAGTTCACTAATCATGTCAAATATGAAGTATTATATTGCTCATGTATTGTTGGCTAATTGCATTTCTTGAGTTTAAGGAATATATTTATTACCATGTTTAGAAAAGCAATGTGATTTTATGTTTGGGCTATTCTGGACAATGTACATTGTTAGAGTTCATCTACTATTCAAACTAATTCTGTCATTGTTTCTCTATATGTTGCAGGCTTAACATGAAGAAAAATATCTCAATGGATTTCTGAAAAATCCAGTGTGTGGGAGTAATTCTTCAGCTTAAAGCAAAGGAAGTTGAGACTGACACTCTACTTGGATAAAATGTGATTTAAATATGTAATTCTTTGCAGATCATTTTAATGTGTAGTGCTTTCTGCCATCATTCTCCTATCAAATATACTTAAGTGTTTGATAAGAAAATTACTCCTTGAACATTGATTTGGAAAAAAAAATATTTTCAAAGCAAAGTTGATCTCTTTGGATGTGGGTCCATTTATCCTAAAATATTATGTCACAATTCCCACTAGTTCTGCATGAGAGGGATGCTTTTACTGACTATCTGAGACAAACAGCACACCTTACCATGCTTGTTTAATGTTTGGAGTGTGGATGTGCTGAATGCCATCATTTGTAATTGACCTAAATAAATCATCAAGAGGCGCAATCCTGCTGTGGTGTTCCAACGTGGCAGTCTCTTTGTAGTGGATGACAACAGCCACATAGGATGGTCCCACTCTATCAAGTCATTAAATACAGAGGCCACCTCTTTATTTTGTTATTTAATATGGTTGAACCCTCTGTTGTTTAATTGGTTAAAGGAAAAAGTGGGGAGAGGGTTTGATGAAGTTGGGGGATAGAGCAAGCTTCAGGCAAGGTTGCAGGTTAATTCAACACATGGGCATGATTTATCAGGTACATGTGGATTTCCCTGGGTCTGTGTGGCTAAGGCATGATGAAGGATTGAGAATGAGGATGGCACACCACCAGATTCTTAGGTGGGATGTGCCGCATGATGCATTGTGGACAGAGATGGGCACAAAATGATTTTTTTAATTTCTTTCATTATTCATTATTTGTTTCATTACCTAATGAAACGAATAACGAACCAACCCATAAAAGAAAAATGAAATGAAATGAAATGGAAATGCCGACCAGCCCCCAGGAGCCACACAGTTGGCACTTTTTAAATAAATAAATAAATAAATAAATAAGCTCTACTGCGCACAAGAGAATGGGATGGATGAAAACACACTGTCACTCACATGGCCAATCAGAGTGGCCAGCAAAAATTCCCACCCAGCTGTTCCACGACCAGCTACTCTCATTCTCTTAGTGGAAGGGAGGTTGGATAGATGACTGGTGATCAAAGAGGCTGTTTGCCTGGTGTTGAGGCCTTAAATGCCCTTGGCCCTGTTCAAAACTCATGACCCACTATCCTAGGGTGGCCTTGATCCATTCTGGACCACATGATAACTGGTCAAACCTGTCTTCCCTGGTCAGGTGGACAAAGCTGCTCCTCTCAGCACAGGGCTGGATCAGAGCATCCCTTCTCTCTATTCTGGCTTTTACTGGGTGACTAGAGGCAAAGGAAGACATTTTTAATCAAGACTGTTCTAATTTTTGACTTTTTAAATTATGTTCAGTTGTTTTTATTTAACTGTTTTGAGACATAATTTTGTTTTTTTATAAAAATTATTGTATTTTTAACTGAACAGGATTCATTTAAAATATTTTGTAAGTGTTCTTGAGTCATCTATTGAGAGAAGGCAACATATAGATAAGATGAAGGAGTGAATGGACCATCTATTTCCCTCACAAGGAAAGTGTGTTTGAAAGTTTTAAAAAAGTCTAAGTTTTGATGTTTTTTTTAAAGAAACCCAAACAACACAAAAGTAGTTTTACAGTGGTCCCCTGCCCATTCACAGTTCATATACCGTGGTCCCAATATATTGCGGTACTACAGTATTAAAAAATGGCCCCCTGGGGTAAGAGGGGAAAGGCCTCTTTCAGGCCTCCCTTTCTTACCCCAGGACCGTTTTTTAATGGGGCCTGTGAGGGCCTTCCCGGGCCTTCTGGAGGCCTCAAAAGGTTCTCCCTATGAACCAGAAATGACTTCTGGGTAACCAAAAATAATGTTGAGGCCTCCAAAGACATTTCTATGCCTTTCAGAGTCCTCAGAAATGATTTTCAGCTACCTGGAAGTCACTTCCAGTTTACCAGAAGTCATTTCCAGTTCACAGGGAAGCCCGTTCGGGGCAGCGCCAGAGTGGGGTTAAATACAAGAGCCCCCAGATAGCTGCCACAGGCCCAACCTGACCTGCATCTGCATATCACATATTTTCAATTATTGTGGGTCAGGTTCCTCCCAGTGAGCTGAGCACTGCCAGCATCAACAGATGGAAGGCTAAATCTACCTTGAACTAGCAGTCTGAACCTGTTAGGATCAAACTCAAGTCATAAAGTTGACTGGAACGGTACACTACAGTTTTGTGTTTTAAAGAAGCTGCCCTCAGTCATTGATTATCTTATCTATTTATTTATTTATTACTGATTTATTTAAGGGTATTTTTATTCTTTGCAGAAATATCTAACCTTGCATATCATGAAAAACAACAGGACAGTTCAAGAATGCCCCTTTCAAAATATTGCTTTTTGTATACCAAATAGATACATAAAGGTTGGCATTTTTAAGGAAAAACATGTTATACTGTCCAAATAGACAAAATGGGTATCCACTCACTATTTTGAGGGGAGACCCACATCTTTAATCTATTGACCAAATCAATATAAGCACACTCAAACTCAGCCACGCATATACATAGGCCTAACATGTGACTATTGTTATGAGACATCAAATCACCCTTGACTTATTTATACAATTTATTTATTTATTTATTTATTTATACAACTTATATGCCACCCACCACCATAAGGTGGAATTTCCAAAATATCCTATCTTCAAGAGCTCTGTTTGGCTTTTGTCAACTTAAACCTATGGCTTCCTTTAGGGCAGGAATGCATCTTGTATTTGGTCTTCTTTTCCTGCTGTCTTCCACTTTCCCCAGCATTTTTGCCTTTTTCAGTGGCTGCCTTCTCATGATCTACCCAAAGTAGGACAGCCTCAGTTTCAGTTTCACCCTCAATTTGGCTATATCGAGACTACAAGTCCCTGCTTGCCTTGAGGAAGGAGGAGGGGGTGATTAAGGACTATGCTGTTTTGTTTGTGTGTTAAACCGTATCCAGACTTTGAAGCTGTTTTAACACCATACTGCCTCCTGATATCATTGGGTGGTGTTTTCCATCTCACTACAAAGATTCTCAGCACCTGATAAACAACACCTTCTATCAAGACTGCATTTTGGTACAATGCTTTGATAAAGATAGCAAGTTGCTATTGAAAGCTTAGCTTACTTTTTCTTTGTTTTAGTAGTGACCAATAAAGGTATTACCTAACCTACTTTTGGATTTTTTTCCTGCAAGTTTTCTTAATTGCTGTCACACTCATATGTGGGGACTAGAAATACAAGAGTGTGGCTGACTCAAGAAACCTTGGCTTATGTTTAATCCATTCTTGTGTGTGTCCATCATGCATATGAATTTTATCTCAGCTGTTTCTCTTTGTATTCTTGATTTGTAATGATTCTGTTCCAAAATGTTGACCTTCAAATATTCCAAGGAGTGTCAGTAGATTGAAATGGTTTGAGACAGGTTTCTGTGTATTGTGGTTTCTTATGTCAAACTTGTGTTCATTGATCCGTTTTCAAAGAGACGATCCTATTTGTCCAATTTTAGGTAAAATCTCTCATCATGTGATTCTTCCTGCAACTCCAAGAGCAATGCTAAGTACAGACTTTGTGCATACACTTTGCACGTACAGAGGCACTGCCTCTTGGTGAGTAATTCTCTGGTAAATACTGAAATAAATTCATGCATCCTACAGTAAATCTAAAATTCTCCAGACAATCTCCTTAGAAACAGGTGTTTTACACTTGACTGCTGACAGTTTATATTTCACTGTTGACACTGAGCCCCAGTTTGATGGACTCTCATATAGCGCTGTACATGCATCTTCATAGCTTTGCATGAATGTAGAGAAAGGGATTGTAAAAGAGTCCTGGACCACAACTCAAAGCATGATTAATGACACCAGGAGCCCAGTTTAGCTGAGGCTGGAGCAGTTTGTTCATTTTGTTAATGTTCTCAGCTTAATATTAATCTGGACCCTTACAAATGTGAAGAGAGTGTGCCGGATTATGCTTATATATGGAAACAAATGAGAACCAATCCCTTATTATTTGCATGAAATGAAATGTAGAACCTCGGAGAAGACCGAGGTTCTGTTCTTCGGGGCATCCTCGTCTGGGTACAATGGCCCTCTCCCTAGACTGGAGGGTGTTTCCCTCCAGCCTACGGACAAGGCTAGGAATCTGGGCATGGTCCTGGACTCAGCCCTCTCCCTGGAAGCCCAGGTGATGGCGGTCTCCAGGGCTGCTTTTTTCCACCTCCACGGGATCGCCCAGATCCGACCGTACCTCGATTAGTTCCCCCTGGAGGACAGTCATGCAGGCCCTCGTGATCTCAAGGATCGACTATTGCAATGCAGTCTATGTGGGGTTGCCCTTGACCCTTGTCTGGAGGCTCCAGCGGGTGCAGAATGTGGCAGCCAGACTGGTGGTGGGTGGTCGTAGATTCGAGCACATCACCCCAGTTTTGGCCCGCCTGCATTGGCTACCCGTTGCCCTCCGGATAAGGTTCAAGGTCCTGGTTTTGATTTTCAAAACCCTCCACAGCTTGGGACCAGAGTACTTGTCGGAGCGTATCTCTCAGAGATCGACTGGGACCAGGCTCATGAGAATGGCGCAGGCGCACTCACTGAGGGTGGCCACACCCACAGAGGCACAGAAATCGCTCACGCGTAACTGCACCTTCTCTGTGGTGGACCCCGCGTTGTGGAACCATCTCCCCAGTGAGCTGTGCCTTGCACAGTCCCTGCCCACCTTTAAAAATGCTTTGAAGACCCGCCTTTTCAAGGAGGCATTTGGCGACCTTTTTATTTCTTTTTCTTTTTGCCACCCGCCTCATCTGTTTTGATGAATATTGACCCCCTCAATTTTATTGGATTTTTTTCTTTTTTCTTTTCTCCTGTTGTGGTTTGTAATCTGTTAGCCGCCCAGAGTTCCAATTTGGAAGATGGGTGGGATATAAGTATAACAAACAAACAAACAAATAAATAAATAAATAAATAAATAAATAAATAAATAAATAAATAAATAAATAAATGTGCCTTTCAGACTAGCCTAATTAGTTTAATAGTACAGGGTTTCATTAGGTTATATATGAAGTCCTATCTTTAATAAACTCTATAGATTTGAACTATGTATTCTATTTTATTACACAGAATTGTTTGTAAGCTAATAAGCAGTACCATCAGTCAAATTTTACTAGGTACTAACACCTTTAAATTGTAAACAACTGAACACAGAATTGAATTTTACACTTAGAGAGGTGCCGTTCCCATATCTGGCAGTTTGAAGCCTATTGGGATTTGACAAAACTGCTATAAAAATATGAAAGACAATTGTTGGAAAACAGCTATTTTCTGTTCTGTGTTTTCTTACTAGAAAAACTTGTGTCACATGAGAGTTCACGGGAACTTTTTATTAACTTTCTTTTTTCTTAGTTCAGAATGTACTGTGTTCACAGATTTTAATTGATAGTATCTCATATCACATTAAACTCATGAACAAATATATTGTAATAAAAGGTTTTGTAGTATATAATTCCTGGGGTGTGATGATACAGAAAGAAAAATGTGAATTGACACACTGTGAAGTTAGGCCAGTTCAGGTTTCCCTGAGTGAATCCAGTCACTGACCACACAGGTAGAAAGGAGGAAAATGACTAAGCAGCCTTATTTGCAGCTTGTTACCATAGTTCTCTTGCAGCCCTCGTTGTCTGCAAAAGACAGAGATGTAGGAAAAACTATAGGAGAAGTGTAAAAGGGCCAAGTAGAAATTATCCCCTCTCCTTTCCTCCTTTTTTTATTTTATGATGTTTAAATCTTCAGTAGGAACAGCGAAGGCATCTTTAAAAAAAGAAACTGCATTATTTTGCCCAGAGGGAATCGGCAGAGTGTAAAGTATGCACAGGATCACACTTTTCTGAATCAGTTCAAAATATTACATTGCCTGAAACAATGCAAATATATTCACTGGGGGGGGAGTAGAAACCCTAGTAGTGGAGGAGAAACTTATAGAAGAGGAGTAGTCCAGACAGATTTGCATTTGATTTTAAATTATGTGTTCAACAGGAGGGGAAAGTGTATCAAATTGTCCCAACCACATAGCATTTCTCCATTTTATATCAGCGACAGCGTAGCTGCACTTGTACTTTGAAAATTATTCTGTAATTAATGCAGAGATCTTATGTGGGTGAAGCAGGTAGTAGCATCTCCTCATTTTGCTGTCTTTGTTTTTGTTTGGGGAAAACTGTATGCTATAAACATCTCTTAAAATAAGAGACTGTTTCATCTGCTTTCATGTGTTTAGGAAATGAATGTGTGCATGAGAGTGTGTGTGATTTGAAAATGATGCACATTTTACCTCAGAAAAGGCATGCCAAAAACATGGTAGAAGAAAATTTTACTTCTTCAATGTATGTGTTTGTGTGTGTGAATGATATGGATTTGATCACATATACTCAAACATGACACATTTCTGCATAGCAGGAAATACAGAGGAAATGATAAATTCCAAACCTAGGTTAGGCAGGTATTTATTTTCCTACAGGTCAAAATGTTGATGTAAAATCTAACTCTCCAGTACTGAGAGCTAGGTAAAGTGCCACAAAATAGTCTAATATGATGTCGTATTAGCTTGGATGGAAAGGAAGGATAACACTGCACATAATCCTATTATATCAATTTTAAAATGTGTTTTTCTCAGCCTGTGTATTTCTGCAACTTTACATGATCTGATGGAAAGGATACTCCGTAAAAAAATTATACTTCACTTCAAAATAATAACAATTGTGGAGACATTTAAGATAAATGTGATCAAAAGGAGAAGGAGGCATTGTGGCAAAAGAAAATGGAGATGTCCTCTTCTGAAAGAGAATATTAATGAAGGACACACACACAAAAACCCCTTCCCATTCCCCTCAGCCCTCATCTCCTCCCTCCCTCCTCCTCTGTGGCCTCTGACATAGTCTTTACCACCACCACCACCACAGCCTGCACCAAAGCCACTACTGAGTCTCTATCAGTGCTGCTGGAGGCCTGAGCTTCTACTGATGTCTGTGCTGTGCTCTCTGCCATGGCCTCTGTTGCGGCCTCCACTGCTCCCAAGGGATAAGGTAGGGAGGTTGCAGGATAGGGGCAGGCTGTGGAGGCAGAGGCCATGTGCTGTCTTAAAACAAGAGAAGCCCCCTCCAGAAAACTGGCAAACCATTTTGTGGTTCGTTAGTAGAGATTGGCACAAAATGAATTTTTTACTTGATTATTTGATTTATTTATTTGATTCATTATTCATTTTGTTGCATAATGAAACAAATAACAAACCGCTCCCTCAAAAAAAATGAAATAAAATGAAATGGAAATTTTCATTCTATTCCATTCCATTTTTCATTTGCCCATAGGAATGCATTGAAGCAATGCATGGGGGGAAGCCTGCAGTTTTCCCCTAATACGCCGGGCGTGGGAAACTGGGGAATTTTTAACCTTTTTTTTTTTTGCTGCCCCCAAGTGCGGGTTTTTGTTTTGTTTTTTTGTTTTGTTTTGCTGCAAGCCCCAGCTACAGATGATCGGTGCTTGGGGTCTCAAAGGAAAAAAGAAAGCAAGTTTAAAAATCCTGACTTTTCCTCCACCCAATAGGGTGCAGGGAAAGGAGGGATTTTTAAACTTTTTTTTTGCCACCCTAAGCCCGAGCTACAGCTGATCAGCGCTTGGTGGCAGCAAAAAAAAAAAGTTTAGAAATCCCACCATTTTGCACGCCTGATCAAGTTACACAAGCACCACACATAGTACACTAAAAACAAATGGAAACCAAACGGAAAATGGAACATTAAAAAAAAACACCATTTCAAATGAAACAAAACGAAAAACAAAGCAAAACATCAACCTCAACAAACCACAAACCCAGGAGAACTACCATTTTGGTACTTTGTCCCCATCTCTAGCTATAATTCTCCTGAATACTTGGAATGAGGAGAAAAACCTGTTAAATATAATTCAAATTTCAAAATCTTGTTATCAAGACCATAGATCTTATTAAGACCATAGATCTTAATAAATCACAGAAAAGAGGCAGACACCATTAAACAACTATATAAAGCAGGGTAAATTGTGATGGAACAGCTAGAATCATTAATCATCATTACAACAGGCTTTGACTATCTTTTTTAAAAAGCATCATTTCACTACATCTAGTGCAGATATGCTCCTATCATAATCTGTCTCTCCCTTCCTCTCTCCCTCCCCCTCCCCCTCTCTCTCTGGGAATAATTACTCAGCTTTCTAGTAAATGTGCTGCAAGCTGGATATAGATTAGAAATCGGCTACATATTCGGTTCTTGGATCATTAGAAAGATTGGAGTTTGAAATCCCCTGGAAATTGTGGGGGATCTTCCTCAAGCTCTGCTCTGTAAGCCCCCCAGATTTGGAGAGGTTTGGGGTTAAGGGAACAAACAAAGAGGGTCCCTCTAGCTAGCTAATTGTAAAATTGTCTATGACACGCACTGGCAATATAGGAGTGAAGCAAGGGAAAGTAATAAATTGACCTATTGCCAGCTTGGCATGTGCACAGCATTTCCAATTACTGATGCAGGACCCTCTTTTAAGTTGAATAACTCAACCGCCTGAACCCCAATCTCTCCAAATTTGGGGGCCTTACCGGGAAGAGCTTGAGAAAGCTCCCCTGTTTCATTTCCAAAACCAAAAAATGTGGTTTGTTTCATTTTGTGATGGAACAATTTCTATAGTAATGGAAACAATTTGTTACATAACCAAAAAACAAAACAGTGTTTCATTTTTTGTTTAGTGCCCATCTCTAATATCATTTGATCCCAACAAAATTGTGTCTCTCCGCTCTCTAATGGCAGAGTCAGGGGGTTCATATGAGGACGATGAGGGCTAAATCAGACCTTCTGCAAAGGTATCAGATTGGTTGGAGAAATCTGAATGTTTAATGAAGAGCTTATTTAAAACCTTTTTTTTTTAAAAAAAGAAATCCATTGGCAATGGGCTAACAAAGGCTGAACCCAGACAAATAGCAGACACAGAACAGAATGAGAATGCATTGTGGTTTCTGTATACATGTAATAAATACTACTTAATTGTGGAGACTAGCTAAGGGTGGAGAAGGGTGGTACGAGTACAGTTTAACAGCAGTCAGTTTCGGCCATGATTGGTTGTCTTCTTAACTTAGAACGAGACTCCTCCAGCCAACCACAGCAATGTCTGTAATTGTTGCTGACCGTGGGTTCCCAAAGTAACTGTAATTGGGGAGAGGGGCTTGTTGACTTCACCCACAATAGGGCAGAGAGCAAGTGGATTACAGGTCATCCAGGAACTGAAGTTGTATATCATAGTGCTATAATTGCATGAAGATAGATAGCATTTCATGTTAGGATGTTTTGAGAAACGGTGGGATTTCTAAGTCCATTCCTGCAGAGTATATCTACACATATATGCACAGACAGCAAACTTCAACGGTAGAGTACATTTTTCTTTGAATATGCTTTTTACAAGTACCATTGAAATTAATTTCAGTAGTCATTTTTAGACTCAGCATTTAGCAGGTTTATAATACTTGTTCTCAATTGCTCATTCAGGCTAAAGTTACATCTCCCCCCTGCTTTTATAACTGGGAAAAATGCATGGAGTTCAGTAAGTTTTTGATTACCCAAGGGTTGATTCTACCCTATGAAAATCTAATCATTGCTATGGGCCGTTGAAGAAGGTCAGATGCAATCTACTGTAACATATCTGTGCTATATATCTCATGTTAAAAAGTACTAGAGGTTTTGGGTTTTTTCTTCCTTCCTTGTTCTGCAGAGTAACAATGGATTTGAAGCCTTTAAAAGTGGTAGATGGATGATAACCTAATGGAAGAGTCAGTTTTATTAGGGGTGGCCTAAAATTCAAGAAACCAGTATCGCTGACATTTAATGTGAAAGTGAAAGAACAATTTAAGGAAACAATTAGAAATATGTAGATGAGAGCTCTCGGCAGTTCTGTATTTAATGTTTATTTCTGTCTCCCTCTGGCAAAAGCAAATAAAGTTAAAGTTGGCCTTAGAACAATTCAAACTTTAATGACCAAAATTTTTAACAAAGAATTTCCAGCTGCCTGTTCTACCCATGATCAATCAAACCAATCAAGTTTATCTAGGGGTGTGAAAACACAGCAAGGGTCATGCAAATTAGTTCACAATTTCACACTAAATTTTCACAAGGCATTCTGATCTCATTGATGTAAGTGGACAGAGGCAGAAGATAAAAAAAATATTTCGAGTTGTAGCTCTGTTTGAAGCACTTGTTAAGTGACACAATTCAAAAAATCTGTTTTAAGAAGGCTTTCCGCTTTCAGTGGCTCTATTTCTTCATCTTGTCTTGCTCAGAAAGTTGATCTTTAAGTTGTTAAAAAAGGAGGAGGTCTGCCCAGGAGGAGGTGTTTAAAAATAAGAAATATTCTCCTATTCCATCTGTTTCTGGATCATGAACTTTTTATCAAATTGCTCTCAGAGGGTTAGATTAGGAGATTATATTTCATCAGCCCTGACTCCTAACATGGGTACTCCATAGGATTGTGTGCTGAGTCCACTATTGTTAGGGGATGTGTCCACCTACCAGGATGAGGTGCAACGATTGTTACAGTGGTATAGAAATAACAACTTGATTATCAAAATCAATAAGACCAAGGAGTTACTTTATAGTGGACTATCAAAAAAGGAAATCAGATATTCAGCACTTGATTATTGATGGAGACTGTGTAGAGTGGGTGACGGAGTGTGGGTTGGGGGGGTTATATTGAAGGAGGATCTGACCTGGAGCACAAATAATGCAGCATTGGTTAAGAAGGCCCAGCAGATACTATAGTTCCTGAGACTTCTCAGGAGGCAACAACTGACTGAGAAACTGCTAGTGACTTTCTACCGTGGCTACATAGAAAGAACTTTGACTTACTGCCTCTGTGTTTGGTTTGCCAGTTACACAGTGGCAGACAGGAAGGTGCTCCAGATGGTAATAAATACTACCCAGAGGAGAATTGTTTGTCTTCTTCCCTCTTTGGAAGAACTGTATAACTCCAGATGTTCAATGAAGACCTCTATAATCTTGAAGGACCCATCCCATCCTGGATATCAATTTTTTTTATTATTGCCATCTGGCAGGAGATACAGGACTATTAGGACAAAAACAAATAGATTAAGGAACAGTTTTACCCTAGAGCAGTATCTGGTTTAAATGCTGTGGTTTAGTGTCTATTTTATGCAGAACTTTAGCATTTTAAGTTTTTAAGCATTTTAAGTCTTCAAACAGATTTAAGTCATTTTAGGTCATTTTAAGCAGAATGGTGCTTATGTGTTGGTTTGTTTGTTTTTGGTTTGTGTAGTGCTGGAACAGCACTTGATTTCATTGTACTTATTGTGCATATGTACAATGACAATAGATTTCTTTTCTTTTCTTTTTTTCTTTCTTTTCTTTTCTTTTCTTTTCTTTTTTCTTTTCTTTTCTTTTCTTTTCTTTTCTTTTCTATACCACTGAACTCATGAAGAGCAGTTTCATCAAAAAAGATATTCCTAAATGATGTCTTAAGGTCCTGGTTAGGCGGTATCAATGATGTGCCAGTAATGAGGCCATGGGTTATTCAACTGCTTTATATAAATCATGGTGACCCTATAGCCATCCATAACTACTAAGATTGAATGACAAATTTATGGTTAGAAGTCAGTTCCATGAGCAATCACAACATTAAAAATGTATAAGGTTTCATGTGGCTCTAGATTTCAAAAGAGTGGGCTTCTGCTCATGTGACTTACTCTACTAATTAACAGGATTCCAGCTGCTGATTCTTAATCTTAATATATTTTGTACACGTATGGTTATTCTGATTTAATCACACAGCACTACAATTACCTGCTTTTAATATAAAAATACTAGAGAAATCATTTATTACCTTTGTTTTGCAAACAAAACAAGGAAAATCCCTACAACTTTCTCCCAGCTATATTAAAAAGCATGTGTAACTTTCATTCTTCCCATGGGAATTTTTAAAAGGGTTTTTATTACTGTTAATATTGATGCCTTAGAACTATCTGCAGGCAACTAAATAGTGATGTAAGCATATTATGAAATTGCTATGTTAATATAACATTTAGAACCCTCTGCATTATAGCTTTCTTGCTGAAAGGTTTGTTCAGCAACTCAGCTTGAAAATAAGGCAAGCTGGTTAATTCACCAGGATAAATATTGTGTTGGATTGTGTGTGTGTGTGTGTGTGTGTGTGTGTGTGTGTAGTCATCACATAGCAGTACAAAGATCTCAAAGCAAGTGGATTAGTGGGCGTGCTTTTGATCTAAGAGCAACGTTTTTCTGCAGGTAAAAATAACCTAATTGCATTTTAATTCTACTAAAGGCAAACCATAAAGTTGGGGACTGCATTATGGATAGAAGTTGAGAACAGGCACATCCAGTAGTACAATGCAAATGTAAGCAGGCAGCTGCATGTTTGAATGTTAGCCTCTTCATTTATTCTTCTCTCTGGTGTACTTTTTAATCTTTCTGTATGCACCTATAGGAGTGAGGGCTATCGAAGCTCATTGTGCATCTACATTCCAAAATGGCAGGGTTTCAGATCTCCCCGCCCCAACTGCTTTCATTTCAGTGGAGTGTCCAACTGCTTTAATTTCAGTGGAGTGTTCAAACATTCTGTGGCACTGGCTACTCTTTCTCAGAGGGATGCATCATGCAGTGTTTCTATGACAGAAAAAAATTGCTGTAAAGCATTAAGCATTATTTGGGAGCAGCTCATGGTTCCAGTGGAGGGGTCTCCAGCTGGCACAATTCATGTGGTGGGGTCACCACCTGATATTGTCTTAACCCAAATGTGTAACCCAAACTCCATTTGAGCATGTGGGTGCTGATTTTATATGTATAATAAGGTAATGAGATCTTACATGGCTATGCACAGTGATCAAAAACATAGATGGGAACCCAATATTATCAAATAAGAAATCAATGCCTGTATTTCTGATTGACTAGCAGTTATGTTATATTGTGTATGACTGTGATGGATGCCCGAATATTTGACTACCTGGCATGGACACACACATGGTGAAACCACAAACTCTTCTTCGTTTGGTAATGCTGCCATCAATTAGTTACTTAACTTCCTAGAGATATGAAACAGAACTGACAAAGATGGTAACATTGCAAATAACAATTAAAGTTTATTGAAAGTTAAGGTAATAAATAAATAAAGATCTGCTTTAATGTTGCTTGCTTTACTTATTAGTTTCAGATAAATAGATTCAGCCCTAGAGATGGGCATGACTTGAAAAAAAAATTATTCGAGTTGTCGTTAGTCGGGCCGGTTCTGTTTTGGCTCGTTTCCGTTTTTCGTGAAAAATCGCAAAAATTAGTCAGTTCGTTTTTTCATTTTTTCGTTTTTGTTAGTACTGGTTTTTTTGGGGGGGTTGCGGGCTCCTGGAGGCACCTCTGTGGGGTGGGTGCCTCCTCTGGCCCACTAGGAAGGGAATGCGGGCTCCTGGAGGCACCCGTGGGTGCCTCCTATCCTCACCCGCTAGGAAGGGAAAGCAGGCTCCTGGAGACCCCTCAACATGGGGGTCTCCTCTCCTCACCTGCTGCTGCAAAAGGGCATGCATAGCCATATGGATATGCATACCAGTTGCAGGCTATGAGACCAGTGAGAATGATAGCATCATGCCTTCCCTGCACAAGGCTCTTGCACCCGCTATGTCTCACAAAGAAGGGAATCGTACTTGCGTAGTGCAATGCAAGTAGATCTGGCTTAGGCTTAAGATGGGTTAGTGCAAGGGCTAGGGTTAGGCTAGTGACGGGTAAGGTTAGGGTGGGCTAGTGGGTTGCACCTCTGGGTGCCTCTCTGACCCACTAAGAAGACAGTGTACTGTGACGTATGGGTAAGGAGTCAAGGATTAGGGTTAGGGTTAGGGGGCTAGGGCAGGGTTTAGTGGGCTTTTTGGCACATCCCAGAAGTCTCAGTGGCCAAGTGGCCATGCAATTGGTGGGATGGCTCCAAAAATTTGCAGGGTCCACTCCCACATGGCCACTCGGCCAGCCCATCATTGCGCAGGTGTAAATAAAATAAAATAAAATAAAATCAATGGAGGACAGAGGAGGAGAGGAGAGACATTTTGTTGCAAGAAAAAACCCACTGCTACTGTAAAAAATCTGGCAGTTTATAGCAATTTTCGCATGTTTCTGTGGTGCTTGTGTGTTTTTGGACCACGATTTCAAAAAAAATATTGCGGTCGCCGCCCCATTTTGGATCCCCCGCCCGCACCGCATGGCATGGCGACTCGAGTCTGGCTGCCCAGGACAGGAGAGGGGGGGAGAAGCCGGGACACACACACCCTCCAGAAACCACCCCTCTGGTAGGTGCCCTGAGCCCTTAGTCAGGCAGGCATTTTTCCGCCTGCTTTTTGGCCCGGGAATGGGTGGGGGGAGAGTTTAAAACTTTTTTCCTGTGCCGTGCCGCTTGCGCTTGAATTGCGGCGGCTGGCGGCGAGACTCATGCGGCTTGTTGCTGCGAGCCTGCGGCGAGTCAGAGAGAGCAGCCCAGGACGGAGGGGGGGAGGCCGGGGACCCCTCCAGAAACCACCCCTCTGGTAGGTGCCCTGAGGCACAGCAGGCATTTTTCCGCCTGCTTTTTGGCTGGGAATCGATTTGTGTTTTTTTTACTTTTAAAAACTTTTTTCTGTGCCGCTTGGCATCGCGAGATCGCCGCGATGCCAGGAACGACCACGACAAATCACACCAAATTGTTCGTTCGTCGGTTCGAGCTCGAATTCTGGCGGAGTAATTCCCGTTACCGTTTCTGTTGAGTAACGGAACCGAGTAACGGAAACGGAAACGGGAATACCGCTAAGTCATGCCCATCTCTATTCAGCCCCTATCACCCTTAAACAAGTCCTAACCAGTTTCTACATCTCAAACCCTGTTTCTCTGCTGCCAACTACTAGCTTGCTGCTTTGCTCTCTGGTTCTCCCAGGTTCTCTCTCTCTGGTTCTCTCTATTTCCCCCTAGTTCTCCCTTGAAAGTTTACCAGTTGTTCCTTATATAGGTACCAGCCCCGCCCACATTCAGTGGATTGGTCAGCTATTTACATATTCATGACCATGCCTGCAAGTGTTTTGTCACAATAACAACCTATAATTCTTAACTAGTAGAGGTGCTGTGATCTACATCATTCAATACAATACAGCATAAGCATGATAATATTCTGCCCATAGAAATCAAAATTTGGTGTGAAAGTCAATGAGAGCATTGGAAATCCCTAATTTCAGTCTCCCTGACTAAACTGCTGTCACTGAGCCTCTCCCTAACCTTTTAGAAATGTTATTTTATAGCTTGGCATAAGGTTCAATAAATGTGGTTGTAAAGGTTACCAATTGAAAGTACAATATTTCTATTTACTGTTGTGCTTTGCTCAATATACATTGTAGATTTCAGACACTACAGTAATTACAACAGCAAACACGACAATGTAATTGGCATAAATGTTTGCCTTGTTCACAATTCGCCAAACACTACAGTTCATCAACTCACCAAATTAAATATAGGGCATTTGGCAAATCACTGTATAACAGCCGTTCCATTCAGTTTTATTGAGTGTCAGTATCAAAATGTATTGCAAACATTCCTACTTCTTTCTGCTCTAATTAAAGTGCTAGACTAAGGCATTAGCCGGATAATTAGTGGCTGTGCGTTCCAACAAGTTCATTTGAGCGAGTGCAGGAAATGAACACTTGTAATAGTTCTGTACAGGCCTGGATTTGCATACAAGCCAATTCAGCTATAATTTAGTCTCTCAGGTTGAAAGTGCATGCAAACGCAAACATGTTGATGTGAGTGGAGATTATAATTCCATAGGGCCCTGTAAACGTGATGTGTAAGCTTAGTATGGCTCAGAATCACATCCTATTTGTCTACCGGTCCTATTTGTCTACCTTGCCTGTCCTATTTGTCTACTATGTGGAGCCATCTTACTGTTCCTGCCACACCTGCACAGCGGCATCACTCTCTAGACCTCATCTGATTTAAGAAAGGATAAATCAAAGAATAGCAGGTCTATACCTTTTCATCTCATCCTACTCAGGCTGTACTTATTGCATTTCCCTGCCTAAACAAGGATATGGAACTGACAACAAAAGTGGATCCATTCTGAGGATGGATGGATCAGTCTACATTTGGACTGGGTCACTTTTGCATATGCTCCTTCCTAAGGATGTTCCATCCTATTGCTACTTTTACTGGGAGTTTTGAAAATCTCTATATTAAAACTTGCATTTCAGTATGTGATCGAAGACCCATTTCTAAATATATTTTCTCTCAAAATAGACATTTTAAAAGGACATTTTGACATGATTTGTGCAAAGTTGCAAAATTCAGAGAACTAAAAAATCCAGATAACATTACAGCCTGATGTGCTGGTTAGTCTGGACAGACCAGTTCACATCAGAAACTGCAACTTTGAATTCTTCAAGCATCTCTAGTTGACTCAGAGAGGATGCCTCCTTCACCACTCCCATTTCTGTTCAAATCTGACCAATGGACAGAAATATTTGCCATACATAACCAACAGCTCCAAATCAATACTTTACCTGAGATATAGCTCACTTGGGAAAGGACAAGGCTTGGTTTGGAATGCAGGTTTACTTCACAACGCTGATGTTTCAATGAATGAGATTGTAGGAAAAGAAATTGGGAAAGACTTTAGTTGGGAATTGGGATCATTTAGAACAGGTGAAACTGGGTATATAAATGGTTGTCTCAGACCCAAACTACATATAAAAGATTGTCAATCATTAGAAGCTGACACTTTTTAAACCAGCTTCATACAGACCTTCCTGTCTGAGCAATAATTATTGCAAATGAAATCTATGCTTACATCCCAACAAGCTGATCACAAAAGAAACCAAGCTAATTTGCAAATGTTAACAGGAAGTGTTGCAATAACAACTAGACAATCTCTCTACATAAAGAATTCCTTCTTTTCACAGTGAACTGTCACTTACAGTTTGGCCCATAGTGTGATGCATCTTCATCTCAGAAGGGCTTTTCTTTCCCTCAATCTAGATTTGAAGTTAGCTTGTTAGCATTCTTGGCATCTGGGCACTGGCATAAAACATGTCTAGCAACTGGGGAAGGATGGAAAGAGATGCTCACTGATCACGCAGAAAGGGCAGATGCTCTCTCCTTTGATCATGCGACATCTCTGGCTATGTGAGCTCCAGCAAGGTTGGCTCATCTACATTTGAAATGACAAGAACAGACTCAGTCCCCAACGTTCAGTGCACATAACTCCAAAAACAGTCTGAATATGAGCCAACCAGCTACACTGTCATGTAAGGAAAATAAGTGCCACCCATTTATGTGAGCCTCCCCCATTTTATTGCACCATCACAGAGAAATGAATTGAAATCATTCAGCCATTAAATTTCTCAGAACTGCCTCGGGATTCCAATGTTCCTTAGAAAAGAAGGCACTGGGAGGAAACCTGACAGTCTGCAGAATATTAAGGAATATATACAATTTAGGGGAATGCCCAAGTACCAAATGAATGCATCCACCAAGAAGCTTTTAATAAGTTACATTTTTACCTCATGGGTAATATTTGCTGTTTTTATAACTCTGAGATCCAGCAGATTGGTGTTGCTAACGGCTTATCTAGTTTTATACCAAAGGGAGAGGCAAAAATTATTTTGCCACCAGTTTTTAGCAGCATTATTTTAAGTTCACTCATAGTTCCTTTCTTTTCTTTTTTTAAGTTCCATCATAGTTCTTTTCTTTCCAAAAAAAAAACCCTTGCCAGCCATGTGAATCATGTATTCCATGTTTCATATTTCACAACAGTGAAACATCTTGCAGTTAAAAACTGCAAACATGGAGTTCTATCAAATATCCACTCGTTATGGTTTTATCCACATGTCTGCTTGTGTGAAATCCATACATTTGGAAGCACTGCCCTGCACAGTCATGACAGCCTGTTCAGATAATTCAATGTAGTGCTCTATGAGCATTGTAGACAATGATCACAACAATTTAGATCCAAAAGTGCCCCAAGAAAGTAAAAGGAGCACTTTGACCATTCAGCTTCTCTGCTCATCTTCTCCTTCCCATGTTCTTTGTGAAGGTATCTCAATCCTTAGTAAGACCCAGAAAGCCCTAATCCATGAGCAGAATTTCATTCACACTTGTTCGGTTTAGGCCAATGTGAATAACGCAGAATTGACACCAGTGATTATTCATGAATGAATAACATTATTTGGATAGATAATATGCCGAAGACACAATCATTCACCAAAGCTTCCCACAACTATGTAAAATTAATCCACCTCATCAAGGTGGGAAGCATGGCCAAATGTGGCTCTTGACCTTACTTCATAGAAGCCACAGAAATGTAGCAGCAAAATGAGAATAAGAAAGAGAGACAGAGACAGATCATTTAACAACATCTATAGTTGGCTTCTACTCCACCCATATTTGGCTTGGCCTCACCACCAGCATGTAACCCCTGACACATCACATCTCAGGGAGTGCAGATTTTGATGGGGAGGGGGAGAGGAGGTGCAGTAGGAGGAAGGGAGGTGATCAGTTATATAAGTTGGAGGGAGGTTTTTAGTCTTTTCAGAAGATCTGAGAAATGTGAATGGGGCACATTTCACTCATGGTGGCATCATCAAAGCCATGACAACATCAAATTGAGCATGACACTTCAGATGAATCTCAGTATCCCATTCCCCAACACCAAAAAGGAAATCTATTTTCCCCCGGTATTACCAAACAATTTTTCAGTCAACCTTGAGCTGCCTACCTTAATCTGCTGGGCTCAAACTCAGGCCATGAAGTGAGTGAGTTCAACCTGCAGCCGTGAGACTCACTACATTTTCTGTTTGCTTATTTATTTATTTACATGCCAATTATAAGCTGACATAATAAAATGTAACCATTGTGATCAGAGATAATCATGGATCTGTTATTTATGACTATGGTTTGATGTATTCAGAGGATGCTGGGAAATACAAGTTGAATTATGCAATGGAATAAAACTATTTGGAGGAGGGGAGAATGCCAACAGCTTCCTTTTTAAAAAGAACACAGCCTTGTGATAGTACATGAATCCCAGTGGGGATACAAGGCATCCAGCAGCGTTAGCTGTAGATGAAACAGCAGCACACCAGTAAACTAAACAGAGCTACAAGCAAGTCATTTTAGTAAAACAGATATTTAAACAACACCGGCTATCCTTCTCTAAATTCCCCGTTTTTCCTCACACAGCAAACAGAAGCCCTGTTGGGGTATTATTCAACCCGGCAGTGTGAACAAACTTAGGGAAGAGCAGGTGGCAAGCATTGCAAGCAGGAAAAGGGATGCTGAGCTTTACACAGCAAAAGGTGGTCTGAATGTTGACAACACCAATGGCAGCAGTCAAAATAATCCATAAAATGCCCTGTGTTCCTCACTACCATTCATGAAGTGGCAATAACAAGGGAAAATCCCAGAAGCTGACTCCTTTTTTCCATCAGTTAGCCACCACATCTCACCCAAAAACAAAGAAATTGTCTGGGCTGTTTTTCAACAAAGTGGAATGGTACTCAACAGAATAGTGTATACTGTAGACCATCTTGACTTCGCTTATGCAATCAATGCCTGATCAATGCAGTTCTTGTGGTTTGTGAGGTCTGCACTCCACCTTTCTCTTTGTTGTACTCTCACAGAAAGGCTTTTAAGCTTATTATTTAGAGACATGCAATTAATATTTGCTTCATGGGTTGTTCATTTGTATTGGAAGTCACTATGGATGAGAGAAGAAACAGATGCCTGTATCATATAAAATGTCCAACTTCCAGTCCGATGCTTGTCATGACTAATTTTTGCCCATCAATATAAAGCAATTGCAGATATATAGTGATGTTTTAAAAATCCCCCCTTTTTGATCCCTGTCCTTATCAGCTTAAAATAAGATCTTTGATGCCTTCTAACGTAATATACAGAAAGACACACAAACATGCCCCATATTTTCCAATAAATACAAAAGAAGGTCATTCTTCTTCAGCAGAGCAATGTCTGTGTAGCAGCTGAAGCAATTCCAGGAACACTGAAAAATCAATGAGAGGTGACCTTCGAGGATCATGGATTGCTTTATATGCTCATCTTCCTCTAGTAGAGAAAGATTATACTTTTGAGTTGCTTCCTCCACCACCTGGTAGAAAATCAGGAAAAAAGGAAGAAGGCAATTAAATGTTAAAGCCTTTGGAAAATGGACAGTGCACAAGCAGGCCTGTTAGGGCTGAGGCTCTTTGTTGAAAATAGAAACTGTGTGTATACTTTGTTATGTACAGTATCATAGAAGATGAATTACTACAGCTTTATATGTAGAAATTGAACATGGGACATGATTTACCCCTTAAAAGTGTGTGTGCTTTTGGAGAGAAAATGAGCTACCATCTATGTGATGGTTCTTGGGCTTCCTCCAATTACAGAACAAATTCAACCTTAAAAAACACAGACCACTAATTACCAACCACCACTTACTGTCCAAATTACAAATGTTTCCTCGGTCGGAAGCTAAAAGTTAATAGAAAAGACTTGTGGAGAAAAACCTCCAATGTTTCATGGTATTCAAAACATGAAGAGAAAATTGGATCCATCATAAGGAAAACAGGCATCAGCCTGTCATAGACCCCTCTTTCTCCTCAGCAATGGTTCCAGTGACATACCACACACCCATCCCTTCACCCTCATTTACTGCAGAAGAGCCCTTCCCATTTTTCTTGGTCACTGATTGACAAAATGGAAAGGGACATTTTTCACTAGTCCTACAAAAAAATGGCAGCAATATTTTGCATTTCAATTGCAATATGATTATATTACCATAATTTCGCCTAAAAATTCTCAGACTTGGGTAGAAGCAAAATGCAGTGCTGAAATTGCATATTATTGTCAGACAATTATTCCATGATTTCAGAATCCTCTGCCGAATACATTTCTTTCTCTGCCTCTCTTTTTGCAGTGGGAGAAAAAAGAAGAAATATTAAAGCCTTATCTGCCTTAAAGCTATAGACAGACTATTTCTCTTTTTTTCACTTTACGGGGAAAAAAAAGATTGATTTATTGAAGAGAACGTGAAAATAACATTATACTCCTAAAGAGCGAGATTCCGGTATACTGGAGTTTACATATGAAAAACTGAGTTGTACGAAATATCCTACTACCATCAGAATAATGAAATGAAATGCTGAGTCAGTGATGCAGAGAAATCACAGTGGTAGGGTCACAATGTGGCAAGCCAAGGTCCAGATTACTGGAATTTATGACCTTTAGTGCAAGTAACAGACAGCTGCAGTACCCTAAAGATACAGAAATGATGCAAAAAAAAGAGGTCAATTTGCTGATGAAAAGCTGATGAAAAGGAAAAATAATAGGAGGAAATCCTGGCATAAGTAACACATATAACCCGCCTGATGTCAAGCGAAGCAGCTAAAACATACAGATAGTTGTGGCTTCATGGCTCATGAGACTAGAAAGAAAGAAATCCTTGAATTTCCTAATGCAAAAGTTTGCAAAATGATGGTGGCATGTTGCTTTGCCAGTCTAGGCCAAAATAAAGAGGCAAAACATGTGTAAATTGGGTTAACAAGGGCCACAATTTATTATTAACAGGAATAAACACTGGAACTTAATTAAAACTGAACTGTTACTTTTAAGAGGGCCTGTGACGTAGCGCAAGGTTTTATGACAACAAATCTAGGTCCCTTCCATCATAAAATTACCTGCAGCCCATTACACTGCCGCGGGGAGGATGCCTTAGAGTTCTTTTGGGCATCCTCAACTTTAATTAAAACCCTGGCAGCCCTCTGGGTTGGGATTGGGTTGTTATTAGTTTGCTCTCTATCTAATACCTACTCTATGTGATTAATTGAGGGCTGCCAAGGACTTTGATGTCAGTTAAAGAAGGGACCTAACTGATTAATATTTTAATTGCGCTACCCGCCTTATTGTGACCGAGATGGCTATGAGAGCTCAGCGCCAACAGGTGAATAATGGGATGGGCGAAAAAGCACCGCCACTCATAGCCAATTTATGTGGCAGTCAAAAATTCCCATCTGGCCCCGAAGCAACCAGCAAAGCATCATCATTCACATTTAAATAAGTGGTGGGAGGGCGGGGGATCTGGCGACTGCACAGGAGGAGATGGGGAGCGTGTGCAAACCTTAAATATGCACACTCCCCTTACGTATGCTGTGCAGATAGCACAGCCAATCCGGCGCCTTCTTCAGCCAGCCAGCAAAGGCGCCCCAGCTCCGCAAGTTGCGGTCCGGAGCTGCCATTGTCGCATTAACTTTTGGGGATTAGAAGCATAGGAAGAGGGGGTCTGTCACTTTTGTTTTAACAATCAACCAGCCATTCCATATGTGTTGGGTTTTTTGTGTGCTTGGCTCGTCAAAGGGAAAGGATACTAGTAGAGATGGGCACAAAACAAAAAAAAGACACACAGTTTCATCGTTTCTTTACGCAATGAATTTCTTCATTATGAAATGAAACAAAAGATACTGTATTGGTCCAAACGAAACTGAACCACATTTTTTCTCTCTATTAGAATTAATAGCTTCCTGTGCTAAGTGCTTCCATCATGTCATATGTTCCGGGCTGAACTTCAACCTGAAAAGTATATTACAGTGACGGTAGTACTAGTAAAGTTACCAAGCACAGAAGGAAACAATTAATTCTTGGCCAGTTCAGCCAGGATGAGTAATTGCTTTCTCCATGCTTCCTTTCCCTGCTACCATGGTCTGATCGAAACCTCTTTAAAAAAAACTTTTAAAATTACTGCGGGGGGGGAGCACTTAAGAGCTTAATAACCCGCCTCCTGAACACCAAACCGCTCCAGATTTGGAAACGTTCCAGGGAAGATTCCAAGGAAGCTCCCCAGTTATGAATTGTTTGTTTTGTTTTGTTTCGTTTCCCAAAAAAAAATCCCATTAGTAACAAAATGAAACAAAATGAAACTACTAAAGATACGGAACGGAACGGAACGAAATGCTATTTTTTTCATTTCGTGCCCATCTCTAAATACTAGTTTTGCACTCACTTTGTGCAAATTATGAAGACCTTGTTAAGGGGACAAAAATGCCATTCCTGTTCTCACTTTTGCCAGAAGATGAGGAATAACATGGAGGTTTGAATTTCCTTACCAAGGTGATCGCTCTCAACACATCTGGATACCTGTGACCTCCGCATTGACCCACCAGAGGAAATCACAGCAGAATGTAATGCCCCAGTGAGAATCAAGTGGTAGAAACTACAACAAAAAGAGGCAAGAATCATCTTACAAATACTACTGCCTCCCATTATGACAGTAGATTGGCAAAGTAGCACAACAGTGCCAAGTTGGAAAAAGAAAGGGAACCCTGCCGAATGCACCAACTACAGACTGAATAGGTCACTTGAACATTCTCTTAGAATCTTTGAGCGAGTCATTCGCACACCTACTTAAACCAGGTGAGCTGCTGAAGAATGCGCCAGTTGGGTGCCCGTCATTTGTAAGAAGGGAAGGGAAAGCATGCTCAAACTGTCTCCTTCCATTCACAGTTGGGGCCACTGGCTCTTTCTCAGCCAAAACTCCTTCACAAGGCCATTGTGAAAATAAAGCTAAAGAGCAGGGAGCTTAGTCTACAACGAGCTTGTTAGATGAAAAGTTCAAAAATGTAATCAATGTGAGAACACACATGAGTGAATCCAGTTTCTGAGAAGTCTGATAGACCAGTGCTCCAAGAACACAAACTTTATAACCTTTTTTACAAAAAAAGTTATTCACAAATATTAAAATATGACCAAACAGCTGAAATAGCTCACAGGTGGGTATCTGTCTTCCAAATGCCCAAAGACCATATACCTAAAGGGTGTGGTGGCCTAAGGGATAGAGCTTTAGTAGTAGAGGAGAAAGGGAACAGAAAAAGTAAGTGATTTTAAAATTCTTCCAATGTTTTCAAATTACTTCTCCACTATGTTTTTCTTTATATTCCATGTTCTTGCATTGATTACTCCCCACTGATCTATGACAGGTCTGCATTAGTTGGGGCTGACAATTACATTTAGCCCTAATGCATTTCTTAAGGCATAAACATTCATGAATGGGAGTTACAGTTCACAACATTTCATGCCATAATAATTATGGTAACATTTAAGATACTGTAAGACCTCTCGGGATTCCTAACATAGACTAGCACACTTAAAACAGTTTTGTTCATGGAATTAGGTTGATTACTCATTTCCTACCCCACCCCACCGCACCCCACCCCACCCCAGATATTTATAGTATTGCTATCTTGGCCTTCTATTAGATGAAAACTCTTTTGTCTTGACTTTGCAATCCAATACTGTTTCTATTTGCTCACTTTTCCAAATAACCTTCCTTAATAATACTACTCTTTGTTGATTTTATGGGAAGATGGGCAAGCTCTGTAAATGGATGGGGGTTGCCTGATACCTTCAAATCCATTTCTCTGAAAGGCTTACCCGGGTCACTGGTGCACAAAATTGAAAGAAAGTCAAGGCTATCAAGGTGTGCGAGAAGAAACAGGATTTGTGTATGGGCTGTAAGAGTAAAGCCTGCCTTAAACACAGGGTGACAGGTAAACAGGTAGACAAAATGCTCCATGCATCACAAAGAACTCTGTGCTTATCTATGTAATATTTTGCTGCCATATTCATATAACGTATTTAAGGCACAAAATGGTTGCAGAGTTTACTTTTTCTATATAGAAACATGGTGCAAAAAGACATAGTTATTATTCCTATTTTATACATGTGAAAATAACAATCATGTGCCATCAAGTCATTTCTGATGTGTGGAGTTTTCCAGGTAGGGAATACTTGGAAGTAGTTAACAATTCCATTCTTTTTTTTTTTTTTTGGGGGGGGGACCTTGAGTCTGTGAAGTTTTCCCAAGGCTACCCAGGATGACATTTCTCCTCAGATGCACAGCAAGGAACCAAACTTTCAACCTCTGACTCCACAGCCAGTTAGTTGACTTACTTGGTTATCCAGTAAGCTATTCTGTACATATTATCAATATGCAATCAAAGGAAACAGCTGGATATTTTGGTTCCACAGTGACATCTTTAATACATGGTCAGATACATTTTTCAAATTGAGATTTGTATTACTTGACTATCTTTCATTTTCTTTCTTTTTAAATTTTATTAATTTTCCATAATACAAGAACAAACAAAATACAACTAACATATCCATCTACAAATACTATAATAATGACAAGGGGGCTACACTTATAACATATATCATTTATGTTCTGCTCTTCTCCCCCTTTTGGACTATTTTCCTTATATACTTATTATTTAGGTGCCTCGGTGAATTAAGGCTCCGAAAACTGCTGGCTGCAAAGTCAACAGCTCGGTGGTTCAAATTCCAGGTGCCACACAGTGCAGCAAGCTCCTGCTGATAATACCAGCTTCTGCCAACCTAGCAGTTTGAAAGCATGTAAATGCAAGTAGATACTTGTAAATAGGTACCTCTGTAAAAAGCGGGAAGATTCCTTGCAGCCATGCCAACCACGTGGCCATGGACTCACACAACACTGGCTCTTCAGCTTGACTACAGAGGTGAGTACTGCCCCTAGAGTTGGACATGACTAGCATGCATGTGTAGGGAAAACCTTTACCTTTACCTTTATTTTACATTTTATATTGCCATATTTCTCTCCAGAAATACAATTATTCTTAACCCTTTCTTTTACTTTCTCTCTCTCAAGTTCATATTGTATACTAAAAATGAATTCCATATTTCTTTAAAATCAGTAATATTCTATACTACCTGTCTTAACTTGGTTTCACAATTTATCATTAATAGCCATGTTCCACATTCCTTCATACCATTCTTTCATGTTAATTTGATTATTATTTTTCCGTTTTCACACAGTTACCATAGTAACTATTCATTTTCTTCCCATTTTAATTGATATTGTTAACTATATTCAACAAGGAAGACATTTGTACATTCTTGCCCAACATTTCAGTTATTTCATTAAATAATCTTTTCTAATTGCTTCACTGCTGTCCTTCTGGCACATAAAAGAATATAATTCGCTTAGTTCCTCTCCCACAATTGGATTTCCTCAGAGATATGAGTTTCAGGAATCAGATCTGCTGGTTGTGTCCATGTCTACCTCCCAATGATCAATCTCAAGATAAAATTCTAAATGTAGATAAGAAGAATCACAAATAGATCTCTTTCACTACCTGAAAGAGCATATCTGTAAAAATGTGATAAATGTATCATCTACGCTATTCAACTCCAGGCACAGAAAGCTGTTGAGTTTTCACACACAAATACACACACACAGAGGACTCTGGTCTCATGTGGATCACATGCCTGGTTGTTTATCCAAATGTACATTAGCTGTGCTTGGTCATACATCTTTTACAAGTAGAGATGGGCACGACTCAAAAAAATTGTTTTTCGTTTTTCGTTTGGTCGTTTAGGGGTCCGTTTTGGTTCGTTTTCATTTTCGTTGGGTTTTTCGCAAATTTTTCATTTTCGTTTCGTTACCTAATGAAAATGAAAAAATGAAAACGGAAACGAAAAAATTCTGTTTCGTTAGCATTCTTTTCTGTTCAATGTGTTTGCCGCAACGAAAACGAAAAACACGGCAAAATTTTTCATTTCGTTTCTATTTTTGTTTTGTTTTTTAAAAAATTTCGTTTTCATTTCGTTACCTAACAAAAATGAAAAAATGAAAACAGAAACGAAAATTTCGCTGAGTCATGCACATCTCTATTTACAAGTCCTTTTGTGTCTTAATAAAGGATTGTGCCCAAAGTTAATAAATCTGAACAGCTAGTTGCATGGAAGGCCATCATATTTTAAGCAGCTACCACAGTTGATAGCCTGTAGTCCCTAAGCCATATAGTTTAAAATCAATGCATAGTAATAAACTGAATCAGGGATCCTGTGTACATGGAGGCACTTATAAGCAGGCTTAATGATTGCCACAGCACAGCCCCACCTACAATGGTGAAAGAAATTTAAAAGAAGGAGTTTTGGTCTGTGCTAGGAACTGGCAACTTGATCTTATAGACATTTCTGGATCCATTCTCTCATCACTTCTCACCAGTGGCTATACTCGCTAGGGCTGACAGGAGTCATAGTTGAATCATATGAGCAGATCCACAACCATTCACCTGTAGTCTGAAGCCAAATGCTGTTACCATTTGCATGTCCTTGGACTGAGTGGCTTTAAATTGTGTCCCCTCACTTCTGCAGTGCAGTTCCTAAGGAGAATCCACAGTCATGGATAACAAGTGGCAATTCAGTTGCCACTTCCAGGTCCAAAGTCCAGGGACTCCACAGTTTTAGGAGCATTTCCCCCTTGGACTCAAGAACAAGTGGGTTCTTGGAATACAAAACTTTGTGTAGAGACAATCCCAGTCTTTAGTCATTGTGAATGAGGTAAAGACATGGCTCAATAACTCCTGTCAGACCACAGTATATATCAGCTGGGCTACGTTTTGACAGACAGAACAGAGTGAGAACAATGTAGGACTCATATAATGGAAATCATACTGAATAGTGTTGAACACAATCCTTAAAAAAACACAGCTGGTCTAACCAACTATTTGTTGTTGGGTATGCCTCTTATGGGTACTCTGGCAGCTGCTGCCAACAGGCTTAATGGTACTCCCAATGAAACTATTGGTTGGTTATTGAAATCACCACTGGGTATTGCAGAGGAGTGGTGGTGATGGTGCTGCCACATTTTTCCTGGCTTTTCTGTTCTTGCCAAAACTCTACTGCCTGTTGCTCTCACATCTTGCTTGTGCCTGTTCTTGGGTTGCCAGAAGATGCACCTATTTCTTGACTCTCCAGTCACCACCTCTCTTGTCATTTAGAAGTGACAGGCAAAAATATGCTACGAATTATCTACCATTTGTTGGAATTTCTAGGTTATGGCTATTGCAGATGGTATTGTAATTAGACCGTGCAAATATTTTATTCTATTCCATTGGACAAAATTATACACAATGAATTACGCCCTTCCCATTGCAATAAAAAGAGGCAGATGGTATAAGACAGAACCAATTTCACTTGGCACTCTCTAGTCACACTGGGAACATGAAAAATTCATTTTAAACAATATTGCAAATTAAATTATTTTGACTTTCCAGTCTTAGATACTATTTACTGTATGCGGAGTCAGCACTTTTTCTTCTGTGGAAAATTTCTCTTCTTTTTTGTTCTTTATAAAGCTTTAACGTGCAACTGTTCTAACTAGTGCATTTTATATGCTTAAATCTTCCATTTGCTATTCATTTCTGAAGGTTCTTGCCCTCATGGTTAGAAACACATCTGGACTATCAATAAAGCCTTTATGACAAATATCACATACAAGATTCATTCTTTCTGCTTCTGTCCAAATTAATTATCAAGGGACAGTATTTGAACACTTTAAAAATCTGTTTCTCCTGAAAGATTCCCAAAAAATGATAATGACTAGAAACATATACATATACAATGCTACTGATTTCTCAGTTGGGCCACTTTCATGTGTTATGTTCTCAATCCCACAGCCACGATTAGTCCACAGTTAGCCACTATTAGCTTTTAATAGCACCTAGTTGTAAACCAAAAAATTGAAGGAAAGGAAAAACTCAACTTCCATATAAACTCATCTGGATAACTGAGAATCTTCACAGACACACTGAAAGTCAGTTTATGCCCCAAAAGTTTTGTTTAACAAGCAGGGTAGGGGATGAAACTGAGAAATATAAGTGGTTTGGGGAGCGGGGGTGGTGGTGGCAAGGGAAGAAAAAGAAAAAGATCCTGCTTTCTATATTTGTTTAAAATATATCCTTTAATACCTTCCAGAAGATTCATAACCCCTGTACTTCATTCCATTGAGTATTCTGAAATATACTTAGACATTAACAACCAATTGTGTATTCTCTAATGACTACCTTACAGTCTGCTATAGAAGGTTTAAATGTATTTTATCCCTTCTTGTTGCGTTCGAATATCTGTGAGGCACCAAAGAAAATCTGCAGGAGGGATTCCTGTGTTCTACACAATGAAAGAGGAAAATAGTTTTATAGTGCAAGCGAACTACGGCCATAAACAAATTGTAACAACTTAATATGTTTATTGAAAGCTGCATTTTCTGCATTTTCAGCAGCTTGCCTGCCTTCTGGGATCTATTGTACAGTTCAAACAACCAGCTAGCTATCCCCTCCAGCTATAAAATGTTAATAGACTGAAGTGTTTGGATGGCATTGCTCTTTGAGTGATGCAATTTAATTTTAAAAGAAGCCTCAATACAAGATTAAAAGTACAGTACAATGCAATAGGATTCCTACAAGAAAGTTGAAAGAAATGCAGAGGGAAGAACATGAGATTTAATAATTAGTTGTCAGTTGGAATAAAGTAGATGCATCAGAATCAGTTTTTCCCCACTCTGGTAAATTATATTCACTATTTGTCTGGAAGTTGAGTCATGGCAACTGGATTCTTTTTATTGAGAGTTATAATTATAAAATGGAGGAGTCACAACTAGCTTTCTTCAGACTAGCAAAGCTGTTTGGATGAGCAGTAAAATGTTTAAATCTCTCAAGAAAAAGAAGCCCAGTTGCCATCACTCAACTTCCAGATAATCTCACCTGGTTGACTGGGAATCTTCACAGACATATCCAGTATTTGCCCACCAGAACACAACCGCAAAACTATGGGCAAAGGTCTGAGTATCAGAGGAATGGGGGTCATTTTCCCAAGTACAGGAACACCTGGAAATATTAAATGAATTTAAGTCTCCTCGACCAGATGAATTACACCCAAGGATATTAAAAGAACTGACAGAAGTAACTTTAGAACCATTGGCAATAATCGTTTAGAAGTCCTGGATAACAGGGGAAGTTCCCATAGATTGGAGGAAGGTGAATGTTGTCCCCATCTTCAAAAAAGGGAAAGAGAGGACCCATATAATTACTGCCCAGTCAGCTTGACTTCAATTCCTGGAAAGATCCTAGAGCAGATTATTAAGTAGACAGTTTGTAATTATTTAACAAGCTTTGCTGTCATCACAAGAAGTCAACACAGGTTTCTTAAAAACAAGGCATGCCAGACTAATTTGATCTCTTGTTCCTTGACAGCAACTCCCAGAATTCCTGACCAGTTCAGCTAGTGATGAAGACTTCTGGGAGTTGCAGTCCAGGACCATCTGGGGACCCACAGGTTGAGAACCACTGCCCTAGAGGACAGGATGAAAATTCAAAACAACCTTGACAGTTTAGAGTGCTGGGCCAAAGCTAACGGAATGGGTTTCAACAGAGACAAACGTAGGGTGTTGCATCTAGGTAAAAAAAAAAAAAATTGCATAGATATAGGATAGGGGACACCTGGCTGGAAAATAGTATATGTGAACAGGATCTGGAAGCCTGGCTGGAGCTCAAATTGAACATGAATAAGCAGTGCAACACAGTGGCCAAGAAAGCCAATGTGATTCTTGGTTCAATCAACAGAAGCATAGTGTCTAGATCAAGGGAAGTATAGTACCACTCTGTTCTCCTCTGGTCACACACCACCTGGAGTACTGTATCCAACTGCCCGCCCCCCCGCAGAAGAAATAAAGAGACAAGACAAAGTTTATGGAGTTAATAAGGGACACAATTTATTGATAACATTAATTAACTGTAAAGAATAACTGCAAGTTAAAGAGGGCCTGTGCCGTAGGGCAAGTGGTAGATAAATTCTATGTTATAATTTATCAGCACCTCTGCTTGATAATAAGAGATTAATCTGGCATGATGAATAATGCCTTTGGTAAGATATCAAACAGTAATTACACCATCTTACCTTCAAATCTCATAAACACTGGCAGCCCTCATTACCTGACAGGGGCTCCTTTTTAACAATAAGAATTGACATCCTAGTTTATAAAGTTTTATCCATGAGGGCTGCCCAATACCAAACAAATGCTGTATAACAGAGGAGCCTACTTAAATTACAAGACCGCTTGCCCTAACTGCTAATTGTGACTGAGAGAAGGGCTTTATTTAACATCGCCCCACGACACCATGCGGATGATGGGATGGGCGAAAAAACGCTGCCGCTCTCAGCCAATTTGAGCGATGGCCAAAAATTCCCATCCGGCCCCGAAGCGACCAGTAAAACTTATCATCCACAATATAGGGCAGGAGGGAGGGGAGCTGTCAAATTGTGCTGGCTGCAAGCAGGGAGCGCACAGTGCCTTAAATAGGCTGCTCCCCGCCCACGCAACCAGCGTACAGGCGCCGGACTTTGCGTCCGCCTTCTTTGAGCAGGCAAAGAAGCTGAAGACAACAACTTTGAGCGGAGCCTCCATTCTGTGCAACTCAATTTACAAAAGGATTTTGACAACCTTGAATGGGTCCAGAAAAGGGATACCAGGATGGTTAAAGTTCTGGAAGAAATGCCTTACAAGGAGATAAAAAGAATAAAAATTTATATTAAAAAAGGAGCGGCTTAGGGAGCTGAGAATGTTTAGCCTTATAAAAAGAAGGCTAAGAGGGGATATGATAGCTATGCTTAAGTATTTGAAAGGATGTCATATTGAAGAAGGGACTGGTTTATTCCCCTTGGCTTCAGATACTAGGACTCAGGGCAATGGTTTCAAAATACAAGAAAAGAGATTCCTTTTAAACATTAGAACTTCCCAATGGTTTCAACCTACAGGAAAAGAGATTCCATTTAAACATTACGAAGAACTTCATGATGGTTAGAGCTGTTTGGCAGTGGAATATGCTCCCACAGAGGGTGGTGGAGTCTCCTTCTTTTGAGGTTTTTAAGCAGAGGCTGGATGGTCCTTGAGGTCTCTTCCAACTCTATGATTCTATGATTCTATGCTTCATGACAAATCTAACATGGTTTCATAACATACTCTGGAGTTAGAACATGTCATTAAATGTTCCAGCCTCTGTAAAATACCTCCTAGAAAAGTCAATGTATTTGAAGGGGAATTATCAAGATGCTCTCAATGGGTATCTTCCCTGAAAGCCCCTCTCTCATAAACAAGAATTAAAGTATCTTTAGCTGGCAAGAATGAAAAGGTTTGCCAATGGCATCTTAAAACAAAACTGAATCAACACACATGATCGAAGTAGAAGTCCAAACATAAGGTTCATTGTTCTCTCCTTATTCATCTGATGTCCTCTGAAGGAGAGTTTGACAAGATTCATATTCTCTCATAGGGGATGTTACCTTTTGAATGCTGTGATGAGCTGCTTGCAGCTAATAACATTATGAATCTTGTTAGTAATTGTCATTGATGAAACAAATGGATCAGTCATCATGGCATTTTCATTTTAATCTAGATTGATGGCAGTGTCTTCTTCTAAGTGACTAAACCTGGAAAAACAAAAGGTTTTCACAGAGATCGTGTCACTAATTCTCAGTAATTAAGTACCTGAGCTTTGTGTAAAAGGCAACCCAACAGAGGATTAGCAGACCTTGGCTGATCCTTTCAAAAAAACAGATCAAAGCAAAGCAATACTAGTAGACTTGATGGTGATATATTGGCCAGATTCTTGCTTGTTTGATCTGTTGGTTGAATGCACAGAGCAGCTGTTTTTTGCTATGTACAAAGATATATGCAGTGTCAGATGATACAAATGTAAGTCCCATTCCTTGGAATGAAGCATTTCCCCCTTGTAAGTAGAAGGGATTTCTAACATACAGTAATTCAGCACAGCCTAAAAGCAGCTTCCAGTAAATATATCCCCATAGCATTTTATGTCCCGATCTCTTCAGTATATGCACAGAACATTGTGAAAACTGGACTAGAATCAGATAAAGGAGGAGTGAAAATTACTGGAAGAAATATCAATAATTTATGTAGATAATATCTTACTGGGAGAAAGCAGCAATGACTTGAAATGACTTTTGATGAAAGTGAAAGGAAAATGTACCAAAGCAGGACTGTAGTTGAACATTAAAAAGATAAAAATCATGATTTCTAAAGAATTATTTTAGTTATTTATTTTATTTAAAATATTTCTATCCCACCTTTCTCCCTGAAACAGGCCAAAGACATATTATATTTATAGATGAAACTTGAAAAATTAGAGTATCATGCAAATGTTCAACTCAAAAGGTGAAACTAATATATGAGAGACTCATTACATGTAAAGCAAGATATGTCAAGCCTTAATTTGGTATAATTATGATGATTATGGCGTACAGCTTATGAAAACTCCAAATTCACAATCTCAGAAAATTAGAATATTACATGACATCAATAACACAAGGATTGGAAATAGAACAATATCGGACCTCTGAAAAGTCTAAGCATGCATAAGTACTCAGCATCCTCATACAGCTCGTCTGTGGAAGGAAGCATGAAGTGTTCCAAAATCTCCTGGTAGATGTCTGCATTGACCCTGGACTTAATGAAGCACAGTGGACCAACACCAGCAGATAACATGGCTCCCCAAATCAACACAGACTGTGGAACTTCACACTTTACCTCAAGCATTGTGCCTCTTCATCCTTCTCCAGACTCTGGGTCCTTGGTTCCCAGGGCAGGCACTTCCATTAAGGCGAACTAGGCAGTTGCCTAGGGTGCCAAAATGGAGAGAGGGTGCTGGACAGCCTGCTGACCTCCTGCCTCCCCCCGCCTCTGGCCACCACTGTCCGTCCCCCACCGCCCGCCGTCTGCCCATCGCTGCCTGCCGTACCCATCACCGCCCCTCGCGCCCCTCGCTGTCCCCTGCCATCTGCCCTGCCCCCACCCCCACCCCCACCCCCTGCCCGCCACCACCCTGCCCACCCCCGCCCCTCACCTAGGGCACAAAAAAATCTAGCACTGGCCCTGTTGGTTCCCAAATGAGATGCAAAAGTTGCTCTCATCAGAAAAGAGGACTTTGGAACACTAAGCAATAAACCAGTCCCCCCTCCCCCGTAGCCCAGATAAATTGCTTCTGACATTGTTTGTTGTTCAGGAGTGGCTTGACAAGAGGAATACGACATTTGAAGCCCATGTCCAGGACCCATTGGTGGCTCTTGATGCACTACTGTGAATAGGGAAACTTCACATTATTCTAATGTTCTGAGATTGTGAATTTGTGGTTTTCATAAGCTGCACGCCAAAACCATCACAATTATACTAAAGTAAGGCTTGACATATCTTGCTTAGCATGTAATGAGTCTATCCCATATATTAATTTCATCTTTTGAGTTGACTTACTGAAATAAATGAATACTTGCAGGATATTCTAATTTTTCAACTTTCACCAGTACACAACGTTAATACTGACAATGAAAAAAACTGAAATTGTTAACAATCTGGGTTGCCTTGATTCAGTCATCAGTCCAAATGGGTCCTTTTTAAGGAGAAAGCAGGGTAAAATATTTTTAAAAATAAATAAAACAAGACAGAGGCAACTTGTTGAGACATAAGAACAAGTATGTGTGTTGTGGGGGGGCGGGTGCATGCACATGAATGCATGTGTATGTTACTCATTGAGTTAAGTGTCTGGCAATGGAGCCAGAAGTTGGGAGTTTGATTCCCCCTTAGGCCACCACAGGGAAGAGCCAGTCTGCATGTCCTTGGACTAGGTGCGGTCCCAAGATCCCCTAGCCTAGAAGAAGGGGGAAGTAAATCATGTCTGAATCAGGCTGCCACTCTACCAATCTGAGTAACAGTGAAAAATTCCCATCTGGCCCTAAAGTGACCAGCTAATCATCATCATCATCTTCAATATAGGGTGGGAGGGTGGGGCAAGCAATCAGAGCAGCAAGGGGCTGGGAGTCTGCAGGAGCTGCCTAAAATAGGTGCTCTCGCCTGCATTTCATAGCCACTGTACCAGGTGTGGGAATTTCGTGAATCTTCAACCAAGGGACAAAGCCAGCACAGCCAGGCAAAAATCCTTGTGGAGCAGCCAGTCTGCCATTTTGTTTTGTTTCTAAATGTTTTGAAACCTTACAAAATGATGAAGCAGCATGTCATTTTTCCTATGGTGCCCATCCCTTCTTCTGAGTATCCTCTACCTGAGGAACCCTGAAGAGGGCATCCATGCATCAGAATTGACTTAGCAGCCCTCAATTATTGCTATTAATCTAAAAATCAGATCACCATTCCTATTGTTGCATGTCATGTTATTATCATGAATACTTCTTATTAAATTTACTGCTAGAGATCAGCGCGAAACGAATATTTTTTGTTTCCGTTTCTGTTTTTTCATTTCGTTATGTAACAAAATGACAAACAAATTTTGCCTCCAAAATGAAACAAAACGAACAGAAACACCAGAAATTTTGTTGTCCGTTTCGTTTTCGTTACGGCAATACATTGAATTGCTTTAAATGCTAAAAAAATCACAAAAATTTGAAATAAATGGTAACGAAACGGTAACAAAATGAACGAAAATGAAAACAATTTTTTGCAAAAATTTGTGAAAAACAGAAATGAAACAAAACAAAACGGACCCCCAAACGACAAACGACAAACGAAACACCATTTTTTTATTCGTGCCCATCTCTATTTACTGCTATTTATTCCACACAACCCTGGATAAGGAAAATTCCTTTGATTTGGTTTTCTATTAGCAGAGGGTGCATTGGAGAACAATGTTCTTTTCATGATACTTTAATTGTTTAGAACATATGAGTCAAGCATTCAGCAGAACATAGAAAGATAACTTTCTGGACTACAGCTCCCAGAATTCCCAAACCATATGAGCACTTAATTTCGTTCCAACTCAGATGGGAAGCTATGCACAAATTTCATATCAAAATTCATATCAAAAGTAATGGAAATTCAATTTGTATAAATAATAATCTTCAGCCATTAATTTGCAATTTTGCCTAACAAGGTCCCCTTGGATTATCATAACAATTTTCAACAAAGCCGTGAAAGACTATGACTGTCTGAAGAAGTGGACGTGTCCATGAAGGCTCACATTAAAATATAACAGTTTTTAAGATGTCACAAGATTCCAATGTCTTCTTTTTATTTTATTCTTGTTTTGTTCTTCCCTGGCATTGACTAACATGGCTACCTCTTCTAAAATGAATGAAGGTATTACGTTGTGCCCTTTGGTATCAGCTATTGTCTTTTTTCTGCATAGAGTTAATAAAGAACTAAAATGCATAGGTTAGCTGCTAAACCTAAAATGTCTCAAATTGGTTATTTCCTATACACAGTACTACTAAAACCAACTCATTACAAATCTGTGAGGACAGATGTTATTTAAAACCACATTAGCTGTAATCACATGAATTACAATTAAGAACAAAAAGGAGTCTCTTAAATTAAATTAAATGACACCAAGGAAAATCGCATTTTGAAGAAAAGATAAGAAAGCCCACACTTCCCAAATCAAGATTTGGTATACGCTGTCCAAATGGCCTAATATTTATGCCTCATTACTCTCAGTCTTTTGCACATTTAGGCCTCAAAAATCTCTTGTGCCATTATCAGACCACAATTAAAATTTTCAGCTCACTAGACTGCT
>JAHTLZ010003518.1:4998512-5016953 GCA_023846285.1 Phrynocephalus versicolor | reverse complement strand
TTCCCCCTTTCCGTCCCTCTTTCCCTTCCCCCTTTCCGTCCCTCTTTTCCTTCCCCCTAACCGGGCGGTTTCACTTTCCCCCGAGCAGCAGCAGCAGCAGCAGAAGAGAAGCGTCTCTGCCGTCCCTTGCTGTGCGCTCAGGTCAGGAGCAGATAGAGAGAGGGAGAGGGAGAGGGGAGTGTGTGTGTGCGTGTGTGTGCGTGCGTGTGTGTGCCTGTGTGTGTGTGCGTGTGTGTGCCTGTGTGTGTGTGCGTGTGTGTGTGTGTGTGTGTGTGTGTGCGTGTGTGTGTGTGTGTGTGTGTGTGTGTGTGTGTGTGTGTGTGTGCGCGCGCGCGTGCGCGCAGGGAAGGAGGAGACAATAGAAGATGGTTCCTAGGCTTGGCCTGGGAAGAATTAACCCTTGTGCTGCAGCACTCCGCCTGAAATCAATGTGTGTGGGGGGGTGTCTGTTTGCATTTTTGCATTTCTCTTCCCCAACATTATACATGTACAGTACTGTAGTTTGTGTCATTTTTCTCTGAACTGGAACGGATTACTCCATTTTTCAATGCATTCCTATGGGAAATTGTAATTTGTATAAAGGCAAATTTGTTTAACATAATTTCATTTGGAACGAATTAATTCCTTTATACAAGGTACCACTGTACATTTTGATTATAGCTTACAAGGCAGTTCCTTTTTAACCATGCCACCCGGGCCATAAATAAAGCTGCAAACAATTCTCAAACAATGCTTTCCTCTCTCTCTCTCCCTGGGTGGCCAATTAATGCAGAGAGACCTGTGTTAACCTGAATTATCTGGTGCAACTTCTCAGTGGATGAATGTGAGTCAATTCAATTTTAAGGCTGTTGGAAGAGGAGGTAGAAATTATTTATTTCAATCAATCAATGTTTATTTCAATAAATCAATCAAAACCTTTATTGGCATTAAACTAAACATATAGGCAAAACCCGATTACACCAAGGTTCTTCTTAAAGAGTATGCTATTTATTATTTAAAAGCTTCAATGAATTTTTCCTATTGGTGGAAGGAAAACAGTCAGAAATAAAATTAGCTTGGTTTCCTGTGGCAAGGCATTCCAAAGATTGGGGGAGCTCCCAGGAAGACCTTTGGGTGAGCTTCTACCAAATATGCTTTTGGTAGTGGCAGGACAGATGCTAAAGCCTGAGGTGAATTAGAAACACCTGAAGTGCTAGATAAATGCTAAGTCTTATTGTCCTGACACAGTAATTAGAAGACAGGTCCAGTGTTAGGCTTCAAGATAATTAGAAAACTGCTAATACACAGCCCAAAAATCAAAGTCTAGTGCTGCATCAAATCTTCTGCAATCCTTTTCCTGCCTTTTCTTACTTTTTCTTGTCTTTTCTTGCTATTGCTGTGCATCTTCAACTTCAGTGTGGGCGGGGAGTCTTCCCTCAGCATCCCTATCACAAATTTGGAATTATCTGTTTGAGAAGAACACCATCATAAATACTGGATTTTTGTCATACGCTGGTGAACATAACCAGGACCTAGTCTCTCCAATTTGGTAAAAAATGGTGGTTAATTTATTGTTAAGTCCAGTTCTGGAGATAAACTGGGTTTAACAATCTAGTTGTTTACATTTACAGTTCAGTGGTTCATGCTCATCTCTACCCATTTCTATTTATTGGAAATACTTCCACAGACTTCAGAAACTTGAGGATGACACCTGCCCATGAATGCATATTATTAGTAATGACTAGCAATCAAGAATGTGTAATAGCACCATATGGGAGCAATATATCTTTAAGAAAAACAGGTGGCAGAGAGTCTCTTACAGTACATGGTCTCTCTGAGGTTTCAAGGATACCCTCCTACAGCAGGAAATTCAGAAAATTGCAACCCCTGGCTCAGCAAAGATTCTGGACTGGATGTTTTTAGTTGACCAAAATATGCCTTCTGAGTCCGAGTGCACTCTATGAGTGAGACCGTAACGTAAGGGATGGTACAATAGCCAAGAAAAGAGACAGGAACATCTGGTGGTGCTGGGAATGAGAAACACAAGGCTTCATCATCACAACTGACAATGGAGATGAGATGTTTGGGCTGGAGGCCAATGTGCACACAGCTGATTTGTTTCGTTGCCCCCACTTTTGACCAGAGTCAATATCTGTGGAAATGGCATGCTAGTAAATAAAATGCTCCCTGATGAAAGGCGCTCCGGACTAATCTTCTGTCCATGCCAGGAGGAAATAATTCACATTTTAGGCCCACTAATTGCTTGGCATCCTTACAGAGGTTTTTCTTTTTCTTGTTTACCCGGCCTGAAAACAAAAGTTATGTGGGGTGCATTTTAAGAGCCATTCCATGAATGTTGTTGATGATAATCCTTTTCTAATTTATCAAATGAAGCTCCTGCTTCTTGTGTGTCTCATTTTAAATACCTGCAGCAGCTGCTTATTATTAAAACCGCAGTTTGCTCTCTCTGCACAGAACTCAGCATCCTCAGCAATTAATCATACAATAATCTATACATCTACTTAGATGCATTTGTGAACCAGCAGTAATTGTTTTAATAAATTTTAGTGTGCACAGTAATTTGCTTCAAAAAGCCACCAGCCGTGGGTATTAAAATGAACAAGTAACCAATTTAGACACACACACATTTTATCAAGTGAAATAAGTTAAATAAATAGCTCTTGTTATTTATATCCAGGCTCTTCCTTGCTACACAAGAATTAATGGAAGAAATACCAACCCTCCTATGCCTGTTCCTAGTGCTATTTTCACTTCAACCTAGCATCAATAAATCATTGTTTTAGAGTTGTCATTTTTAATTGGTCGTATATTATAAAACTAATTTTAATCTTGAAAAAAAACCTGCAAAGCATTGTTCTCCCCACCCCTAAAATGGTACTATTAAATTGCTATCATACACCAACTACTGTAGAATTTTAAAAATCACCGTTCTCAGTTCTATAAATAGATGAACCTTTGGGCAGCAACTCTCCAGGAATTCTAGGAATTGTTGTCCAGGAATTACATTTTCGTTCCTTTATTTAAAGAAAAATTATATAGAAAAACAAGTACCTTATTCAAAATCTTAGTGGAACAATTTGCTTTTTAATGTAAACAATGTAATCCGAGCCTTAAGAAAAGAAAAGGTCTTGCTTTTAATTGCATCCCATTATAATCTCTGTGTGACTACAGACTACAAAAGCTTCAACTGGTGTAAACAGTTATTTTTATCTCATAGGCTTCTATTAAGAAGAGGCCAGAAGTGAAGCCCTCAGTCACCTACTGTAACAAAGGTTCTAGGCACTTAGAAGGGACAGTCACTCATATCCACTCAGAACTTGACCCTACAATACCCTATCTGGGGGATGCCAAATATGAATTCGAGTTATTCTTCCTGAGACCAGTTTCAGCTATTGCAGCCTGATAGTGTGGTCAACACACTCAACTCAGTCTGTCCCATCTCATGCAAACTTGATTGTTGTTCATCATGGTTAATGAGAATGATCAGAAGTGGATGGATTGGGTGGGTATGGGAGGTCATAAATGCCTCGTTAAAATTAAAGAAAAAAAAAACAAATTGTTCTGTTTATATACTACCCCATAGTGCTTGAAGCACTGTGTCAGGGGATAGTATCTGCTGCCTTGAAATAGATGGTGGTGCACCTACTCCTGAAGAGGACTGCCATGCATCCAGAGGTATATGAGAAGAACTACTGTCCTATCATAAATATGTCCATTTTGAGCAAGGTGCCTGAGTGTGTGGAGACTGGGCAGTGTCAGATGTTCTTGGAGGAATGAGATTTCATTTTGGTCTCAGGCTGTGGTTTGACACTTGAAACAGCCTTGGTCACCCTGACACATGACGCCATCTGTAGTAAGGACAAGGGACTCCAATCCTGTTGATCTTCCTGGGTCTCTGAATGGCTTTTTTTGATAGCATTGCTCATGGTATCCTCTTGAACCAGGTCTATGGAATGGGAATAGGAGGCACTGTGTTGCAATTGTTCTGTTCCTACCTGCAGTACCAGTTCCAGAAAATGGCACTAGCAAATTCTGTTCGGTACCATGCTGATTAAACTGTGGACTGTCACAAAGATCTGTTATGTCCCTATGCTTTTCAATTAGATAATTGTTTTTTTATTTGTTTTGTTTGGAATGAAACATTTTTTAAAAACCCATTTTGTTCTTCATTTTGTTTCATTTTGTTTTTATGATTTTTTTTACAGCCGACCACTCCCCATTTTTTTTACCTAGCGCCAATCAGCTGGCCCACAGGCCAGGTCAGTACTCCCCCCTTTTATTTTACCTAGCACCAACCAGCTGTCCCATTGGGAGGCCATTTTGTTTACTCTAGTGCTGACTAGCTGGGGATCAGCTCGTCAATGCTTATTTTTATTATTTATTTTGACAAGTGCGAGATCATTTTGTTTCATTTTGTTTTTTAAAAGGGCACTTCATTTTTGATTTTGTTCTGCAATGAAATGAAAAACAAAAAAACAAAATTAAAATCATTTCATGCCCATCTCTATTTTCAATATAAATATGAAGCTGCTGGAAAGGGTTATTTACAGTTTTTCAGTTGGGTGCCATCATTGTACTACTTCCCAGGGGTGGTTGTGGCTGTGTGTGATCTTAATTACTGTTTGAATGTTGTTTTTGAGGGCCAAAAAAAAAATGAAGCACAAATCACTCAGACAGAGGCTGTATGGCTTTGTGGCTCTCAAGTCTAGGACTTAGTAGACTGCCTGTTCTGGATGGGGTTGCAGTCCCTCTGAAGGACCAGGTACATAGTATGAGGGTACTCTTTAGAGATCCTTTAAAGATGTTCATAATCCATAATTTCAAACCAACACCTCAAATCCTCATTTAAACAATCAAGCAAAAAGACACCACAGCAACAGTTAGAAAGAATTGAGGTGCTTAATTTGTACAAACTTTACAACTTTTTGCTACAGTCTCAGAAAAATGCCCCTGCAATATTTAATTAGATACATTATATTAGGCAACATTCCCTGTAAGGGCTGTTTTCACCAAAAAATACTTCATATGTTGCAGCAAAATAACAAAAGAGCAACAACCAGTGCTTTTGATTACCCATGCAAAAAACAAGCTTGGCATTTTACTACATTGCAAAGTGCATCCTGCTTGTATGACCTTTTAAGGTTACTGAAGAAGCTGATTTAGGCAAAAGAACTGGTAAAGGGCCTGGTGCACTAAAAATTCACTGTTCAGGGTTCACCACTGGGAGGAGATGACTGTTATGAGATAGGGATACCCATCAGAGTAATGGCTTCTGTATCTATTAATCCTGGTAATCTATGTCTACCAGAAATGTATAACTCATCAATCCTTGGAGAACAACAAAATAGCTGAAAAGTGCAGTGAAAAGACCTGGCAAATAGCTAGCTTCAGAATGTGTGTGTGTGTGTGTGTGTGTGTGTGTGTGTGTGTGTGTGTTTTGAATCTGGTCTCTGGGTGTCTGAATTTCGTTGTATGTGTATATTGTGTATATACACACAATAATAATAATAATAATAATAATAATAATAATAATAATAATAATAATAATAATAATAATAATAATAATAATAATAATAAATTATTATTATTCAGAAGCTTGCATAACATGCACTTAGTCCCCCCCCCCCGAAGGTGAGGTGTGAAATAATTTGAGCTTCCCTTCATTCATTCGGTGTTCAGAGCACCAGCTGATTTGTAAATTTGCTTGTCTTTGTCCAAGAACTGAACCTGGCCATTCCAGTTCAGTCTGAATCAAGCCAGTTTGCTTTGGAATTTGGATTCCATACACAGCCCTAACTATGGATTAGAAATGATACCAATTAAGTAGCTGCAGAAAAGTAAGGATTTCATGACTGGATTGAGAAACAGAAACAATTTTAAAAAGCATCAGGGTCATTAATCCATTTGCTGCTGACCAGCTGAAGAATTCTACAGAGAACTGGAGAAAAGAGCTAAGTGACAGAATGGTTTAGTGGCAAATGGAAGAAAGGCTGACAAGGTGACAAGGAGGACCACTGCTTTTAAAATATATATATGTTTATTGGATGTCCTAACTTTCTTTGAGAACTGGGATTCAAGGTTACTCACAACTGGATGAGAAACAACAGCAAAACTGTAATGAAGACAGGTGAATCTAGTAATGAATGGAACTGTAAATACTTACAGTATGAAGAAGAAAGAAATGGAAAAGAGCACATGGCTTGCTTCTTATTAAAAAAAAGCTTGGTAACTAGCTCACTGTGTTAGACCTCTGTATCAGCAGAATTCAAGACTCATAGAGTGCCAAATAATAGGGAAGCACTGCAATTTTTATGCTGTGTGTAGCTGGTTACAAAACTGCCAGAAAGCTCTTGTGCCTTTGCAGCACACCAGCAAAATATGCAAGCACAAGGTTTGCATTTCCCTAATAGCAATCTAATCCTTTCCGTTGCTCTTTTTGGTTTTTAATTTAATTTTTCTCTAGGACTGCTGCTATGAAAACCATTTGTCAGCAACGCCCACTTATGACAAGTATTTCTCCTCAAATCAGCAGTGAGCCTGTCTGATTATTTATGATCCCAATATTATTCCCATCAAAGCAACAATAATTTACACATTATGTGTCACATCTCCGGCAACTCTCCTGACTTAACACTGTTCCCAAGGACATTGATTTGTGAACAAGCAATTGCAATATTAATATTTAACCTATGAAACTTCAAGATTTTTTAAAGACTTCAGGGTTGGTAATCATTAGGTAGGAAATACGTCCCACTGAAACTCGTAGAATTTCCTTCTGAATAGATTTACATAAAACTGCCTATAAAGTAAAATGTTTTCATGTCTTGGTTTTGAGTCTTGGCATAAGTCACCCTTCTGCAACATGATACCCTCTGGATATGTCAGCCTATGCAACTCAGAACATGCTCACCATGTTGTCCAGGAGACCCTGGTTGGAGGCAGTATCCCCCCCCATCTAATTAGGGACCTTTTTGGATCAAAAGGCTGAATGACATTTCAAAGCTATTTCCATTGGCTATGTTCCAGTGGTGGTCATTGTTAAAAGGAAACAGGATGGACCAAAAATGGCAGCATATTGAAAGTTTAAATAATTATGCTAATTTTAAAAAATCAATGATTCACCAGAAGACAAACAAAAACCTATTATGCATTTAACAATGCCTTATGAGTAGTATTTCAAGTTTTCATAATGAAAAAGATACTGGACATAAGCTGGGAAGTGCAATTAATGAAATAGCTTGTTTTATTCAGTGATTCCAGCCTGTTCTACAATATAGGGTGGAGATGGGGGAGTGGGAGAAGCATAATGTCAATATTACATTAGCTGTTCTCTTCTCCTCCCTTGACATGGCAGCCAATGAAGCAGGATGAAGGAAGAAGGATTAACATCATGTCACAAAGGATGATACCCAATTACTTCACCCCACAAAGAGAAAATCTTCCACCAGTAAAAGAGGGAAGGACAATTTACCTTTCCCTCTGTCATAGGGAATCATCCTGAGTCGATTTGGGGAAGGAGTTTAAGGTCCTGCAAAGGGAGGAGAGGAAGATCCTGTTCTCATAGAAATACATTCATGAGTATCTGTTGGATTTCTCAACTACATATTACCAGTGAAATGTAGAAGGAGGTGCAGGTCAGCAGAAACTTCACCACTGCTTGTACTTTTACAGCATGTTTTGCAACCCCCCCCCCAAAAAAAAAACCAATGGCCTCTCTATAGCAGCTCCTGTGAGTACATGCAAATGCTGGGCAAATTGCCAGTCACAAATAGAGATGGGCACAAAACAAACTTTTTTCGTTTCCGTTATTTGTTATTCATTTTGTTACGTACGAACATTGTGATGAAATTGGAAAAAACAGAACAGAACCACAAAAATTAGGTTTGTTACATTTTGTTTTTCGTTAATGGCGATGCGCAAGGAAATGAGCTGTTTCAAATGTTAAAAAACGCCCTGGACATCCATAAAAACACAGCAATAATTATTTATACTGTCTGATAATACCTACCAGGGGGGTTGGGGTCCTTAAAATGTTTGTTTTTGTCTTCTCCCATCATGATGTATTTTTCTTTTCCCTTTAAGGATGACAAAATGGATGTCGACACTCCAGCCACAAAATGGAGGCAAGCCATGTGATGGGATCATGTAAATTCTTGGACAACTTCAACCAATAGCATGCCCAGGTTGCAGGCTGGGCAGGTGTGGCAGCCACAGAAGGCATAAAAAGCTCTGGCAGCCGCCATCCTCCTTGCAGTCTCCGGTGGGAGTTAGGGTGGGATTGCTGTCTCTGTGACTCATTATTTTCACTTTAGGCCAGGCAGGCAGGTGTGTGTCTCTGTGTTCCTTCCGGCTGCAGCCTGGCTCTTAGGGGAGAGAAAGAAGAGCTTTCTCTCTAGCTTCAGTCATGCAGCCTCCCTGTGTGCGATCGTGCGTACCTCTCGGTGAGTACTCTCCCCTGCCCCGCAGTGCAGTTACTCTGCAGCTGCCTTGCACCATGGGTAACGCCCGCTGTTGCCTTTGCAGCCTCCCTGCATACCTAGTCTATACTGTGTCTCTGCCAGCATCACTTTTTTTTAGTGTTTTCCCTCTGGTTTGGGGCATTGGGGGACGCCCGCACATGGAAATGCTTTAAAAATTGCACAAAAAGCGGGTTAAAATGAAAAATAAAAAATGATTAAATGAAAATGATTTTTTTTCAAAACTTCATGAGAAACAAAAATGAACCAAAACGGACACCTCAGTGAAAAACAAAAAACTGAAACGCCATTTTTTCGATTCGTGCCCATCTCTAGTTGCAAATATAGGAGATCAATAGAATTTACTTGCTTGTAAACCATTGCTCAGTGGATCAACTCAAGGGGTAAGTACATGAGGTGGATTTCACCCACAATTCATAGACACAGCCTCTTTCTCTACTTCGCGAGTCAGATAATGCTTTCATATTGCTAGAATGGAATGATAATGGGAAGCTTCCTTGTGTATGGATCTCTGAGGTGGAACTCCCTGAACCCTCTGCAGTAGAACTTTGGACCATATAGTACTCCGAGTCATGGTATGAATAGAGACAGGCACATACAACTTTTTTCTTTTCTGTTAAGATAATCAGGAGAGACTTTTCTCTCAGTCCCATCACCTTCACAGGTATGTTTGGTGGGGTCACAGCAGAGGGCCTTCTCTGCTGGAACTCCCTCTGAAAGGAAGCGAGGCTAGTCCCATGTTTGCTGTCCTTCTGCAGCCAAAGACCCTTCATTTCAGGCAAGCTTTCCCTCAGTGACTGGTTGTCTAAGAGTGCTATGCCATGACCTCAAATGAAATGCTTCTTAGTTCCTGAAAAGCTGCCTCTAGGAATGGTGCCGTCATGGGCAGCCTGCTTTTCTTTAAAAAAACAAACAAACAAACAAACAAACAAACAAAAACCTCAGCCATGCCCCCGAAACGCAGTTTCCTGGAACAACCTCGGGGTTCTCTCTCTTTTTGCATTGGTTAGGAGGCACCTTTTTAAACAAATCGACAAAAGTTGAGAACCAAAAAGCCATTTCTTACCTACTTATTTCCCATGAATGGAGTCATCATGCTTTAAAAATGGACAGGGATCTTCCTTGTTCAATGTATTTTTAAAAAGATCAGACCGGGGGGGGGGGGGGAGACCGCAAAGAAGCAAACAAGAGGGAGACACAGAGAGAGAGCAAATGAGAGGGAGGGAGGGAGAAGGAGGGAGGGAGGAGTGTGATATGTGTGTGAGAGAAAGCATGAGTGAGTGTCGTGTGTGTGACATGAGAGGGGGAAGTGTGTGTGTGTGAGAGAGAGGGGGGAATCGAGAAAGCAAGGGGGAAGAAAAAAGAATATGTTTTTCTCTGAGCTCACTTCCTGTCCCAAACTTTCCTTCCCTGCTGCTGCTGCTGCGGCTTCAGTCATGGCGGAGGTAACAGCAGCTTTTCTCTCCATGTTTGTTAGTGTGGTATTTGCTTGATCCTTTTTGGTATTTGTGCACTTACTTTTTTAGTTTTAAATATACAGTAACTTTTAAGGATGTAAGTCAGCTTGGGCCCTTTTTAAAGAAAAAGACAGGGGATAAATAAATAAATAAATAAATTTTCTTGAAAAAACATAAACAGCTATGAGTATCAGCCAATCACTTTTATACCTGGGTTATTACCTACAAACAGTGTTGACTTATTATAGAAACACCACCACCCCTAGCTAATTGAGTACAGATATTCCTGCTGTTTGTGCAAAAGTGTGACATGAATTGAAGCATCCCTTATGACCATTCACACAGCTTTTTCTCCACAACAACCCCCAACATATGAGATGAATAAATTAGGCCAAAGCCTGATGATTAACTACGAGCCATTAATGATAGCAATAATCAGCATGTTACTAAGTATTCCATAAAATATGTAAAGCATGGACAATTCTCAGGAGATTTTGGCATGTATCTCATTTAACCTTCACAGCTCATGACAGATTGTTCAAATATCCTGGGTTTTGGCATGATAACTATTGATTGTTTACAGCACAGCATGACCTTTGATGCCCAGAAGGAAGATGTACAAGATGTGATGTTATTATCCCATCATCATATCTGCTCTATATTAGAATGATTTTGAAAACACTGATGGGTGCATAATGTCTCATGATATGCATATAGAGTACTTAAGCCTCATTGGATCAAACAGCCTAGAGATGCATCCTGAACTACCAGGAAACCAGTTTTTTCCTCATGCTGGGCAAGTTCTATTCCTGACCTCTCCCTAAAATTTGCCGAGTCAAACCACTTTTGTTGTTAAATACGTCATTTGATCACATATATGTAAAAAATACCTGACTCCTGTATCTAGCAATTGTTGTTGGAAATCTGATCATGATTGAGCCCATGGAACATACCACCTCCTTGATATCAGAGAAACAGATTTCCTCCCAAAGCTGCTATTTAGCATGGGAGGGAAGGTTTCACTGCCAGAGAAAAACATAAAGGTACATGGAACACTGGTATGTCCCTACCTTCCTCTTCCATCATAGTAAGGTAAATAACACATTGAAGGGTTAAAAACATCCCATCACACACATCATCCTGTAACTGCTTTGGAATTTTATTCTTATGATGGATCTGAACTAGAGATGAGTATGAACCAGTGGTTTGTGCCAGTTTGTTTATTGACTGAACAGGTATTTGGCACTTCAAAGCCCTGCCTCCTCCATTTGGCACCCACTTGGAAGCCACAGTCTAGTTTTCTTGCCCTACATGATCTTAATGCTGCCTCTTAGTGGGTGTCCATCAGAGGAGTTGGGGCTTTGAATCAGCAAACACTTTGGCCAATGAACAAACCAGCATGAATTGCTGTACCAGCAGTTGGACCATGTTCTAGAGCTGTGCTTCAACTCCTGTGTCAGTAGGACCAGCCCAAGACATATTGGCTGCCTGAGTTGAGGAATAAAACCTCTGCCTCCAACCTAATCCCATGTGTGAAAAGCCATCTGGCTTGACAATTTGACCTTTCTTCAGCACTGGTGATGGTGCAGCATCCTTCAGCACATATTAAAACAGCAGCTTAGCTTGGAGGATATGCCACTGGCCACCTGACACATAGCCATCTTCTCTGACTACTTGATGCTACCTTCCAGCATGATGTGACTGCCTCACTCTGCCTAATGGTAGGGCCAGGACTACATGAATAAGCACTGAACTTGAGATAACTGCAGACAATCATTCCACAAAGTCCATAATGCTCAGCCACATGAACTCTGTTCACTTATCATCTTCACGCATCCATAAGCAGCTATGCTGGGTCATACAAGGTTACCTTCAGTCTTGTGCTGGGTTTGAAAACCATAAACTGTTTGTCACTCTCTCCTTACCTGTGCTTATGTTTTTCATGGAATGCATAAAAAAACCCCTTCCCCTGCAAATCCCAACTGAGAAGATGTTGTGATGTGGCAGTTATTATCCGTCATTTAAATGAGACTATAACATATTGGTCCTTTGCAGGTCAAATGCCAGCTACCTCCATAACTGCCCGTCCAGGTTTAATTTCTTATTTCTATCAAAATGAGACTGAAGAGTTTCCCACATGCTGGAACTAGCAACTCAGACTCAGAATCCATACACAATATAGCATTTAATTTTCCAATAATCCAGCTTTATGCAAACTCATTTAATCATTTCTAGTCTCTCTCCCTGATATAATACAAACTCTTTTATCATAGGAACTGGCAAACACTTGTGATGGCAAATTACAGTGTTTTTCTACAACTGCCATAATTATAAATGATACTGAATGACTGTAGAAACAATTCTTTTGCAGGGTTACCAAATAAATGTGTCAAATGAACAGGAGAAATGTCTTAGAATAGCTTCTATAAACCTCTGATGGATCACAATAATTATTTTGTGCCAGTCTACATAGCTACTGAAAACATGATACGGTGATATTTTTCCCAGGTGACCTTGAACATAATAAATGGCGGGTCCCGCCGCGCGGCTGCGCGGGTGGGAACCCTTTGCCTTACCGGACGGGCGGCGCAGGACTCGCGGCTGGCCGCGCGGACGCGCCGGACGGGCGGGCAGCGAACAGGAGTCTTCCCTGCCCTGGGTACTGGCGGGGACGGGCTCGGCGCGGTGCAGCCTCCCCCCCTTGTGGGGGGGGCGGCTCCCGCCTTCACTTCCGGTTCCGGCAATGGCTCCCGGGTCCCCGCCCGGCCTCGCGAGACCGCGATGCCTCGCGGTACTCCCCCGGTCTCGCGAGAGCGGGCGAGACCGGGACCTATTTAAGGCCGCGCACGAGCCTGAGCGGGCTCTTTTTCGGCGCGGCCTTCTACGGAGCGGAAGCAAGAAGAGGAGCGGCGAGCGAAGAAAGGGTCGAGACCACGTGGCCGGAGCAAGGCGAGCAGCGCGAAGGACACCGGGCGGCGAGCCACGTGGACGGAGGCGACGGGAGCGGCGCGGAGATCTTCCCGGAGCTAGCGGCGTTCCGCGAAGGAGGCCGGTGCCGACGGAGTGGACACTGGGCAGCATTGGAGCAGCAGCGTTGCGGGGCCTGACCCGCTAAGTTTGGCGGCACGGTCCCACGGGGAGGAGACTCTGGAGCCTTGGCCCTTTGAGGAAGGGGAACCCAGCGGGCGGCGCGTGGGTGGCTTACCGCGGGTGGGGCAAACCAGGACAGGGACGAGGCGACTCGGCCACGCCAGCCTCGCTTACTGTGTGCGGCGCTGAGGGGGGGCGGACAGCTTATTGCACGCGGGCAGTTAGAAAGCGGGGTTTCCATCACACCGGTCGGGGATGGCGCCTAGGGCAAAGCAAGGTGGCCGCAAGGGCAAGGGGCCTGCTAAAAGGCCAGCCCCCCAACCCTCGCCTTCTGGATCCGACTCCGAGGGGGAGGAATTAGCGTTGCTGGATAGCTTCAGGGCTAGGATGGCCGCAATAGAGGCGGGCGCGGGCCCCGCGCCAGGCGCAGTGGCGGCGGACCAGGGCTCTGGTTCCGCGGTGGCGGCGGACGCCGCCCAAGGCTCTGGTACCTCCGGGGCGATGGAGGGAGCGCAGCAGACCCACCCGGCAGCCCAGCGGGAGCAAACCCGGGAGGCGGAGAGGGCCTCCAAAGCTAAAAGGCGCGCGCGTATCAGGGACATCATTGCGGAGCTTTCATCCCGTATGGACAGGTTCGAGGGGAGGCAGAGAGATGGCGGCGGCGACGGAGCATTGTCGGTGAGCACGGAGGTCGCGGAGAACACCACACAATCGGTGGTCAGGGACGTGGCGATGAGGGGAGCACCCGAGGAACAGCCCAGTACATCGCGTGCTGTGGGCCCAGCAGCAGCTAGGCCGGGTGAGTCCCAGGCGGCGGCGGGGCCCTCATTGGGGGCAGGGACATGGCCTTGGGGACAGCCACAGGCTCTGGGCCAGCAGGGGGGGCAAGGGGCCCACATCCCACTTGGGTGGAACGGGCATTCCGCAGCGAATAACACCCAGATGCCTCCCGGGGGGATGAGTATGTGGGCGCCACCAGGACCCAGTAGTCACCCAGGGCCCCAGGCAGGCCCAACTATATTAGGTGGCCAGGCTAACCCACCTTCCCATTCCATTGCCTGCCCATCGGCCCCAGGGAACACCCACCCAAGTACCTCGGGGGGGTGGCCGGGGGTAGGTGGTCAGCTGCAACCCCAGCCCCCCGTAAACCAAGGACAGCCCCTAGCGAACCAGCTTCAAGTTCAGGCGGCCCCATGGCAGGGCCCGTGGGCCGGCACCATGCAGGTCGGGGGTGGGGGACAGCCGGGAGCGATCCCGGTACACGCCATCCCGTACGGGGACCAGGCCCTTCCGTTGGGTGGGCACCTAGCCCCTGCCACTACAGAACGAATACTTAGAGGTGAATATGTCGATTTGTTCAGCCTCCTCAACACGGAGGTCGAACTGAAGGATGGGGATAAGGAGGATGACAAGGATAAGGACCGGCGCCTTAGGAGGAAGCCGGAGAGGACGTGGAATAACTGGTTACCCGCCTATTCCATTTATATGTCGGTCATAATTAGGGCCCAGCCATGGAGGGCCCAAGCCCTAGTGCAGTACCAAGACCTGATATTTAAGGCGTTCACTGACTTCCCCGGGCAAATCTGGCTACTCTATGATGAGCAATTCCGGAAGAGGGCGGCCCTTGACCATACCTTACGTTGGGACGTTCCTTTGACGTCACTTTGGTTGCAAATCATGACCCCAACGCGCCCAGCCCTTGGGGACAGGTTCGATAGTGGCCACCTAATCAGACGCCCAGCCCTGGCCAATTCTCCCCGCGTTAATGCGGGGCAGGCGGTTCAACCCCGCCTGTTATGCTGGGATTTCAACGGCCAGGGAGGCTGTGCCCGGAGAGCATGCAAGTTTAGGCATGAATGCGCCCTCTGCGGAGCCGCCCACTCAGCGGCCAGGTGTAATAGGCCCAGAAACCAGAGAGGTGGCAGCAAGGATCAAGGGAGCGGAGGGCGGGGGGGGCAGCCCAACCCAACCCCTCAGAAAGGGTCCCAGCCCAATTAGGCTGCCGGTGCTACGGGCCTGGCTGGCGGACTACCCCAGGAGGGAGGATGCTAAATTCCTGTGGGAGGGGTTCACGGAGGGTTTTAGGATTCCAGCCATGGGCCCCCGGAGGCCGAGTTCAGCGAGCAACCTTAGATCATTACGGGGTATGGAAGAGGTGGCTAAGGCGAAGATTCAGAAAGAGGTAGAGGCGGGAAGGGTATTGGGTCCGTTCAGCTCCCCCCCCGTGCCAAACCTGCGAGTATCCCCATTGGGACTGGTGCCTAAGAAGACCCCGGGAGAGTTTAGATTAATTCACCATCTATCTTTCCCGGAGGGCAGCTCCATCAACGACGCCATACCGCAGGAGCTGGCATCAGTATGGTACACATCATTTGATGCTGCCGTGAGGATGATCAGGGACTGCGGTGTGGGGGCGCAGATGGCCAAATGTGACATCAAATCAGCATTCAGACTGTTGCCCGTCCATCCGGGGGACTTCGAGCTTCTCGGCTTTCAGTTCCAAGGGAGTTATTATATGGATAGGGCCCTTCCATTTGGCTGCTCGATATCGTGTTCAACGTTCGAGCGCTTTAGCACCTTCCTGGAATGGAAACTTAGGCGGGAAGCGGGGGTATCTACCACAGCCCATTACCTCGATGATTTTATGCTATGCGGCAGTAGCGACTCAGGGAACTGCGCCAGGCTTTTAGACACATTTCAGAGACTGGCAGCGGAGTTGGGCGTCCCCCTAGCCGAGGAGAAAACAGAAGGGCCAGCCACAGCGTTAACTTTCCTGGGCATAGAGCTGGACACGGTTTGCCAAGCAAGCCGCCTGCCAGCATCCAAGCTACATGACCTCACCCAAAGGCTTAGGGAACTCCAGCAGAGGAGCAGGGTGACCCTCAGGGAGCTGCAGGTGATCGTCGGTCATCTCAACTTTGCCTGCAGAGTGGTAGCGCCAGGGAGGGCCTTTATCAGGCGTCTCTGTGACGCTATGAGAGGGCTGAGAAAACCGACACACAGGACCAGGGTCACAGGGGGTATGAAAGCTGACATCCAAGTATGGCTACAGTTTCTGGAAGGGTTTAACGGGGTCTCGTTTTGGAGGACCGAGGTTTGGCTGGGGGATGAGTTACAGATCCACACTGATGCGTCCGGGGCGGCGGGGTATGGGATTTACTTCAAAGGGAGATGGTGTCATGGTACCTGACCAAGGGAGTGGCACAAGTCCGGCGTCACCCGGGACTTAACCTTCCTCGAGTTTTTTCCAATCGTGGGAGCACTGTGGCTATGGGGGGAGCTCTGGTCCAACTCTACCGTACTATTTCGGTGTGACAACATGTCCGTTGTTCACATCATTAACACACTCACAGCTAAGACCACCAGGGTGATGCGCTTAGTGAGGGCCTTCGTCCTCCGTGCACTGAAACTTAACATCGAGGTAGTGGCCAGACACGTTCCTGGTTTGGACAACAGCCTAGCAGATGCACTCTCCCGCCAGCAGATCCAGAAATTCAGGGAGCTGGCCCCAGGAGCGAGCCCACACCCGGAAGAGCTCCCCGATGCCGTCTGGGAGATTGGAGGCGGGAGGCGAAGAGGGCCATAGGCCTTTCCTTGGCCCCGAGAACAAGGCGCAGTTACGAGGCGGCAACGAGGGAGTTCGAGTCTTTCAGGGCGGATCGGGGCTTGCAACTGTATTGGCCGGCACCGATCGAGCACCTCCAACAGTTTGTCATCTGGTTGTATGGGAAAGGGTTAGCCCCCGGGTCTATCCAGTCGAAGCTGTCGGCTTTAGCCTTCCACGCAAAGGCGGCAGGTTTCGCAGATTACACGGGCGATTTCCGGATCAGGAGGATGCTCGAAGGATACGGCAGGGAGAGGGGTAGGAACGTCGACACCAGGGCCCCCATCACCCCAGAGATGCTGGTGAGGTTAGGGGCGGCATGGCGACACGTGTGCGGGGATGCCTACGAGCAGACCCTATTTCACACAGCGTCCCTGGTCGCCTTCTTCGCAGCCCTTAGAATTAGCGAACTCGTGGCCTCGGGAAAAGGGGATAAATCTCGCAGAGCCTTACAGCTCTCGGACATAGCCTTCGCCCAAACCGGTGTAACTATTGGCATTCGTAGGTCCAAAACAGATCAGGTGGGCAAGGGGACAGTGATTCAACTGGGGCCCTGTTCGGTGGAGAGTCTTTGCCCGGTTAGTGCCTTAAGGCGGTTCATTCAAACTCGAGGTAACGGGGAGGGCTACCTGTTTTGCCACAGGGATGGGACGCCGCTGACCAAGTTCCAATTCTGGAGGGTCGCGACCAGGGCAATGCATAGGGTGGGCATCCCACCCGAGTGCTTCGGCACGCATTCATTTCAGATTGGGGCAGCCTCCACGGCGGCGGCTCTAGGCTTTGATCAGGGGGGTATACAAAGAATTGGCCGCTGGAGGTCCCGGAGGTTTACAACTTATGTTCGCCCATTACCCCAGGTATAGGATTACATGGGGTACCCCACTGCCGCTCCTCTCTTTCTGTTTTCCCGGCAGGCAACCTCGGCACACCAAGGCGGCGCATGGTCGTCATAGGCCACAGCTTTATACACTGGGGCGCAAGACACGCCTGGCGATCGGCGTGGGGCATCCAGCTGGGCCTCGGCGCTTGGGCCATGATGGATTGGAAAGGCACTAGGGGCATGCGCTGGGCCGAGGTATTACCCACAGCCTTCAGGGCCGCTCGCTGTATCCCACCTGATTTCCTCGTGATCCACGCGGGAGGGAACGATTTGGGCTGTCAGACCGGTAAATCCCTCATTTGTGAGATCATTAGAGACATCAGCACATGGCAGGACGCTTTCCCTAAATGCAAGGTGATTTGGTCAACCATCATCCCGCGGCGGGTATGGGGTACCAGCGCCAGGACGGGTGGTCTGAACAGGGCCAGACGAAGCGTCAATAGGGAGGTATGCAACTATGTGGTGAAGCATGGAGGAGCCGTGGTGGGACACCCGAGTATTACCCCCAACAAGGAGGTGCTATACAGGGATGACGGGGTGCACCTGTCGGACACGGGTCTGGACATCTTCCTTGAGGATCTGAGGAGGGGGCTGCAAGCTGAGTTCGGCAGCTTGGTGGGGGCACATGGGTCAAAGTTACCTTGCCCATGCAGGTGGCGGGTGGTGCGGAAAATGCTGTGTATGGTGAGTAGCTATTTCAGATGCTATGGCCTCCGAACCCTGTGGGCCGAGAATCTGGCGATTGCAGCCCACGGGCATGAGGGGGGGTGAGCTGTGCCTTCATCCCGCCTCGGGGAAAGTGAGAAGCCATTCGAGGGCACTCGTTCCCCGGGGTGGGATACATAGCACCCCCTGCACGCAGGGACGTCGGCTTGGCGTTGACCTCCTGGCAGGGGTGTTTGCACTCACCCAGAACATTGTCACCTGGGGGGG
>JAHTLZ010003518.1:4973040-4998472 GCA_023846285.1 Phrynocephalus versicolor | reverse complement strand
TCACCCAATTTCGAGTCCTGCGTCATTTCTCCGTCCTTGGGGGGCAAAGACAATCTGCATACTATCTGAAAACAGTTTTCATTGTATGTGTGTTTTAAATTTGATTTATCAGCCACATGGAAAATTAAGGGTACATTATGACTACTCAAGTTCTGGTCTGATAGATTCATTGTAGGGTTGGAAGGGACCTTAGAGGTCTTCTAGTCCAACTTGCCCAAGGCAGGAGATCTCATACCATCCCGGAGAGATGGCTGTCCAACCACATCTTGCAAACCTCCAGCGATAGGATGCCCACAACATCAGGTGGCAAGCTGTTTCACTATTTAATGGCTCTCATTGTCAGGAAATTTCTCCTTCTTTCCAGGTTGGCTCTCCCTCTGATGAATTTTCACCCATTGGTTCTTGTCATTCCCTCAGGTGCAACCATGCCTCCCCTCAGTCTTCTCTTCATCAGGCTAAACATGCCTAGTTCTTTAGGTTGTTCTTTAGCCTCCAGTCCCCTTATTATCTTAGTTGCCCTTCTCTACACTTTTTCTAGGGCCTCTGTGTCTCCTTTGTATTGTGGTGACCAGAACTGCACACAGTATTCCAAATGTGGCCTAAGTAGGGCAGTATAAAGTGGTACTATCATTTCCTATGACCTTGATGCTATCCCCCTCTTGACGTAGCCTAGGACCGTCTTCTCTTTTTTGGCAGCTGCAGCACACTGCTGCCTCATCCTTAGGCAGTGGTCCACCAAGACACATGAATCCCTCTCACAGGTACTACTCTTGAGCCAGGTACCACCTATCTTGTACCTGTGTATCTGGTTTCTCTTTCCTAAGTGTAGGACCTTGCATTTCTCACCATTGAACTGACTCTTGTTGGACAGGGTCCAATGTTCAAGTCTGTCAAGATCTTTCTGAATGTTGAGTCTATCTTCCAAAGTATTGGCATTTCCCCCCATCTTTGTGTCATCTGCAAATCTGATGAGTTCTCCTTCAGTCCCCTCATCAAGGTCATTTATGAAGCTGTTGAAGAGCACTGGGTCCAACAGAAACCCTTCAATGACCCCACTGTACACTTCCTTCAATGTAGATGTGATTCCTTTGAGGATCACACGTTAGGTGTGATTGATCAGCCAGCTGCAAATCAATCAGGTAGTTGCACTGTCTATCACACTTTGTTCTACCTTACACAGTAGTAGGGTGTGGTCTACCTTATCAAATGTCTTACTGAAATCTAAGTATATTATGTTCACTAGAACCATATCAGCTCTTTTCTAGCCCTCTGGCAGTTTGCCTGTGCTCAAGAACCTCTCAAAGATATCGTTCAGTGCTTCTGAGATCACATCTGCAGCTCTTTTAGTACACTGGGATGTAAACCATCTGGTCCAGGAGACTTAAATTCGTTCAAAGTCACTAGATGTTCTTTTACCACTTCTTTACCTATATTAACCCACTTTCCTCTCCTGTCACGCACAGTGCTGCTTTTGACCGGATGGACCAACTTTCCCCTTTGTGCAAAGACAGACACGAAAAAAGAATTTAGCATTTATGTTTTCTTCCTGTTGTCTGTCACCTGCTTGTCATCTTCTCCCACTAGTGGTCCAACCATTTCCTTAAATTTCCTCTTGCTCCTGACATATTGAAAGAAACTTTCTTTGTTATTTTTGGCATTTGTTGTGAGTCTTAGCTCATTTTGAGCCTAAGTTTTCATGACTCCATCCTTACAGAGTCGAGCTGAAAAAGAAGATCCGTACATTTGAATTCACTATTATGTAGTACTTTATCATCATATCCAGTAACCCACAGCCTTCATAAGTGCATGTGACCCATGCTTATTTCATAGTGGCTATTCAGCATAGCTCTCTCCTAGAAGCAAGAACTAAAGCCATAGCTTTATGTAACTGTTTGCAAGAAGATCTGCCAGAAGCCTACCAACTGTGTACCAATGAACAGAGGGAAGGATCCTATAGGGACCTCTTCCTTCTACAAATCAGCAGTGAACCTTTCCTTGCTCTGAGGCATACCATACCTTAAAGATTGAGTCTGGATAGAGTTTCTTGCCAAAGCTGCTTCATGATCTGGAAAAGCCTACTATGGTGTCCCATTCCCTATGCATAGATATCACAGCACAAGAACAAATAGGTGGAATTGTCAGGTAGGGTGGTTTTTAAAATGCTGTCTTGCCTTGACCAGAAGTGATCAGTAAAAATAGGCTCTGACTGAGGTGGATTGGCAAAGCCCTTCTCAAGTGTTGAAGAAGCCATTAACCTCAACCCATTAAGCAGGGGAAAAGATCTAGCCAGGTCCCCGCCACATAGACACACACTTATTTTTACAAATATTCTTCATATCTCTAGTTCACACTTTGGAGATGGAGGTGGGGAGGACAGTGGTTTCCTGAATCCATGTTTTAACATTCTTGCTGATGGTTGCTTGGTAAAGTGTTCAATGAGAACTTTGGGGATGTTCCCTGCACCATTTGTTCGTATTGGTAGTGCATTCATGTCAAGTATTTAGTAGGAATTGATTGTAGAAAATTGGAAGGTTAAATCTATTAACTAGACCTGTACAATAATTGCTGTTGTGTGTGGATTTTTTTTCATGGTAATACACACTGGGGTTTCCCAAGGATCGCTGTTCTGATTTTATTTATCAGTGCTGACATGAGCAGTTGCTTGCACAAGTGAAGGTATGACTTCACAGAGGTTTGTCCCAGCCAGGTTGAGAAGAACTTCTCTATATTGTATGCTGGCACTTGCATCATTGTTGCTATTGACACAGAGATGCTCAATTATCCCAAGGAGTGCTTCAAGAGTCCACATGTCACAAAGGTGAAGGGGACCTTGACAGTTGTAAACAGTAATGACTCTGTTGTTACCATGTCAGTTCCTCTACAGTTATGATTTCAGAAAGCTAATGGTAAGATGACTTCTCATAAGACAGCCCAAGCATCAATTTAGGCTTTTACCATTTTCACCAATTGGCTCTTTGGAAATGTTTTGTTTTATTTTGTTTAACTGGCCTTCATCCAGTCACATCTGACACTAAGATAATGTGCAGTACCGTACTACACTAACCGTTATATCATTCATAACATATTGAAACAAAAGAGAACATAATATTACCAGTATTTACCCTCATGTTCTTTCTGATTTAGGACAATCCTAATACAGATTTTTAGGCATGTGTGATGTTCAAGAAGTGACTACCCCCAGTAAGTTTCCATATTCAAATGGGAATTTGAACCCAGCTGGCTGATGTACTAGCCTAAAACACTGGCTTTCTCAACAACAAAACCATGCAGAGGCATAATATGTATTTCAAGCTGTCAGGATAAATAGAAATGCCTCATTCAGATAAGAAACCCTGTAAAGAAGACAGTAGGTTCATCTCTCTTAAGATATCAGCTTGGAAGCTGAGCTGCATTCTGAAGTAAAGGCCTTCTATTGTACTCATCCTGCTCACTTTGCAAAAGCAAAGCAGGGCCTCAGTAGATGTTCTTAATATTCAGTTTTCTGAAGGCAAGTGCCAGCATCTTGAACTGGGCGCAGAAGTATAGAATCAAAGCAGATCCAATTCTAAAACTGCATGATGACAATAAAACTGACTTGCCTCTGCTACAATTCTAGCACCTGTATACATACAACCTGCATTGTCAAGAACATCATCATAGGTAGCCCATGTATACCATGCATTTCAGTACTCAGTCCAGGTAGATTACCAGATCCCAGATCACCATGAGCCAGATTATTATTGTCCAGAAATAGCTATAGTGGGCAACCAATTCCATTAATGATTACCAGTTCTCAAGCACTGGATGAAGTTTCGGGTAATTGCTATACTTTTCCTGTTCTGCGGGCAAGGAAACTAATCTTAGGGTAAACAGAACTGCAGGAGTGATACATTGATTTTAGTTCATAAAATTACACCATCCATTTCCTTAAAGGCTGGGCGTCCCTCTCCACCCATTCCCAGTTGGTGCCTGATTTCTCTGATTCAGCATGAGGGTGTATCTCTCTGTGTTACTTTTAACATGACAGCGGGATGGAATGCAAGAGTTCACCAGCTCTTGTTCTAATTACTTGCCCAGATCATGATTCTTTTGAAGTTTGGAGCCATCATGTCACTTGAAGGAAGGCTGGGAGTAGAGAACCAGCATCATGGCTCAGGTGTCTTCTTGTTGAACAACCTGGGCACTAGTAACACAAAACCTGGAAAAACTCCCAACCCATACCCATCACACCTCTGTAGCATCATGAGGAACTGAGCTCTAGTCAGGTTTTGACACTGCAACCCCATGGAACAGGAAACTGCTGATCCAGCAATTCTATTCATAATTCTGAGGCCACCCAGGTTTCAAAGCTGAATCAAGGAGTATTTTCAAGGCACAACTCTAAGGAAACTGGATCTTTTGTTCCACAACAGGTTAAAAGTTTACACACCAACCATGAAAGCCATCTACCCCCAATGTCTCCATCTTGTCAGAACTCAGTTTCAGTCTATTGGTTCTCCTTCAGTCCATTAATTAAGAGGGGTAAAGAGTCATCATTCTTAAGCTTGCTACTTAAAATATTTTAATTAGAAATGCCTCGGACTTGATGAACCAGTAAACTTCTTGGCCTCTGTGTGGAATCCTTGATAATTAGCTGTTAAACTGTAGGATTCTGAAGAAGTAAAATAAAATTAAAAAGTTAATCTCCCAGTATTACAGCCTAGGGGTTTACAAAACAGCAGCTATGATGTAATAACTTTGAACTGATGCGCATGGTGTGGAAAATATGTTCACTTATCTCAGGTCATATTCCATGAAAACCAACTGCCTGATTCATCTTCAAAAATATTGCAGCTGGCTTGCTCACAGGAGTCAGACACCATAGTGGAAGATTTAATTGAACCTCAAATCATTGTTTTGTATGCACTTATCTAGTTTTCTCCCAATATTTCTTAATACCGGTTAAATCTAATAGTGACTGAGAAAGATTATGTAAGATATGGAGAAAGGTCACCACTAGAGATGGGCACGAATTGAAAAAAATGATGTTTCGGTTTTTCATTTTTTGTTGCAGGTCCGTTTCTGTTCGTTTTCATTTTTTTGTGTGAAATTTTTGAAAAAAATTCATTTCTTTTTTTGTTTTCATTTTTCGCTTTTACCCGCTTTTTGCACGATTAAAAGCATTTCCGCGTGGGGGCATCCCCCAACGCCCCAGAAAACACTTAAAAATGTTGCTGGCAGAGGCACAGTATAGACTAGGTACGCAGGGAGGCTGCAGAGGCAGCGGCAGGTGTTGCCTAGGGCGTAAGGCAGCCGCAGAGTGACTGCACTGTGGGGCAGGGGAGGGTACTCACCGAGAGATACGCATGCACACAGGGAGGCTGCAAGAGAAATCTCTTCTTTCTCTCCCCTAAGAGCCAGGCTGCAGCCAGGAGGAACAAAGAGACACACACCTGCCTGGCTGGCCTAAAGTAATGAGTCGCAGAGACAGCAATCCCACCCTAACTCCCACCGGAGACTTCAAGGAGGATAGGGGCTGCCAGAGCTTTTTATGCCTTCTGTGGCTGCCACACCTACCCAGTCTGCAACCTGGGCATGCTATTGGTTGAAATTGTCCAAGAATTTACATGATCCCATCACATGGCTTGCATCCATCTTGTGGCTGGGATCCATTTTGTGTCATCCTTAAAGGAAAAAGAAAAAATACATCACGATGGGAGAAAGACAAAAACAAACGTTTTAAGGACCCCAAACCCCTGGTAGGTAATAATTTCTAATTATCGCTGCATTTTTACGGATGTCCAGGGTGTTTTAATACCCAAAAAATCAATATTAGGCATCTGGGAGCCATTTTGGGTCGATGTCTCCTAACTCCCCTTAAAGGAAAAAAATACAGCAATCTGAGAAAAGACATAAATGCACGTTTTAAGGACCCCACTCCCCCTGGTAGGTATTATCAGGCAGAATAAATGATTATTGATGGGTTTTTACGAATATTCAGGACTTTTTTAACATTTAAAAACAGCTCATTTCATTGTGTGTCACCATTAACAAAAACGAAACGTAACAAACCTAATTTTCGTAGTTCTGTTTGGTTCATTCCAATTTCATCACAATTTTCATTATTCGTTTCATTATGTAATGAAACGAATAACGAATAATGGAACAATTTTTTTTTCATTTCGTGCCCATCTCTAGTCACCACCAAGCTCTTTCTTTCTTTCTTTTTAAGGTAAAGATCCAGATTACTCACTGTTTCCCACCAAACACAACATGAAGATTCATCTGTGCACTTTGGAGATTAAGTTTTGGGCAAAAATAGAGTAGTGGTGCCATCAAGAACATTGTAGAGAAATGCTCTGTTAAAAGGTTAAGCAAAACCTGAGAAAGCAGTGTTGTGTTAGTTAGACATTGCTGTAACATGGGTGAGCAATTTTTAAGAATGAGCATCCTCTAGGTCCATATTCTACTGAATGACTTCTGAAAGCCATGCTCTCACTCTTTTCAAACTTAAAAATGACCAGAAGGGAACTTCCATTGTAGGGAGGGCTATTTGGGGTCTTTAAAAGCGCAGCAGGAGTGAAATAGCCTTAAGGCAGGCTAATGAAGTCCTGTAGACATGATGGTCCATTTGTAGGGCCGGACAGGTTTTAGACCAAGCAGGGCTGGGAATTGTACTGAGTTTCAAACATAGTGCACATGACACATATGATGCATAGCTCCCACCCTTAACCCAACATGAAAGCAAGAGAATCCAAAACCCTCAGCTAAGGTAACTTCAGTCATGTCTCACCTCTGTCATCTCTACCAGGCATCCCTATACGTATGAGGATTGCACATGAGGGCCTGCTGGACCTCACAACACCTGACAGAAAGAAGGAAAGATAGCCGGCCCTAAGTCCTTTCCCTCTTTCCAACTGCCAGTGTTTCTTGAAGGCACCAACGGGGCATCTTGTGTGACATACAAGAGGTTATTTTTCTTTCTGGATCAGATCGTGGAAAGCAATACCTGTACAATTTTTGACAACAAAGCAATCCTTTCAAGAAAAATGCTAGAGTCAGCTAAATCTGGTACAAAGACCACAAGGCTGGCATATATGAGGGGGCCCGCTGAGCTACAGTTCATGCAGAGACCAAAGTACACCCAGTTTTGCAGCTTTTTAGTGCAATCGCCATCCCAGAAATAGATTAATCAATGGCTGGCCAGAATTGTTTCTACAAACAGAATTTGATGCTATGCTGAGAGCATGATGGCATCCTGTTGAAACTGAGAGCCCTATAATTAAAACTATGAAGCTTCCACTGCCAGAGAAAAACATATACAGTGGTACCTTGGTTTAAGAATGCGTCGGTTAACCAAAAAACAAAAACAAAAACAGTTTAAGAATAGAAATTATTGGAAATGGGGATGCCTTGGTTTAAGAATTATTTTTTCAGTGGAATGCCCCATTTTAGATTTTTTTCGTAAGGTATTAAAACGTGATGTATGATGTTCTCATGACAAAAAGAATGGGGTTTAAGAAAATTTGAAATGGGATGCCCCTGTTTTTTTCTGACATCCAGAATGGATTAATTGGTTTTCAGTGCATTTCTATGGGAAACTGTGTTTTGGTTTATGAATTTTTTGGAATACGAAACGACCCATAGAACAAATTAATTACTTTAACTGAGGTACCACTGTATGTACAAAGAACACTGGTATGCCTCTACCTACCTGTCTTGTCGCAATAAAGCAGTGGTTCTCAACCTGTGGGTCCCCAGATGTTCCTGGACTGCAACTCCCAGAAACCCCTTCCAGCACAGCAAGTGGAGGCTTCTGTGAGTTGCAGTCCAAGAACATCTGGGGACCCACAGGTTGAGAACCACTGCAATAAAATAAATGACATACAGGGGAAAAGGGAGGTTTTAATCTGAATAAAATGGTACTGAGGAGGGTTTAAAAAATCCATCACACATATCCTCCTATATTTGTATACTGTATCCTCCATACATAGACTAAGGCGGTAGACTTGTCCATACCAGTTAGCAAGTACAAGCATAAAAAAACATAAGAAAGCTGCTAATGAAAGAAACAATTGATAATTATACATCCGCACACATGTCAGTCTTTTGTGAAACAGTTACCTAAATATTTTAGTACAGAGATATTTAACATACCAGGATAGGAAAAACTAATAAATCACAAATATTAACAAGGAATTTATTAAAACAAAATGTCAGTAATTATTTGCCAATTTGACCAATTATGCCATGCAGCGTATAATGAAGCACAAATGCCTAAAACTAAGAAAAGAATAATTGCAGGTTATATTGAAGGTACTGTTTAACTGTATAAAAAGTGAACAGTTTGCCACATAATTGTCAGCAACAAATATTTAATCCTTCAGTTATATACATTTACTCTGAATTGGAGCCAAGTTCACTGGTTCTTGCCCCTCAGTAAGTAGGCATAGGAACCAAAATCCTCAAGACAGATGGGCAATGAAAGTCACTCCAATATTTCCAAAATCCATCAAATAACGCAGATGCGCCTTTGGTTAGATCATGTTGAATCTGGCATACCATTTGTAATCTCTGATAGACCCTGGGGCTTCCAGCAGGTTCCATCCTTCCCTCTTAACATTCTATGCAAGCCACAGACAAGAAAGAAACCTCAATAGGGTTTACTTGAATCTGGGGAAGAGGTGGGGAGACAATAATCTGTTGTTAATAGAACTTGTCATCTCAGTTTTAGCGTCAGGTTCTACGTCTTGTGCTATCTCTGACCAAATTCTGGTTCCTTTCAACAATATGGTTTTAGCATCTTGGGAAACCCCAGTTCCTTTCACTGAGTTCCCAGTCTTCACCACTACTTCAGCCTTGCACTGGACTAATTCTCAGTCACTTTAATTTTCTGGAGGGAAGGCTGGTATGCCTGTATGGACCTAAATGGCAAGCCTCTTTCAGCATTGTGCCAGGCCTTTTCTCCTCTCGGGGGGGGGGGGGTCAGTTGGGATCCTTCTTTCCCTACAAAAGGACTAGGACTATCCTAGTCTTCTGCCCTCTCATTTCCTCTCTACCCTATTCCCACCAATGGGTAGTTTGTGTTCAAATCTAGCATTCAGAAATGCACCCAAGATGCTCACTAGGGATATTCCTTATAGATATAGTCCCACTGTCCTGGGATGCCATCTATTGGAGATTCATCAGCCTACCAATTACAATACAATTCCTCCTAAGTGTTCCTCCTCTCTCATCCCCTATGTTCACTGGTTCAGTCTACTCCTCAGGTTGGACCATGCTCCATGAGGTGGCTTGGGCAACTTCTCTTGAAATTCCTTTCAACCCTACCTCCTCTTCTTGTTGTGTAAGAATCTCTCTCTTTCTCCCTCCCTCCCTCCCTCCCTCCCTCCCTCCCTCCCTCCCTTGGATGATGAGACCTTCTCTTGTTCCTGTTTCTCCACAGGACTATTCTTTTCCCACTCCCTGAGGTGTGTTTCCTTCCACTGAACTCTGCACGTTCATCTCCTGCCCCCTTCCATCCTCTATCTCTCCTGTTTGCAAAGCCCCCTTTATATCTCTGAAATAGGGGCAGAAATCACCCCCCCCCCAGGTTCCCAGGAGCTGTCTCACAACTCTCACCATGGGAAAAAATGACTTGAGCCTCCATTTGTGCCCCTGTATCACTGCCTGCATTGTGTACTGAGTACAACAGCTCCCCAAGAGAGGTCACCATGAGCCCACCCTCCACACTCCATTACACTCCCATTATTCCACCCTCCAAATATTGGAAATAGAATCAGCTCCCTAAATGTGACAGCAGCTCTAGACAACAAACAACTGCATGGTTTCAGGAGGTAAGAAGAGGAAATCATATAAATTAGAAAGAATAAAGGAAACCACTAGCCCTTCCACTTAGCTACAATATTTATAAGCATAAATTTCAGGGAAAATGATTGGTGTTGGACCTTGCATGTTTAGTAGCGAACCCTTCGTTTTATTCCATAATTTAAGCACTGGAAATGTCAATGTTCATGTTACCCTGTTTGACTTCCAGGTACACTTTAGATGCAACAGCTGGATGCTGGTTCGGTTCAAACAGCTTCCATAAGTTCATGGGATCACACTGTTAAACTATGTAAACAAAATGAAATCAAATAAGGATCAATGTCTTTGTTGGATCACATCCTGTGCCTTTGATAGTCAGCAATAGTTCCTTGACATTTACAGCATAGTACAGGGAAGTCTCTAACAAGGTAAGGTATCCAGAGCAAACTGGGTCATTTAATTGTTTATGGCATGGGTGGTTCAAGACTGTGGCAGAGGTCCCTCAAAGGTTCTGGGGTGAGATGCTTCTGCAATTAGTCCACACATCATCCCTAATTTGTATTATATGAATGTTATCAGATAACAGAGGCTTGCAAGGGAAGTGCAAGAGATTTCAGTTCACTCTTCTTTAATACTTTATCTTTACTGTACATCCAGCCTTCAAAACTACATTTGACCCAAATTTATTTTATGGTAAATATTGACATAGCTCTTCTTAGAACACTGGTTCCCAACCTTGAGTAAACCAAGCATTTTTGGACCTAAACTCCCCAAACCAGTTCAATGTACGATTTTTTTTAAAAAAAATTCGTATGAACCCGAACCTAAACAGAACCAAGAGTGGGCCCAAACCAGACGAACCCAAACCATGGGTTTTCTGGTTCTTGCCCACCTCTAGTCCCAACACCATGCAGTCAACAGAACAGTAACAGAACAAAATAGCAGGATAAATACTTATCTAGTCTAAGCTGTAAATCATGTTTGCCCTTTATTTCATTGTTCTTTGTAACTAGTCCCCTCCTCCTATTTCATCTCACTTAATGGAAAAAGTCAGGGTAAAAGAAAACAGCTATCAATATTGAGAAAAGACAGATCACGGATATGAAGAAAATATGGTTTTGGAGTGGGTGGAGTTGAAGGAGGAGATCAAAGATTACAGAACCAAACACAGAAAAGAAAATCCAGAAATACACAGTTTATTAACCATACTCTTTGCTTTCAACAAAGTGGTGTCCTTGAAAAGAATCACCACCCTATGATGTTTTGAAAAGGACTCAAAATAGAAACCATTTAGTACATCAAAATAGAAACCTTTTAGATCATCATGATTGGTCTGCAAAGATGTTTGTCAGCCTTATTACAGTTTCAGGTGCATAATCTCGACATGCAAGTTAATGAAACCTTTCTGGCACCAATTTCTCTTCTTTGTCTCCTGCTGTATTCCTGCCTTATATTTACAGAAGAAAGTCCTGATGGGTATGAGAAGGTGACAGGTGTCCCAAAATGACCATTTAAGGATCTGCCTGGGGAAGAGGGGTGGGGGATATGTTGCTGATGATGGACTGTATGTCTGCCATCAGTTGAGACTTACCCCCCCTAGTGGGTGGAGCATCCAAGGGAGGTAATAATGATTGAAGAGAGGCAATGCATAAGGAAGGCTCAGCAGAGAAGTGGCTGCAGAAAATGCAGACAAAGATATGAAGAAGGAAGCAATAGAGGCCCCAAGGAAGGTGAGAGGAACTAAAAGAAGCAGCAGCAGTTCAGAGTGGCTCATTGCTTCTGAGCAGGAAGAAGCAAAGCAAAAAGCAAATTGTTCTGCTTTTAAAGCGCCCCATAACACTTCAAGTAGTCTCTGGGCAGTTTAAAGTTTAATTACAGTATGCGGGCTACACATTGCCGCCCCTCCCCCAGCAAGCTGGGTACTCATTTACTGACCTTGGAAGGATGGAAGGCTGAGTCAACCATGAGCCTGCTACCTGGGATTGAACCCCGGATCGTGAGCACAGTTTTAGCTGCAGTACAGGAATTTTAACCACTGTGCCATGAGGCTCCCTTTCACCCTGGTTTTACCCTCTTACTACAAGTGCCTAGAAGTACCATCCAAGGTGAGGTCACTGACTCCTGGACCAGCCCCTTCTTGATGAACTGGATTGCCTAGGAGGGAACACTGAGGCAAACACGAGTTCTGAGTCCACTTCAACTTTGACCCAGCTCTGGCAGTGGCCATGGCAATGGGCAGTGGCATCTCAAGAGGCTCTCTCAACTAGAAAGGTACCTGCAGGCCTAAGAGGAGTGATAGTCAAGTGCCAGGGGCTGGGGTGTTCGGCAAGACTGAAGAAGAGGAAACCCTTGTTCAAACTCTGTGGCTAATCATCCTTGAATGAAAGCTGCATAAACTTGGTAGGGAAGGAGGGTGCGAAGGAGAACTACCTTGCCTGCACTGACTGGGGTCAGGGGAATCTACATAGACACATGCCTGATTGTAAATAATATTCAGGTTAAAAAATAAATAAATTGCAAAGTGGCAGCATAACCTGCTCCCTTGTGCAGTGATGGCAACCCATTGGTTGGATTCTTTCTCTATCCAGAGATGGAATTTGAAATATATATCCCTGACTAGTTTTTTAGCCAGACTTTTGCATCTTTTGACTTCAGGGACTTTCGTGCCTGTACTTTTTCTGTGCTATCCACAATATATTTGTGCATAGCCTGATGAAGACTGGTATATGTCAAAAGCTAGCATTATATATTACCCATATTTTTCCATCTATAAGACCGCCCACTTTTCCAACTCAAAATTACAGTTTCACAACTGCAAAGTTCTCTCCTTGGATTACTTCTGTGTATAAGGGTTAAAGGTGTAAAAGGGTTAAGTGTAAAAGGTGAACCTCAACATTTTCTCTAACAATTTTAGACAAAATATAGTCTTATACAGGGAATCTGGAAGTTGAGTCATGGCAACTAGACTTCTTTTCTTGAGAGGTCAAAATGTTTCACTACACATCCAAGCAGCTTCGTGACAAAGCTGCTTGGATGAGCAGCAAAACATTTCAATCTCTCAAGAAAAGAAGTCCAGTTGCCATGACTCAGCTTCCAGATAACCTTACCTGGATGATTGAGAATCTTCACAGACATCTTATACATGAAAAAAATACTGTATTTTAAGTGGGCAAAGTAGCAATAGCTGGAGAATCACATACTCCCTCACTCCTACCATATACTGTTTTTTAAGTTTCCTACCTTTTGAAAAATACTTTGTCATGTAGTATGGGAGTATGGATATCTCATGCTGGCCACTGTTCTTCAAGGACTAGGTTTTTAAAGTGTTTGTGTAATGAACAGCAAAGTACTGTACTTTAGATTTACATGTTCTATGGAGTTTGGGCAACCTTATGCCAGGAGGCTTTTCAGTGAACAAATTCTCATCCATCACCAAATATAATCCTGAGGAATTAATGAATTTCTGTTTTGAGATTTGTGCTTACATTTCTAATCCCCAAGGTTATAACATGTCACATCAGATCTCACTTGATCTTCATCTTCGCACATCCTTTGATGCCTGAACAAAATGGGCTAGCTAAAAATGATCCCTCTACCCTGTATACATATTCCTAGGACACTGTCCTCCAAATAATAGTTCCCTTTTGGCATTAGAAAAATGACAAAGCAGCATTTCAGCTACAACATGGTGCATACTTTGTCTGGCTATTATCTCTGATGAACACAAAAACAGCCCTTTGAATGAAAGTGTGCCATAAAAATGTGTTTTCAAGTGTATATAGGGAAATGTATTATTTCTCAGTATGCTCATTTGTAATAATTTATATCCATACATTGCAACTGATTTGCATAAAGATTGTATATTCAAGTCTAAAAAGAGTTGCCATAAGTTAGAATTGACTTGACAGCACATGATTGTTGTTATTTTATATTGATCCCTATTCAGTCATTGGGGCAACTGCAATCCTGTGCTTAAGTAGACTTGTATAGGACTCCACCACAATTCTCCTTTCAATAATAGGCCTATAAATTCTAAGTCTGTGACATGATATGATGTTATTTGCCATCAAGTCATAGCCAATTTATAATGATCCTAATAGAGCTTTCAAGCTAAAAATAGATATTTACGGAGTGATAGCCTTCCATAGTCATGTAATTTCTTACCCCTACCCAGTCATTATAAATGCTAGGTCACTTAGCATGGTAGCAGAAGGAACATACTAGCCACACCTCTGGCATCCTTCCTTCTGTCGTACACAGTGGCATAGGAAAATCAAGATTCTGGCACACATGTAGAACATTTTTCTTCAGATCTCTTGCCCTGTGTGCACACAAGATGATGGAAGTGACAGCAGATGGGCCACTTTCCTCTTCCTTGTGTTTGAAGTAAAAACTCTAGTTGTTAACAAATTGGATAGGATTATGACTTCTTTAAAAGAGCTGGTCACTCAGCCAAATTGCTACATAGCATGTCCATTAAAAAGTACCTGTATATCCTGGGCGCAAAAAAAATCTGCCATTCAGAGACTGACTTTGTTCCACTAAGACTTAAGTAGCCACATTTACTACATGAATATCTTGGCCATAACCTCACATCTTTTCAATGCCTCCTACTGATTTCATACATATTCCTGCTATTAGGATGGAGAATAAAACACTTGATTTTAACATGCATCTCCTCCTCCCTAATAGCATGATTTAATGTATTTTAAGTTATTTCCTGTGCCACCGAGATTACAGATGTAGGTCAGTGAACTTGAACAACAGTCCAAATATTTATTTGTTCTTGTTCAGTCATTAAGTCATGTCCGACTCTTTGTGACCCCATGGACCAGAGCATGCCAGGACCTCCTGTCTTCCACTGCCTTCCGGAGTTTGGTCAAATCCATGTTGGTTGCATTAATGATGCTGTTCAACCATCTCATTTTCTTCCATCCCCCCTACCTTTTGCTTTCAATCTTTCCCAACATCAGGGACTTTTCCAAGGAGTCCTCTCTCCTCATGAGGTGGCCAAAGTACTGGAGCCTCAGCTTCAAAATCTGTCCTTCCAGTGAACATTCGGGGTTGATTTCTTTCAGGATGGATAGGTTACATCTCCTTGCAGTCCAGGGGACTCTCAGGACTCTCGTCCAGCACCACACCTCAAAAGCATTGATTCTGCATCAATCAGCCTTCTTTATAGTCCAGCTCTCACTTCCATACATCAGTACTGAAAAACCATAGCTTTAACTATCTAGACCTTAGTTGGCAAAGAGATGTCTCTGCTCTTTAGGATGCTATCTAGGTTTGACATTGCTTTCCTCCCAAGAAGCAGGCATCTTTTAATTTCATTGGTGCAGTCGCCATGTGCAGTGATCAAGGAGCCCAAGAAAATAAACTCTGTCATTTCCTCCATTTCTCTCCCTTCTATTTTCCAGGAGATGATGGAACCAGTGGCCATGATCTTAGTTTTTTTGATGTTGAACTTCAGCCCATTTTTTCACTCTCCTCTTTCACCCTCATTAAGAGGTTCTTTAATTCCTCCTCACTTTCTGCTATCGGAGTAGTATCATCTGTGTATCTGAGATTGTTGATATTTCTTCTGGCAATCTTAATTCTGGCTTGTGATTCATCCAGACCTGCCTTTTGCATGATGTACTCTGCATATAAGTTAAATAGGCAAGGTGACAGTATACAGACTTGTCATACTCCTTGCCCAATTTTAAACCAGTCAGTTGTTCCATATCCAGGTCTGACTGTTGCTGCTTGTCCCACATATAGATTTCTTAGGAGACAGATAAGGTGGTCAGGCACTCCCATTCCTTTAAGGACTTGCCATAGTTTGTTGTGGTCTACACAGTCAAAGGCTTTGGCATAGCCAATGAAGCAGAAGTAGATGTTTTTCTGGAACTCTCTGGCTTTCTCCATAACCCAGCGCATGTTGGCGATTTGATCTCTAGTTCCTCTGCCCCTTCGAAATCCAGCTTGCACTTCTAGGAGTTCTCTGTCCACATACTGCTGAAGCCTCCCTTGTAGAATTTTGAGGATAAACTTGCTAGCATGTGAAATGAGTGCAATTGTGCGATAGTTAGAGCATTCTTTGGCGTTTCCTTTCTTTGGGAATGGGATGTAGACCAATTTTTTCCAGTCCTCTGGCTACTGCTGAGTTTTCCAAATTGGCTGGCATATCGCGTAAAGCACCTTTACAGCATCCTCTTTTAAGATTTTGAATAGTTCAATTGGAATTCTGTCACTTCCACTAGCCTTGTTGTTTGCAATGCTTTCTGAGGCCCACTTGACTTCACCTTCCAGGATGTCTGGCTCCAGGTCAGCAACTACACTATATTGGTTTCAGGGACATCCAGATCTTTCTTATATATACTTTAGAAAGCAAATTATGGGATACAAATATAAAATCTATTCTAGAATAACTTTCATAAACAGAAGAGTAATATGTATATCTCCTTTCATCCCCCTTTAATTCTCTCCAAATATCCTTTAAACCTGCAGTTTTCATCAGTTTTTTCAAAACAGTAATTCTATTAGTCATGTCATCTTTTTAAATAACAGATTTATCTTTCACTTTATCCAAACCATATTAAAAGCTCCTGCCATAATAACATACCCTTTTTTTACCTGTTCCAATTCTTTTAGAACAGAATAATAAAAAACTCCTTGCTGTACATTAGGTGCATAAACATTTACTAGGGTATAGTCTTCCCCCAATAAACCCTGCATTTTCCTTCAAGAGACTCATCAATTAAGAGATGGGATCAACAAACTTAAACTAGAGAACATTAATATTTATGAAAAAGGGCATGGGATTTCAAAATCTAAAGCAGTTGCAATTTTATTTTCTAAGTATTGTGAATTTGTGGTAAAAGAAGTAGTAAAGGATGACAATGGTAGATATTTAATATCCTATGGGGATCTCTCATAGCTTCTCTGAGTTGCTCAAGTCCCTTTGCTGCAACAAGGAAGTGATCCACTGAAGGGGAATATTTACACACCTTTATTATTATTTTGTGTCCCATTAGCTTGAACAAGACTGCACACAAAGTTGTTTTAGAATTAATTAATTTTCAAGGGCAAACAAATGGTACCTTGGGAGGCAAACCTCCTTATAGATTTACAATTGCTATTGTTTGTGAAATTCCTTAATAAAGTCATGCCTTTCCTGAAATAAGGGGATGGGGAAGAAAAAAACTTGAAGGGATCATTAAATAATGAGGCTAAATGCTAGCAACCTGCATTATTTATATGCCAGATGTAAGAGTGGCTTCAGGAATTTCTTATTCATATTTTAAAAGGAAAAAATAAATTTGTCCCATGACAGACACAGCCCTTAAATTTATTGCTCATTTTTCTTGATTTATAATAGATAAATAAGTAAATAGGTAAATAGGACACACTCAATTCTTCACTCACTTCTGTGTCTGTATTTGTATCTCCACCATAATTCCAAGATTAGCCAGGGATATCTGAAAATTGGCATATGTACTGTGCCACATTGGACCCTCTGGGTGTGAGGCATGGAATCGTTCTACTTTAAAATATATATTCACTGATTTGAATTAGTTGAAATATGACTGTAGACTGAAATACCACCATGAACCACTAGGTTCCTGGTGCAAGGCTTTTCGGGATTAAGAAGGCTCCTTAGAGGTGAGAGAACTTCTCAAAAACAGGGGACCTTGAGCCTGCGTCCAAAGTAGAAATGGGCATGAACTGACAAATGCTCTTGCTGATTCTGCTCTACAACCCCTCCAAATTTGGTGAAGTATGGGTTTGAGACATCCAAGTTATATCCCACAAAATACTGTAAGTCCCCCAGGAAAGTAGCCCCAAGCACATAGAGACATCAAGATTATAGAGATGCTTTCCCTGCCTCTTCTCTATGGTCCTGCCAAGGTTGGAGATGTTTGGGTTTTGGATGTCCAAGTTATATACCTACCAAGTGGGTCCCCTCAGGACAGTGACTTTTAGCAGCTGGCTTTGAGGAGATTCTAGCACTGGTTCATGTTAGGAACAAGGAGCATGACTCACTGAGGTAGGCTTCAGCTGGTTCGTCTCTGACTCATAGAGGTGGCACAGAGGTAGGGTTGAATAGTTTCTTCTGACTCACAGAGGCAGGTGTATAAATAGTGGGAAGGAAACTAAGCATCTTAATGAGCAATTCCCTCAGATCCCTTTGAGCCACACATTTATCTCCCTGACCTGCCAATCCAGATGTCTCTAGGTCTCTTCCAGAGTTGCCTATAGCTTCTGATGGACAGGAGCAAGGGTAAATGAATCAACAACTCAAAAATAGCTAAAAATTCATCAGATTGTATTTGTCAGGGTCATCTTGTTTAATTAATACAAATTGATGAATTTCTTTGATTTGGGACAACTATCAAGATTCATTGTTTAGTTCATGTCCATCTCTAGTCCAGTATTTTCCAGTTGATTTTAGAAGGAGCAGTGGAGAAATTGGAGTGCGCTGTATAAACCTCCACTTTGGTTGTTCAAGTTTTTTAGTCTAATTAAATTATCTGATGAGCTTTGCATCTTTCTGATTCTATTAATATGCATATCTACAGAGAATGAAAATGTGACCTATCTGCTATGTCAGGCAAATATGAATCAAGAGAGGGAAACGTTCAGTGAACATTTCTATAGAGAACGGGGAGTGAAAGCTTAAAAAGAAGTAGAAATTAATGTTAGATGTTTCCAGCAGGATCCCACCCCTTCTGGAATTCCCCTTGCTTGGAAAGCTATACATGTTGAATGTCTACATCCTCTTTAGCTCTTGAACTCTCAGGAGCTATGAGGGGAAAAGTCATAAAGAAAAGGGGCCACAGGGACACACAAAACATCCTGAGCTGCAGATTGCACATCCTGGAACTATGGGCAAATAATCCAAGAAAACCTGACATTACCTATTTCCTATTTATGCAGCAGCTTTGAAAGATGTGTTTCTCTGTGGCACATTAACTATGTGCCTGCACATAGGGTATGAGGGTCAAACTTTTTATGACTCCCACATGTTTTGCATAATGAGCCATTTTACATAATATGCAAGTAGGACTACCTGGATGTGAGGAATTGGAAAATGGAGAACATTTGGAGGGAGAAAAGGAGAGGAAGAAATTTTTGGTTCCTGTTCAGCATTGCAGGGAGACTTAGGGAAGTGTACGGCAGAATGAACAAAAGGGTAGATAGAAAGACTGCCCTGCAAGAATGAAGTAGAGTTTGGGGCAAGGAGTATTTAGGGAATACAAATAAAGAGAAGGAGTGTTTCTAACTCAAGGAAAGATAAAATGAGCTTGATTGGAAGTGAAGGGAGGGAGGGAGGAAAGGAGGAAGAAGACCAAGGGGATTGAACAGAAATAGCATTTGGCTAGGATACCTGGTTTTAAACTAGTTTAGCTATAATAAATACGTTGGTGCTGTTGTCCATTATTCTTTTGATGCTTTAAGGGAGCTTTGTTGGAGTATCAGTGCATAGGAAGGCATAAGCACTCTTTTACTTGCCCTTCTGAGAGGTGGACCTGGACTGACGGCTTCTTCAAAAGGTTTGTCTAGCTGCTGCAACTCATTTTACCCTTTTTGACATCTCACTTAGGTACAGGTTTGAATTAACATTGTTGGGCATGATTCCTACATTTATAGTTTTGGAATCCAGGTGTGGATTTCCTTGGCTACTGCACCAGTATTTGACTGGGGGACATACTAAGGGCAATTAGCAAGCTTATTTTAATATGCAAATCACATCTACCTACATGCCTTGATTCAAGATGGGTCCTGTTAAAGGATCATATTTTGAAAACAGGTCCCATGACTCAAATTCCAGATATTCTTGAATATTCTTGATTGCTGTGATTATTTATTCTTTCCATCAGGCATCACCTACCCCTACTCTTATGAATAAGGAACTTCTATTAGGACATTTCTTGAAATAATTAACATTAAGCAACTGAGAAAGTAGAATGTAAGAAAGAAAGTTTTTAGTTTCAAACAAAAATCTGTTCAATTTGAATTTAGCAAAAGAGAATATAGTTTTAGTTCATAAAAGACAACCATTCATAATTAACACCCAGCATAAAGGCTACCCTTTGACGTGCATTCACTTGTGTGTTCAAAGAAAGCATGTATTCCCTACACCTCACCACCACGAGACTGAAATAAATACATCAAACCAGGCAGCATTTTGACATTCCTGCTATGGGTTATCCTCCTATCTTTGTTTTTAACAAGCCCCTTTATACCTTTCTTTTCTCTTTCTGTTGCCCTCAAAGCTATCAAATGCTCATTTTGCCCATAAAATCAATATCTTCAGCTCACTTCCACAGGCTCCCTTATTGTTTTTCACACAATGGGTCAGCATTGTAAAGGAGCACTAATGATAACTTTCCAACACAATGGTTACAAGCAAGTTGTTTTTCTTTACTCCATGGTCAAGGCGCATATTGATTTCATGAGATTGCTGTAAAGCGGATGAGAAGAGTGTACCTCTCTGCTTTGGGGTGTGCTGAGTGCTCAAAAATGTCTCATTTGTGGTGATTTTTCAGCTCTTGCTAAGATGAGACTGCTTCCTGAGACTTCCCCTGCAAATAGGATGACCTCCTCCTGGCTTTCTACAATAATGAAACCCTTGGTCTCATTTTCCCGTATCCCTCTCCTCATTGTTTTGCCTGTTCTTTTACACAAGAAACCACTTAATTCTGTGCAGTTCAGTACCATTCTTTCCAGGAAAGATGTCATGAGATGTGCAGGAATTAAGATTTCTTGCCAGAAAAAAAAATAATTGCCACAAACCATCCCAGAAATCTTTCAAGGTTCCTCAGAGTTGGAGTACATCTCACATGAGGAAACCTGACTAGAAGGAGAAAATATGAGGTTGTTTTGCTTGGCTTTTCACCAACAGCAAGAGGCTGCAAGATTTGCATCCCATCTCTACCTGTTTTCTGGGTGAAACAGCCTCCAAGGACTCCTTCTTTTCAGCCCTCCTTCCTGAAAATGCAGTGATTGTGACATCAGTTCTACCACCAGTTGGGCAAGCAGGTATGTGAATGGGTGTTTGTCAGGGAAGCTTGTTTCACAATTGTCCTCTCATGTGCATTAAAACCCAGTAGGATTTTGGTCCTTCTCTTGAACCCTTGGAAAAGAACACTGCTATCTTTAGTACTTTCAAGAAGAGTTTTACTGCTCTTGCAGGACAATATTCTTCACCAAGAAAAAAATGTTACCCTGGAAACAACCGCTGTAGAGCCCCTACAAGAAAATGGCTCATAGTACTATCTGCTGAACATCTTACCTACTGTTCCAGTGCAAACATACTGTACCAACCTAGGGGAGGTCAGGATGCATGCCTTTTTCGGTTGAATGTAATATATTAGGTATTTAGTTTGCAGACCTCTGCCTATTCTGAGGTGGTGAAAAAATGTGTTCTACCACGTTTCATCTAGTGTTCAACCACTACTGTTTTTCACACTGTTATTACTACATGTTAAAGAGCTGAACTCCATAATTAAGCTTTGTCTCTCTCTTTGTTTCACAGATTATATTATAGTAAATTATTTCCGTGTGGAGAAGATGAATGGTTTCCAGCTCTCTTTCTTTGCTTGCATCTTTCTTTAGCCTTAGGTACTCCAAAATGAGGAACGATGAATCATATCTCTGGCTGCCCTAGGTTGAACTGCTTGTGGATTCAAAGTTATTTTATTTGTGCCTCTCATTACCTCAGTATGAGTCGTTCCTGGTCCATCCTCTGTGGGGTCTGGTAAGTGTGTATGTGCTTCCTTCTCACATCCATAGCCCTAATGCCTTTCAAGATAAAAAAGCAGCTGACAGAACCTTCTAAAATGAAGAAAGTCTCAGCTGGAGAAGGAGTCCCATGAGCACTGATTTCTCCTTAAGCAGTTTTATATATCAGCACAGTTTTCACTAGGGATGGGCTGTTTGTTTCAGAAGCAGTAGCTTCCTAAATGACCCCCATGAGCCTAGATTCTGTTTGGAGCCCTCCAAAATGCAAGCAGTCAATCACTTTCCTTCCTGCACAGTCATATTGGACTAAAGTTCAACCAGGAAGAATTCTCCAGACATCATCTGTCCTCTGTCCTACCCCTGGCACTGGCCATTCAGGAGCTGTGCAGGGAAATGCATCATCCCACCTCCCTGTCTGATTGGCCAGCACCGGGGAGAACGACAGATGATCTCAGGAAGCTACTGCTTCCAAAGCAAACAGCCCATCCCTAGTTTGCACTACTTATGTAAACTCAGTCACTAAGGTGCTTTGTTTCTTCCCTACTACCATCCCATTACTTATCCTTCTTCCTTCCTTTTTTATTTTTCATGTACCCAGAAAAACCTTGTGGTTGGTTTCCCCCAAATACTGTCAGCACCTGCACTTTAGATTAACCTACTTGGGTAGCTGCTATCTGATTATCTGACTTTCATGAGATGGGTAGGCCAGCAGATCTCAGAGCATTCAAGAAGCCTGTTGTTTGACCACTGAGAAAACACAAAGTAAAGCAAAGTGTTCTTCTTATATACCACCCCATAGTGCTTAAAGCAGTGTCTGGGTGGTTTACAGTTTATTTATGCAAGCTACACATTGCCCCACCCCTGCAAGCTGGGTATTCCTTTTACAAATCTCAGAAGGTTACTAATAAAGTTACCAAGCTGCCTGTTAACTTACATGGTAGTATATTATTTATTTCCTTCATTTGTTCATTGCACTTATATCTTTCTTTTGCTCCAATTAATATTATTTGTTTATTCAAATAATACCTGCACTTTTTCCAAAACAAGGGCAGCTAACAGTTCATGTAAGAGCACAGTCAAAACCATAAATTAAGAGTACCTCATTCTTTCAGATTTTCAGTTTGTCAGGATGATACCCCCTCCAACACACATGGTGGAGAACTGTCACATTCACAAGGCTTCCTTTATCAGATTTCACCAAAATAAAGTGCAAAAAATGCAGCGATGGCTGAAAAAACAAAATGTATTTTACTAAACCAAAACTGAGGTTTCTGTTTTGTACAACATTCTATTACTTTGTGAAATGAACCACAAAAGCAATAGTTGTCACTGGATTTCTTGCAGGCAAATGTTTTGATGGATACCTATACAATAAATTGATTCAGCAACATAAGATATTATAGGGTAGCGGGTGAGTGCTTAAAAACAAGTTCATCTATTTAAAAGATAAATCCACCACACATATAGCATAGATAGACTATCAGAAAAAAAATATCAAGTAGTTCCCTCTTTGTCAAAACCATATTGAAAGAGAACCAAATAAGTCAAATATCTGGGAATATTCTGAGGTTTTTCAAATCCATAGGTATGTATCAATATAATAATTTCAGTAAGGCATAGTTCTACATGTATAACAATTGCATCCAATATGCTATACCTGGAAACCCCAAAGATGGAACATGAGATGGAGGAGGAACTATAGTTCTCAGAACATATGAATCAGCACAGACAAGTGGTCCTTCTGGAAGTTGTGGTCCAAAGAAGAAACTTTTTCAATCTCTGGGAAATGTCTTAACTCTGAATTAAGTGTCATAGTGCTCATTAAGGCCAGAAAACTGTGGATATCTATGAAATTACCTGTGTAGACATATATGTATCCTGTTTTCAGACTAAAATCTGCAACATACACTGCAGCAAACATTCAGATTATACTGGGACACTTGCCACAGAGCTGTCATTCAACTTGGTTGGGTACAAATGTGGGCCTCACTTTATTAAGTTGTCAACATGAATCAACAACAATAACTCAAAGAGGGACCTGCCTAATTGCGGATCACATGCTGGAATCTCGGGGTGTCCCGAACCCCTTCCAATGGCAATTTATTGGGCGAGTGACAACCCCCTGCGTGCCCTGTCCCCCAGCCAGCACACCCAGGGCCAATAAATTCCTTTGCCCGTTCCCGGGTCCATGAACCCCTTTACTTGTTACTCATGGCCCAGGGTGGCCTCCCGGTGCATCCTCCCCCCCCCCCCGCGCACTGTAATTTCCTGATCCGCAGCACCGTGAGTTTGGATGGGTGAGGCTCTAACTTTAGAATTAGCTTTATTGTGTCCGCACTACCACCAGCAAGACTGGGTCAAGACTCCTAACTGATACCCACCGCCAAGTACCAGTGTGGGATAGGCGAAAAATCCCTGCACCTCACAGCTAATCCTGGTGTGGGTTAAAAATTCCTATCCGGCCCCGCATGGCAACCAGTTAGACTCACACTAGTACTGGAAACAAGCAGCGGGTGGGTGGGGTGAAATCTTCAACAAAAAGCCTTGGGCCTTCTGGGAGATCCCTTTTATAGGGAGTCCCCCCTCCCTTGTTTTATCCTCTTCCCATTGGGGTGCCTCAGAGGAGCCGGACCTAGTCCTCCTCTATTTGTGTGTATGATCTAAAAACCTCAGACTCAGATTCCAGACATTTGGCCATTCATGCTTGCCTTTCAGTGTTACCCATTGATGAAATTTTAATTGAAATGAACAGGAGCCCCACCCTGAAAGTACTGGCAATGAACTCATAAATGGCTTTGACCTAGCTAGTATCCAGGAATGGGAACTCAGGTCATTGGATGCACTGTCAAGTCAGACTTAAGTTGCACTGGTGACTCGACTCAGGGGTGAGTAGACAATGGCCGAGACCTGACTTACAACTCCAAACCCACCCACCTCTCACTTGGGGAGGGATTGGGGGGAGCAAAATATTTTAATAGGGCTGCTTACTTGGTGCTTTGGACTCAGGACTTGGTACCAAAAACTCTGACTCAGACTTAGTATTCAGATCCAAAGAATTGCCAACATCCCTGCTAGTCTCTTCTCTTCCAGATCTCAGTGCCAATTCAATAGTGATCAGTTATCTCTGTGTACCAAGCTACTGTCCCGATATATTTGCTAGATGAACTCCACTGCAATAAACCATTATGTGATCAGAACATTTGCATCCACTTACTCCTAGACTGATGGTATTGAAGGAGTCTCCATATTTCTGTCAGGAATTCCCCTCATGTTGTGGGAACTCCTACCTCAATGGGAGCAGTCTACAAGCTAAGTGGCTTTTGGTGTGATAATCACATTGTGGAACATACATACATACATACTTTATTACAGTCACAGATCAGCAGAACACTACAGAACAATTATCATGCAAGGGTGTCTGTTGCACGATAGACATATCATGAGGTTTGACCCCACATAGTTGTGACCATCCTTCACAGACCTAACCATAATACTTCTTAAAAACTGAAAATGTTTGTGTTTTTTTGGAGTATAGGTTCCAGAATACTCCAGCTCATGCTGCTAAGGACCATGACAGATGGGGATTTTTGAAGCTGTAATCGAAAAATTTGACTTTTCCAAGCTGTAGTTCTTACATACATATCTTAAAGTCAGAGCAGGTATCTTGGTAAGCTGAAACATACATTTCTTTACTAACTGAGCCCTGCAGCCCTCCAGCATTGTTATATCTCAGTGGCCTCTACATCCTTTGATTTCTACCTAACCTCTCCCTGTGACTCATTTCCATATCCAAGAGGTTCTGGGATGAAATCTGGCTAGAAGTCAGGGTCATGTTTCAGGAGGTTCAAAGTAAAGAGATGGAAAATAAAAAGATCTGCTCTTGGATATATTGAAGCCGAAAATTTGCAATCTTCTGTGC
>JAHTLZ010003518.1:4929828-4972935 GCA_023846285.1 Phrynocephalus versicolor | reverse complement strand
ACACACACACACACACACACACACACACACACACACACACACACACACACACAAGCAGAACGTTGCTGAAGCCATAAGCTCGACTCTGTGCATCTTTCATCTTTGGATAGTGGAAACATGACCGGTGGGTGAAATCCCAAAGCAAGATGGACTGTGTGTCATTGTGCTATGACATGTTTGAATGCACACAGAGAAGCTAAGCTTCAACCAGGTTCTCGTCCTTTCCTGCTAAAACCTTATGGGACTCTTGCCTTATGAACTGCTCCTTCACTTTGTTCCTGGTCCTAGTGAAATGCTCCATCCTATAGTGCACTTCAGTCTACCTCAACATGGAAGCAACGAGAAACATTTTGTTCAAACCAGCCTTGTAGTAAGAGCCTTGATCATGATTTGCTCTTGCCCCTTAAGCCATAAGCCGTAAGTACAGGGCACCATTCTGTGTAGACCTATCTTGTAAGAAAAACCTGAAACAAGTTTGACTTATTCAGGTTTTTGGTTTCTCTTCAGCTTCCTTTTAATTCTAACTTGCAGCTGCTTCAAGCAGCCTCCTCTTTCTTTCCATTCTTGCGAGCGCGAGACTAATAGCGTTGTACTCACTTATCTGAAACTGTGCAACACTTGACCGGCTCTTCTGATGCCTGAAGCATAGGAAGCCTCTGCAAGTGGCTGCACCTTGAAAGATCAAATACCTCTGTGGCTCTTTGAAAACTTCACCTGTCACATAAGCTGAAAGTGAGGGCTGTAAAAATATGAAAAATAATAACTCTGGGAATCCCACAGCTTTTTGTGAAGAGCGGCTTTTCAGTGCCGGTCATGCTGACTCATATTAAGCACTGCAGTAGGCAGCTGGCAAGAGGGTTTTATAATTGCCACAAGAGCAATGATGATGCTTTCCCATCAACACCCTGGGGACAGAACCAGTGTGACCTCCAGAGTGAGGATAAACTTTATAACCTGACTATAAAAGCCACGGTCTCTATTAGTGTGCTGTGCCAGCCATCCTTATACTCAGCTGCCGGGTGTATTACAGAATTTTTCACTGTTTATGTACTTTTATTGATCTCTCAGGTGCTCTATCATGGGAAGAAAACCAGCTCTGTTCCACTTTGCACAGGCTTCACTTTTCTTCAGTGGCAGGTATCAGGTTTTTGTGAGAGCCAAGCCCCATGTCTGAGCCCAGATTCTCTTTGTTTGGCCTAGAACAGGCCTGCCCAACAGGTAGACTGCGGTCTACCGGTAGCCTATGAAGGGTTCAAAAGTAGCCTGCCAGCCATCAATAAAAAAGTGAGGGGATAAGTTCTCCACCCCTCCCTCCCCCATCCCAAGGACCACCACTGCCCCAGCAAGGTTCTGGGTCTGCCAGCCCACTGTCTCAGCCAAGCGGGGTAGTTCAAGGGCCATGGCGCATTGAAATCTGTTCCCCCCAGAATGAATTAATTGGTTTTTGATGCATTCCCATGGGAAACTGCTGCTCTACTTACATTTTTTTTTACTTATGAGCATGTGCTCGGAACGGATAAAATTCGTAAGTAGAGGTTTTAGTGTAGTAGCCCTCAGGCACTTTGGGATGGAAAAAGTGGGCCTCAGCCTGTTCAGAGCTGGAAAGCCCTTCCCTAGAACATGGGATGTACGAGTAAGAACTGATTTTTAGCATGTGCCTCCCTTTTCTACTGATTCTAAACATGTGGATTTTACACATGACAGATTTAAGAGAAGAGCCAGTGTGAGGCAGCGGATACAGTGAAAGACTAGGATTCAGGTTATTGGGTTCAAATTCCCATTTGGCCAAAGAAACTTAGGAGTGCCAGTGGGGAAACCATTCCTTAAATATTCCACTTACTATAAAAACCATATTAGGGTTGCCATAATTTGGATGCAACTTGTGGGTGGAAAGAAGAGAGAGAGTCATAACAAGATACAAAAGACTGAAAGCTGTTTGAATGGGTAGTGAAATAGTCCAATTTCTCAAGAAAAGTAGTCTACCTGCCATGACTCGACTTCCAGATGACTAAGAATATTCACAGACATAAAGATGCAAAAGAAAATTCTCAGGTTTCTATGCCCCGCTCCAACAAAATATAGGATCTTAAATGAAGGACGTCATCTGCTTTCCCCGGTTATTAAATGTTTCGCTGTTCCACTGATTTTGTGATCTGTTTCGACTACCCTTAGCCCATTTTATTCACTTTTGATTTTATGAATGGTGTTGACTTAATTATGTTTTTGTTTGCATTACTTTTAGTTCTGTATTATGTTCTTGCATTAATTATTCTTGTATTATTGTAACAGTTTGCTCTATGTTGTGAATTGTCCAGAGTGGCCTTTGGTTAGATGGGCGGTATATAAATTGAATGAATGGATGAATGAATGAACTTAGCAGATCAGATATGTGCAAACTGTGTTCCACAGCTCCATGAACCATAAGAGGAATACTGTGAGGACCTAATGATTCACCCCCTCAACTGCTGCATCTCCTCACATCACTCACCAAGTTCATTTGGAGAAGAAATCCATTTCCTCCCTTCTCCCAACAACCTAAAATGTAGATAGCATTTTAGTTTCCATGCTTCTAGTCAAAACACAGAAGCGGCAATGCCAGTCAAGATTAATGAAGGAAACCTTCAGGTTCCTTCTCTCTTGAACTGTGGGCCAATTCACACGACCTCTAAAATCTGCTGCAAAACACTTGCAGATCTGAAGCATAGAATTGTTTTCCCACCAGCAGCGGGCTTTAAAAAATATATAGCATGACCACGCCCACTTAAGCACGCCCCAGCACACTTTACAAGTACCTGGTTTCCAGAGGTAAAAAAAAATCTGATGCGGATTGTAAAGCTGTGAATGCCTGGCTCTCCTCCGCCTTCTGTTTGTTTTTGTTGTCCCCCGTTCCTTTAACAGACTGGAATCCTTAACAGGGCTGCTGCAATGGCAGGCGGAGGCGAGCCTGCATTTTTTTCTCCCATTTTTTTCTTCCTCCCCTCACCGCAGACAGAAGCAATGGAATCAGAGTGCGGAAGGGTGGGAACACAGGAAGCAGAACAAAACCTACATGATCTCTGGTTGGGGGGATCTAAATTTAAGTTTGCAGCGGATTTTAGGGGTCGTGTGAAAGCAACCTGTGAAGCAATTTCCTCACCACTACCAATGTGTGTTTGTTTTGCATGTGTGTGCATGCGTGGTTGCTATTTAATGTCTGTGACACACGCAGACACTCCTGGCCACAACACAACATGGGCTGAGCACATACTGTCAATTCTGTAGTAATTTAGTGGAGCTAGAAAGACCACAAGGAATGATGGAAAAGACTGGGAGGTAAGGAGAGGAAAGAAAGGAGAAGAGACTACAGGCGGAAGTGAAATGCATTCAGAGTTATGGAAATTGTAGCTTTGATATAGGGATTCTGGAATGTTCATATATTTAAAAAGAATATTATATATACTACTGAAGTTAGTTTACCGGTATAAATATATATAAGAAATAAATTATAACCACAATTCAAACTCCACTTTCTCTGATATGGAATGGGAAGTATTTAAACGGTGCAGTTTCCAGTTCAGAGCAGAGCTGACTTGAAGACAATAAATTTATATCCTTTGTCTGGCTCAATTTTTCTGAAAATGAATTTAAATCCTCCCTGATTTTTAATAACAGCAATAGTGATCCTCAAATTTTATGGCCCTTTCCACACAGATAGCTCACAAGGCATTTTATGATCACCCTTTAGGGTCTGCATTTCTGCTGCACTCTCTAGGGCAACATTTAACTACTGTAATGTATACACACATAAAATCACACAGAGAGAGAGAGAGAGAGAGAGAGAGAGAGAGAGAGAGAGAGATTCTTTAAGGGCTGTACCATCTTTAATTCTGCAGTTATAAGAATGGGAGTTTTGGAGTTAAAACACTGGCATGTAGAACCCATGAAAGTTATCAAGATGAATAGCAGTGGCAAAACTGGCTTGTCCTGAACACCATTATACTGTATGTGGTACATCACTGCTTACCTGACCCTAAAGTCATGTGCTTTACTTGAGATGGAGCATTCTCCCAAACCAGATTCCCAATACAGTTATATTAAATCTATTTAATACCATCGTGCCACCTTGAACATGTGAACTCCATTTGATTTAGGATGAAATGCAGGATTGGGTTCAATTAGTGTTTTTTTTTTTTTTTTGGCCAGCAGGTGCTGTGCTGAAGAGGTACTCTAGCATCACCTGCAGAAGGCTCCAGCTTCAACCTGCAGCATCTCCAACCAGGGCTAGGAAAGAACCTACTTTGATAAACTGGAAAGCCATCGGGTTCATATAGACCTGTTGACAACAGTTGCGTAGATGAACCAATGCCCTGAAGCTTGCAAAACGCCTCTGCTTCCACCTTGGCTGAATGTTTTTTTGCAGGGATTTTAGTGCTACTACAGGAATAGGCTGATGTCTTGCCTCCAGCAAGCAGTCACACCTTTTCGATCACTTTTATAGGGCTCTCTTAGCAACCTGATGGGAGGCTCTCCAGAGGTTTCCCATTCAAATGTGAATGAGAAGTCTGAACTTGAAAACGACAGCAATTTGACATGCTGTGACTGAAAGCCAATAGTTATTTCCTTTGTTTCCGTTTACAAGAGATGTTTTTGACAGGTTGCGACCTGTTTTTCTAAACATCTACTTCTTGTGTAATCAAAATGCTCTCTCTCTCTCTCTCTCTCTCTCTCTGTCTCAGACACACACACACACACACATTTTTCATTTACTTACTTTTAATCATGGATTCTGAAACATGTGCCCTTTGAACATGGCAGCCTTGTTTGGACTCTAAACCATAATTCAGTCTCCATTCGATATTCAACCAGTTGCCGTTTGTCATGATGGTCAGGGTTCTTCCTATCATTATGATGACTGCTGCGGGGCAGCAGTGGAAGGCCTTCCAAATGATTCCTCTTAATTCATCAAGCACTTCCCTCTCAGAGGGGAGACCCAAAGCCCTCCCATAAATTTCTGTTATAAACAGTGAAATAAGATTCAAGCACCCGTCTATCAAACATGAAACAGAGGTGTGCAATCTTATCTTTAGTACCAGGCAAGAAAATGTCTTGGGCCAGACCTATTTATATTTGAACTGGGACAAACTCTTGATAAAAATACCAATAACTGATGAATCCAGAACTTGGAAGTAATGAGTTACAAGCAATGTAGTTCAGCAGTACTAATGAGGGTATACTAAAGTCGAAGTTCAAAATGATTCCATGACTATTGTTGAAGTCGGTTTACTGGTGTAATGATTAATTGATTCCATCCCAAGCGTTTATCACAAAGTAATAAAATAGTATCACCACAAACATAACCAGTTAGGTTTTCCTCCTCCCCAAGACTACAATAAGTAACAGCAACGAGTAACTTATCAAGCATTGTAAGATGTTATCGGTAAATAATAATTTTACAAACTCTGGAGTTTTTCTTCCATGTCATTGTCTACTTTAGTCACTTTTTTTTCTAAACTACAAAATAAATATTTAATTGGTACAGCAGCTATTATAGGGCATGCCCCCAGTTTCATACAAGTTTCTTTGATCTTTTCATTGGTTGTTTTAAAGCATTTGCTAATGGTTAGAGCTTGTTGGAGCTTTTAAAGCACTTGTTGATGGAGCTTTTAGATGTTTTCCATCACTACAATATCCTTTTCTAAGGCAGATTGGGAAATTTATTTATTTATTTATTCCATAGATTTCTATACTATCCCATTAGTGCAAGGCACTATTATGAGTGGTTAACAATTGAAACAATCACATAGAGATGATAATAAATAAAACAATAACAAGATTTAAAAAATTAAAAATCAAGTAGACCATCACAAAACCAAGACAATGCAAGAAAGTGTGATTGTTATCATAATAAGATGGTCAGGGAAATGACAAATCCAGGTAAAGTTTTTATCAAAGCCTTGTTGGAGAGCTCTATGAAGAGCCATGTTTTAACCTCTTAAATGTAGTTAGAGCAGGCATAGCTCAGCCAGGAGCCAGTTTCAAAGAGGTGTTGCTACAATTGGGAAGGTGGAACATCTAGTGCATATTTTCCTGACCTCCCTTAATGTTGCCACCAGCATGGCTTGAGAGGATCTGATATGGGAAGATCTTCTTAGAGGAAAATGCTCTGACAAGTAAAAGGATCCAAAACCATGGAGGTGAGCACTAGGGATGGGCACAAAACAAAAAGTGAAATGCTGTTTCATCATTTCGTTACATAACAAAACAGAACAAAACGAAACAAAATGAGGAAGCAGCATTGAGTTGCACACGAAACAAAATTGTCATTTTTTCGCCCCATTAAAATGAACCATTTTGTTAGTTCTGTAAAATGGTCACTTACCTGCAGGTGATCCGCTGCCGCCGCTGCTGCCAAGACCGCCCAGCCAGGCCAGAGAGGGTGAGTGGCTGGCAGGCCACCCTAGGCCTGCCGACGCCGCTGGAGTCAACATGGCCACCGCCAGAGCCCGCCAGCCAGAGACTACATGAAACGAAATGCAGAGAGTGGGCAAAACAGAATGTAATGAAACACTGTTTCGTGCCCATCCCTAGTGAGCACCAAAGCCTTGAACTTGATGCAGAACATCACAGGGAACCAGTGCACGCAAGCCAAAACTTTGCAGTCGTGGTCAAATTTACTCATACCAACACATTCTGAACATATTGCTGTCTCTAGGTCAGTCTCAAAGGAAGACCTATGTAGAGAGTATTACAGTAGTTAATTGTGGAAATCACGAGTGTTTGCACAAACATCCTCAGAGCTCCCTCGTCCCGCTTCTTCAGCTGCACATGGAACCCTGTGCTGAAATGTAGCACAGGAAGCAGAAGAATTTATTGCTTAGAGGTTGCTTAGATTCAGCACAACATCTTTGTGCCCCACTGGGCTAAGATATGAGGCATCCTCCTTGTCAACTGGCTTGTCCTTGCAATGAAGTGAACATTAATATTTCCCACTGAGTCTTTTCAACTTTGCACATTCACAAGACAAGATGAAGATTGACAATGCTGCAGTGTGAATGTCGACAATCATCACACTTCTGACAATCACAATAAAAGAGCCACCAAAAAGGGGGCTGTCTTCTATTTTTGAAACAAAAAGCAAGACTCAGAGTCTGGGGCACCTACAATTATGCTATTAGGTTAAGTGCAGTCAAAATCATATGGCCTGTCAGTTTCATCTAAGAAGCTCCAGCTTCTTATAAAAGATTTCTCCCTTATCTAATAATAATGTATGCTGATTGACTGCACACGATTACCTCCATGTGCTTTGGTTATTGTAGGCCCTCTGTCTATTAGATTTACTAGATGAAGATATTTTATGGACATGTAGCATGCCACTGGTCCCAAATATAATCTAACATATTCCATATTATATTATAGCTACCAATCTTCTTGACTTTCACTAAGTCTTTCATACCAGTGAATAAGCAATTGCTATCAGCTCCTTGCTGACTGTAAGGTTATATTGTTAAGCACTATGTCAGTTTTATGAGGAATAATAAAGTAAGTGCATTTTTTCAACCATATGCATTTATAGGTCCTTTTTCTATCCTCTTGTTTATCACCTCTATCTTTCGTTTATTCTCCATGTGTGGGATGTAATTACAAACATGAATTACACTCTTTTTGCATTGACTACCATAGATAACTCTCATCGTTCATGGTCTGCTTATTCATTTTCGGGAGCATGACTTCAACATTCTAATGATGAAGATTATTAGAGATGGGCACAAAACAAAAAACAAAATGCTGTTTTGTCATTTTGTTACATAACAAATTGTTTCATTATGAAACGAAATGGTAGAATGCATTTTGTGATTAAACAAAATGAACCACAATTTTTGGCTCTAGAAACGAAATGATTTGTTTTAGAGGCACCAGACTAAAACCCCTGTCACATCATAGGCCCCATCTCTGCCCACAGACTACAAATCACAAATCAGGGGTCCATCAGTGCATGGCTCCACAGTGGTGCAAAAACATGGACCCATGGCATGGATACTCATGGTTCTGATGGGGGGTGGAGGGGAGAGTGTGGGCAAGAAGCACCCACCTCTGCACCTGGCAGAAGTGTGGTTGGCTTCCTCCCTGTTTTCAGACAGATCCTGCTTCCTGGAGAGGCTGGATGGGGGTTGGAAAAGGGTTATCCCAAGGAAGCTGAGAAGTCCCCCACCTTCTCTTCCTAACAGCCACTTGGTGGGGAAGACTGTGGCTGGAGGGCAGGGTGCAACCTTTTCAGAAGGTTTCTTGGGGGGTGCCAAAACTGACTTTGTTCCCAGGCACTGAAAACCCAAGCTACGCCTCTGCCCCCAGGTGTGTACACGTTTTTTTCCCTTCTTAAAACACCTTAATTCATTTAAGTTAGGTTGTGACTGAAATGCTGTTGGTGTAACTATACCTATGGAAGACTGATGATGGCATCAGCATGGGCAATTTTCAGAGATCAAACCATTTATCCATCTCTCCCATGCCTCCCATCACTCCCTTGTAACCCCTTGTCATAGTTCAGGAGCTGTGGGAGAGTAGAAAGAAAATTTTAAGTACAGGGATCCCTCACCTATCGCTGGGGTTAGGGACCTGACCCGACCCACAATAACTGAAAATCTGTGATATGTGGATGCAGTTCAGGTCGAGTGTGGGGGCCCTAACTGGGGGCTCTTGTACTTACCCCCAGCCTGGCACTGCCCTGAATGAGACTGTGAGGGCCTTCCCAGGCCTTCTGGGGACCCCTGGGAAGGCCCCCGCAGGCCCATTCAGGGCAGCACCAGTCCTGGGGTAAGTATGGGAGGCAAGAAACAGCCTTTGCCCCTTACCCAAGAGGGGATTTTTCATATAATATTGTCCCACAATACAGCGGGACTGCAGTATATGAACCACGATAGGGTGGGGGACAACTGCACCAAAAATGGCTATCCCAAGGAGGGCATTACCGCTGGCAATGACGTATGCTAATTTAAGCGTTCTTGCTCCCTTCTCATGGCTTCCACCTGATGAAAGGGATTCTGCAAGAGCTATAGGACAGAAGCAAAAATGTTAAATTCCTGAAAATCACCCCTTTCGATTACCTCATCAGTCCTCTGCAAGTTTAATTATACAAACAGGATTTTAGCCAGTGTATTTGGAGCCTACCTATTTTTCTCACTGCGTAAACCTGCACATAGCTATACAATCAATGCAGTCTAGAGCAAGGGCAGTAATTTGAAAGACAGATCAACATAGCAGCCTACTCAGCCTGCTTTTGTATACCCCCCCTCCTATGGCCATATGAACATACATAAGAAGAGCCATGCTGGATCAGGCCAAAGGCCCATCTAGTCCAGCTTCCTGTATCTCACAGTGGCCCCACCAGATGTGCCTGGGAGTGCACAAGACTAGATATCTGTCTCCTGATACCACTCCCCTGCATCTGGCCCTTGAAGTACCCCATTTTTAAGCCTGGAGATTACACATCTCCATCATGGTTTGTAACCTGTGATGGACTTTTCCTCCAGGAAAATACCCATGAAAGTACCCATGAAATGGGTATTTCCTCACAGAAGTACCCAAATAAGTTGTCATGGCATGAAGACCCTGGGGCTTTCATTTTACTCAGAAGGGGCATACACAATGTGTCCACTTTTCACCATTGTGCAATTGGGCTAAGTTTTCAGTCAATGTATCCAACTGGTGACTTTACCAGTCTGTGCAAAGTCAGCAACAATTATTAGAACATTCTTTCAAGAACTGGAAAAGCTTTAGTCTTGTAGTTAAGGATGGTAAATTTAAAACCAAACACAGATTGTGTATCTGTTCCAGTTTACAGAGTAGGCCACAGATCTAAACATGATTTAACAGAATATAGTCTCAGTCAGTATGTGTAAAACCAAGTCTCCAACTCTAGAAGCAATAAGATGTAGAAAACAGAATAAGGCTGTCAGTGGTATAAATCTCATTGTTGTTACTAAATAAAAAGGTAAAGGTTCCCCCCCCCCCGCACATGTGTGCTAGTCGTGTCCGACTCTAGGGGTGGTGCTCATCTCCATATTCAAGCCGAAAGAGCTAGTGTTGTGCAAGTCCATGGCCATGTGCCCAGCATGGCTGCAAGGAAACACTGTTTTTACCTTCCCGCCTTTTCAGCGATACCTATTTATCTACTTGCATTTTACATGGTTTCGAACTGCTAGGTTGGCAGGAGCTGAGGTGAACAGCAGGAGCTCGCTCCATTGTGTGGCACCCGGGATTCAAACTGCCGAGCTGCTGACTTTGAAGTCAACAGTTTTTGGAGCCTTAGTCCATTGAGCCACCACACCCCTTTCTACTAAATAGCTTGGACCTATTAAATTAAAGGGATGTACAGACACATTGACTTCCATGCAACATTTTTAATGGGTTATAATAACTGCATGTCATATTTCCCGAGGATTGACACCTTCCCATGGAAATCAACAGACTTCATCTGTTGCACACATTACTCTTCCACAATGGCTGTATGGAACTACTACAGTAATAAATAACAGCTCTGTTTGTTCCAGTTCAGTGACTGGATCAGCTGAATGGGTAGTTGTGCATAGGAAGACCGGTTTTTCACTGAAATGGATGGACGTTAGAGATGGGCACCAAACGAAAGACGAAACACTGAACTTCAACCCGGAAACTATATTACACGGTAGTAAGACCAATTTGCACAGGAGGAAGCAATTAATTCTCTGGTTCAAGCACGGTGAGTAATTGCTTCTGCCTGACCTGCCCCCAATTTCTCCCCACTTTTCCCCTTACCATCCAAAACCTCTCTTTTAAAAATAATTCACTTTTAAAATTACCTGGGGACCCACTTTGGAGTTTAATAACTTGCCCCCCTGAACCCAAGCCACTCCAAATTTGGGGAGCTTCCAGGGAAGAGTCCAAGGAAGCTCCCCATTATTTATGGCATTACAAATTGTTTTGTTTCATTTCTGAAAAAAAATCATTAGTAACAAAACAAAATAAAACTACTAAAGAAATGAAATGCTATATTTTTGTTTTGTGTCCATCTCTAATGGACATGTTCTGTACTCTTGATGTAATTCATCAGCACAATAGTGTACTCTTGCTGGTTTAAGAATGCTAGATAGAGGCATCTAGGCAAATTCTTCTCAGGTTATTTCTGTTTACAGACATATCTTATCAGCAACAGAGTTGGCTGGTTGATTTATCCTGCTGCACCCCTGCCTGTCAAACTTATTAAACCTGAGGGATATGTGCAGCTGGTGCAGCTTCTATCCAGATCATAACTTTGGAAGACAAATGCTTTGCAGTGCATAACTATTTGCAAAATCTTGGCAAATTTCATTTACAGATACCAGGTGCCATGTGTCAGGCATCACACTTTAACAGCACACCTGCATTTATTTCCTTCTTTTTTTCATAGAAAAGATAAAGTGCAGCATAATTGCACAGTGACACTTAAATTACATGGAGTTTGCTTTTAATGCTTTTAAGAGAAATAGTGTCCAATTAAGGGACCAAAGTGTGGGCTGTTAAATGACAATAGAATTTTAAAAAGTAGAGAAGAATATTTAAGAAAGAGGAGAGAAGGTGGTTTCTCCCCCCCCACCACCACCACCATTTAAAGAGAGTAAACAGCATTGCACAGGAAATATACCAAAGCAATTAAGTTGTCAGGATTGAAAACAGTCATTAGAATGTTAAATGTCTATCTATGGTAATTTCTAGAGGACAGTACATAGTAATTTCTATTATACAAATGAGAAATCATTTCTCATCCTGCACTAAAAGCAAAGATGTGGGTGATGCAGACAAGGGAAATAGCACTCCACCTGTGAGGTGCAATTTCATTATGTATCTGCCTATTCAGAAAGCTATATACATACCACTATGATGATAGATATGTAGGTGTATGGGTGGATGTATTTGTTTTTTATGTCAGTGCAGAGAAGATATGCATACATATGCAACATGATTAAAACCTCATACCAAAGGAATTGTAAAACAATTGAAATTGCATCTGAGAAGTAGCATCTGGGAAAAGAACTTGCCAAATATAGACCACCTCAGTAAGTGGAAGTTAATCTAAATACATTGCCAAAATGGGGAAATATATGTATCGGAATTCGCCATGTTATAGCTAATGTATCTGACTTTCCCATGTTACAACTCTGATGTAATTGGGCATTGCCATGCTGTCTCACCTTTCACAGATACTGAAAAAGTTGGGACAATAGTTGAATCAGTGGCTTTCACATCAAGCTCATTGAGGAATGCAACTGCATGATGAATGGCAATGCCAATAACTTGTATAACTAAAGAAAAACCCTAAAACAGTAGGTTTTTTGCTTTTTTTAAAATGGCCAAAACTGGGTCTTCAGCCCAAGCAAGAATTAATTAACCATTGTCCAAACACCTTAAAATGCATGCATTCAAATTACATGCATTATCATTACTGTCAACGCTAAACAATCTAATTGGCTAAGAATATGGATGGATTGTCATATGGCAAGAAGATAGCTGATGCCCAAAGAAGCTTATAATAAGAGCATTTCATAGACAGCAGAAAACCAAAATATGACATTTTAAAGAATTCTAGTTAGTGCTTCTGTCAAACACATATATTGTTTACAAGACATCCAAGTCAGTGATGTGGGCTGGGTGTGGCATGGTTGTCTTTATGTTTCTATGCTGTGCCCAGAGTAGATGGCATGACTTAGAAATATATTCAAACAATCAGGAGGAACACCCCACTGAAAAATAATGGCCCAAGCTCTCCCCCTGCCCATCTTAGAAAAGTAGCTGCCACAGAGCATTTCATATTCCTTTGCACATCAGTTCTGTAAAAGTACAGTGGTACCTTGTATAAAGGAATTAATTCATTCCAAATGAAATTATGTTAAGCAAATTTTCCTTTATACAAATTTCCCATAGGAATGCATTGGAAATGGAGTAATCCCATTTTTATGTTGTACGGATTCTCCCCATAGGCGATTATGTTAAGCAAATTTCCCCTATCTTCGGAATTTTATGTTGTTTTATGTTATACAAACTGTTTGTTATACGAGGGCTCACTGTACCAAGAAATTCTTGGATTCTTTTTAACATTTTGCTACACAGACTGTAAGAAGAGCTGGGCAGTGTTAAAATGATCAGTTTAACTTCTCTGGGGTTCTGTGAGCTAAACACAATACAAGCTTTCAAAAATTAATGAAAATAAAATGCATTTCCAGCAGCAGTACACTTTTCCTGACATGATATGACAGAGTAATATATATGGCACTTTCCTCATTTGCACTACATTAAGTTCCGCTGAGCTAATTTGGCCAATGACCTGTATAGACTACTCAGTGCTGTCCACGGCATTTAAAAGGCTTCCTTATGCCCCCATTAGCTTCTCACAGGGTTTTCTGCCTGGGTGCTTGGCTCACTGAACTACAAGCAGGAACAAACATCTAGAGCTGAATCCTAACCTGAGCTGGTCTGCAGATGCTTGCTCATCAGTCTCTGACGAGCGTTAAGTGATGTGTGAAACCAGCCATCCCAAATTGATTTCTAACGCATAGAGAATTGAAATAATCCACTGGGAGAATTCACTGGGTGTGTACTTTGATGCAGAAATACTTACTGTGCACCTTTTCGCGCTGCTAGCCGAGCGGAATGAGTTGTGCCTTGGAAATCTGTATGTCACTGCCGTCTGGAACGAATTTTCCAAAGAGAAAAACAAAATCTGCATGAAATCATGTGCACACTTGCAAAACATGTCACAGAAAGTATGTACATTTCCACGTGCACACAGACACGTTGCACTCGATCAAAAATGTGCACGCTTAAAAACACGCAATAGAAAATTATAAAATGGGTACTTGGAAAAAAATGCCGGAAAGTAAGCATGGATTTCCATGCTGGAACAGGGATAAAGCTCACATTCTGGTGAAGACGGAACAACAAGGATGTTAAAACCTTTAAATACTCAGTAAATACTCAGGAAACACATTCTCACATCCCTGACATTATTTTTTTCTGAGTCCACAGTGATGTTGTCAAGTAATAATGTGAAACCAAATGATAAGCTGATCTTGCAGCCACTGGATTAGGAAAGGACTGGGTTGAAGGTGGGTCAAGTTCAATTGGTAGATCTCCAGAAGGACTGTTGACTCCCAGTTTTTAGCAGTGATGGGAATATTACACATCTTTCCATCTCCAGCCTTAATTATATAAGCTTGGTGGCCATTAACAAGTAAATGATGAGGCCAACAACCAGAACTTGGCCTGGGGAAAAACATGGAGCTTTTATATGTGCATTACAGTTCTACATAATGTTTGCATGATGATCCACATCGTATATTCTGTTGCATCTTGCCCTGCAAAGAACATCTCCATGCTTATCTTCCACGATCCTAGCCATCCTGAGGAGTTCCTACCTGCTATCATGGACACTGCCACAGGTCTCAACTGGACTGAGGATTTACTGATTTGAACAACTCAACTGCATTGAAATCACAATGTGTACCAAAATCTGGTGCCAAAAGCGGCACTCAAACCTCCATGAGATTTGCTACTTAGTTGATACATTAAGGAGCCACTCAGATCTATCCTTTTTACTAAATGCAAATCCTGGCATTTTATTTATTTATTTATTTACAGAATTTTTTTTACCTGTCCTATTACCAAGCAGTCTCTGTGTTTATGCCTAGAAAGGAAATTTGTCCTGATCAGCAAGCCTCATCTAGTGAAGCCTGAAAGCATACTTTATCGATCCCAGAGTTTTAAAACAATTACTTCTTTCCAAAGACTAAGGAACCTGTAGTTGCTGCAGCATCACACTAACCTAAGTAGCTCCTCCTGGACAGAACAGCTGCCGGTCCAGGTATGGGAATGTAAGGTAGCAGGTTCAGAGCTTTGATGTTCCCTAGATCCATCCTGTGTCTAGATATATTCCACATTGTTCAGGTAGCGTAGGTCTCTAAATACAGAGATGGATCTAAGAAGCATGAAAGCTCTGAATCTGCTACCCTTCTTTTCTCATAGCTGGACAGGGATCTAAAATGTGTGCTGCAGATGCAGTTGCTGCCTCTGCTCTTGGTACATCTTACATTCTCACTGCGTCAAATAGCACATGTGGCACATGGGAATTTTTTTACAAGCCCTACATAGGTACTGGACTACATAGAAGGCTAATCACCAGCAAACAGCAAGGTTTATTTCCAGTGCAAGCACATACACTCATCCTCTCACCCTCCCCTTGCTTTTGCAGAAGTGCAACAAACAAATTTTAAAAACATGCAAACGTTTTCACACTGAGCTGGGGGCCTTGGCGCCTGCTGGGAGTGCGTGATGATCAGATTTTAAAGCCACTGCCTATATAGAAATCAAGTCATTCCATCTGTCACTGCTGTTTGCCCGGAGATCTATCTCCATGCCTCAAGACCTGCAAAAGTATAGCATTTCCTGGAACATAGCAAGGACCTGAGACCTAGCAACTCAGTGGCGACCATACAGAAGGATGATCCCAAGCAGAATTTGATCCCTTGTTCTGGGTCAAACATGGCAAGTGGACAGTGTGAATCTCCTGGAATTTCCAGGTCCAGGTCTACTGAGGCCTCAGAGAGATCAGGGAAGGAACATATCCACTCACTGGACCACAGAAATCCACTCCTCATTTTCCCCTTTTCTGGTATTTGCGACAGACTACACTGAGAATAACAATTTTCCTTTATACAAATTTCCCATAGGAATGCATTGAAAACAGAAGAATCCCTAATCGCGGCCATTTTTATGTTGCATGGATTCACCCCATAGGCGATTGATTCTGTTAAGCAAATTTCCCCTATCTCCAGAATATTTTATTTTGTACAGATTTTATGTTATACAAACTGTTTGTTATACGAGGGTCCACTGTGCTTGTAATGCATTCTGAATAATTATATTATGCTGCATATCACTATCACAAATGAGTGTTGGATTATGACCCAGAAAACCTGGGTTCATGTCCCTACTCAGCAATGGCAACAAGATGGAGATGGGAATTGTATACTATTCTTGTACATCTCACCTGCATCTCACGTAGGCAGTACACAATAACAACTCTGTAGTAAAGGTTCATCCTTCCCATCCTTCTAATACTTTAGTATTAGAGCAGCAGACTTTTAAGTCTGAACCTTTTTTAAAAAAAAATCCCTCACCTTTTGTAAATGTAGGTGATGCTGTGTTGAAAGGCTCTTGAAAATCACATTGGCCTGACAGTTTTCTATTTTAACCACACACAAAAAATCCAGACAGATAACAAGGACCCCAAGCCTCATAAAGGCTATATAAAAAGAAGGATGTTGCCAAGTCTCTATAGAAATAATCAAGGCAGTATAAAAGCTCATTTGAAGTGAAAGCAATTTGGCTTTAGTGTTAGTGGAGTCCCAGAATTTTCTAACACCTTAAAAGCATGGCTTACTAAAGTGTGGCTTCTTAAACTGTCATTTGGTGGATGTAAACCACTCTTATCACCACTGCTAATCACTTTGAAAAGTAATTTTTTTTTTTTGGTAGCAACATCTCTCTGGACTCGTTGCTAAAAGCTTAATGATTTCTTTTTGCATCTCTTTTAATAAAGTTGCACCAAAGCACATAAAAACTTACAGCTCACGTACAGCATCTTTCTCCACGTTTAACACAATTCCAGGAATTCAGCAGGTCCAAAGATCTTATAAAGGAAGCTGCTGAGGGGGAAACTGCTTACAACAAATCGGCATTTGTTGATCCAAACATTTGGTGAAGCCCAAGGGGCCTTCTCTCACACCAGTTTCGAGGAGCTGCTCGCTAACCCTTTTCAAAGTCAATAGCTGACTGTTGATTCTGAAATGTACAGAGAGGTATTCCATTTTCCCTGTCCCATCAGTGCTTCAGTCTCGTATTGCCTGGCCTGTCTATGCTTCAGCTGATCATAGGCATGCACTCTGTGTGCCTCCACCTTTTGCTACGTTCATTGCTCAACCTTCAGCAGCATTTAAGTATAACCTGAGGTCGCTCCTCCACCAGTTGTCAGAGATCAGCAATTGTTCTGGGCATCAGATGATGGACAGTGTGGAGGGGAAGCATCTGCCTGCTGCTTTTCCCCCCTTCTTTTGAATGACAAACCATATGTTCCTCCAGCTTGCCATATACACTACTCTCTTACCATTGCCTGGGGCAATGCCAAATAAGAAAGGACACTTCTCCACAGTTGTTTACTGAATGGTACTTTCTTGTGTCCCTTCTCCTCCTGATATGGAGTGGAAAGACCTTTCTTATCTGCATATAATGGATTTGTTTTCGTGTTTGTTTTTTAAAGATTTTCAAAAACCAGGAGCTCCTCCTCAACGATATAAGAAAGCCAAGCAGGGTCCTAGGAGGCTTTGGGAGTAGAAACAGATGAGCCAGTGAAGCTCTGTTTGTTTCAATGGCAACCCTGTTTACTACCCTAATCTTCCTAACCTTCAGTGGCATTTCAGTCCCACTGTACTATTTGTTGGAGCAGATTTCTTGCCTAGGGTTTTTATCTGAGGGATTTTTTGTTGTTGTTGTTGTTGTTGTTGTTGTTGTTGTTGTTGTTGTTGTTGTTGTTGTTGTTGTTGTTGTTGTTGTTGTTGTTTTGCAGTTCTGGAAATGTCACAATTTCCCCAACCCTGCTGATTCTTAATGCTGCTGTTTCATGGACAGGGATTACCCTTTTGGCTAAATAACTCTATATCCACACTCAAGCATACAACAGTGACCTCAAAAATAAGGTAGTAAAAAAAAAAAGAATAAGAAAACTATATGATATCGATGCAAACCATGTCTCACCACCCTCACAGATATGTCTGATGGGGACACAAGAGAGGGCCTTCTCTATTGTTTCTCCCAGATTTTGAAACTCCCTCTCATAGGAGGCAAGACAGGAACTATCTTTGCTGTCCGTTTGAAAAAGGACAAAGACTTTTCTCTTCAGGCAAGTCTTCCCTCAGTAAGTGAATTTTAGATGGATTGTTGTCATGCATGGCTTTGACTGGATTTTCAGTACTACTTATGTTTTCCATTTCTCAGGGTGCCATTTTTTTTCTTTCTGTATTTGTTTATTTATTGTTCTTAGCTTTAACATTGCCTTTTAATCTTGTTTGCAACTGTTGTATACATGGTTCTCTACTTTGAATATAGTCTTTCAATGTGGAAAGCCACTTTGGGTCTTTTCAAGGAGAAAGAAAGGGTAAAAATGCATGCAAGTTTCAAAAGACTGCCCAGGTCTCATTGGCTTGAATTGTTGTTGGTTACTTTGATGTATACCAGACAGCTCTTGGCTGGCTTGTTCCTTGCTTTTTTCCCCTTGTGCTGCGGGGGGGGGGGGGCTGTTCTCCTGAGTTGCTGGCAATGAACTCATCCTATTGTTTTTTTCTTTTCTAATTGTGGCTGCTTCGCTGCTTTCTGGATTGGCTGGTGGTTGAGTGAGTATTCCCCACACACACCTAGCACTCATGGTAAGTTACATCGGCTGGAGGAGCATTTTGTGTGGTCTCTGGTGGTGGTGTACTCTGAGGGGTGTGCACTGCCAATTACTTCCTGTATAAACTAGTTATGGGGTAAATCTGATTATTTCCCCCCCTCAGGTATTGTCACCTACTTTTGGTGTAGACTGCTTCCCTGTTCCCTTCTGGTATTTTGAGGTACTTTTAAGAAGTTCTGTAGGAGTTTTGGGGTGCTAGAAAACACAAATGGGAAATCTTAAATGAAAGATCCTGAATGAGGCTTTCCCTTTCAGGTAAAACAAAAGGAAAGGTGGACATACGCACAAACCCATAAAAAAGGCATTTGTGAAAGAAATCAAAATGAAAGAAATATAAAATGTATACCATGCACAGCCCTAATTATTTCAGATGAGGTTCAAGTTTTATTTATTTATGTATTTATTTATTTGTTGTTGTTGTTGTTGTTGTTGTTGTTGTTGTTGTTGTTGTTGTTGTTGTGCTGAGCTACACACAGGCATTGTGTATTCACCTCTACAGCAACCAGGTGTACACATAGAAACTTACAGCAGTGTCTTATAGATTACATCAGAGCCCTTGACCATGCCGATCATGAAATGCTACTGATGATCATTCTAAAATAATTGAATGTGCCTCAGCACTTGATTGTCCTGAGGCAATACTGTGGATGAGGAGCTACTGTTAGGATATAATGTGGGGAGACAGAATGGTTTCCTATACACAAGGTGTCAGAAATGAATGTATACAAGATTGTAAATTTTCTTAACCTTAGTCTCCATTGATACATCCTTACACTTGATGATCTTTTCTATGTCCATCATTGGTGCTCTTCCAATACTCAGTCTTCTTTTGATTTCTTGAAGAAATACTGACAATGAGGAATTTTCTATATTTTCTATATCTGAGCTGTGTTATCAATTCAAATGGAAACCATAATACAGAAATTAGAAGAAGGCTGAGGGTTGGGATGGCAGCTAAGAAAGAACTGACCAATATCCTCAAATGCAAGGTCATCTACACCAGTGTTCCCCAACCCCCGGGCCGGTGCCGGTCCGTAGATCAATCGGCACCGGGCCACCCGAGGAAACCAGGGGAAGCATCGCCGCCACGGGGAAAGTGACCCCGCCCCCGCCGAGGGACGGGGCCCGATTCGGACCCGAGGTGCCTTCTCTACTTGCCTCAGCATCCATTGCCCGCCCACCCTCCGCACTTCCTCCTCCTCCTCCTCCCTCTGGCACCCGCCACAGCGTCCCTGGCACGACGGACGCCTCCGCCACCGCCTCCGCCACCGTCCCCTCTGCCAAGGCCGAGAAGCGCGTCAAGTCCTGACATTCTTTCCTCCGGGGAAAGCCCGGCGGGCGGGCGAGATGGATGCCCCTCTCCAGGCCTCCCTCCTCTCTGCCAACCGGGGCCTCTTCCTCCACCCCACCCCACCCCACCCCTTCTCCGGGGCAGCTTTGGTCTAGAGGGGAGCCTCCCAGTGTGCCCTCGCCGTGCCCAGATCCCTCTCCGGGTCCCCACACGCAGGGAGGAAGGTGGGGGGCGAATGCGGTTAGCCTCCAAAACCAAAATGATGCATTCCGATAGCAGCTCCCAGGGAGTTGTGCCCATGGCTTCGGATGCCCGTGGCGTGTTTTTTGGTGACCATCATGTGTGTGCCTCCTTCCCTCCCGCTGGGCACCCTGGCACAGGCAGACAGCAGCAGGCAAGGTGGGACGGGCTCCCTTGTTGCGATTATAAATTCACCTCTTGGTTTCCGAACATTAGAAGTCAAATCCTATTATTCCCACCAGGCACAGCTCTCCAAATGCATTAAAAGCAGGGTTTCCTCGGGGAAGAAGGAACGCCCGGAAGCCGGCCGGGTTTCCGTTTCTGGCCTCAAGCTTCCCCCAAAGGTCCCCCTGAAGGAGGGTCGTGGAGGATCTCCCGTGCGGGTGAGCGCCATTTCCACTGTGTGTTTTCTCCCCACACACACACACACACACACCCCAAGCACGCGTTTGGTTTCTCTGAGGTGTTTTTGTCGTCCCCCCCAATGAAGGCCACCAATCCCCCCCACTCTCCGGCCTCTCATGCCAAGGAAGGGCGAAGGGTCCCCAAGACCTCATGGAGGCTCGGTAGCTTTAAAAAAAAGGTCAGGTGACAGCGTGGATGGGGAGCTCCCCGCCAAGAGAGGCTCCTATCTTCCAAAGTGGTTGCGAATAAACTCTGGAATTGGAATGATCTCCTTGCGTTTATATGCTTCCAAACCTAGCCATTCGAAAGCATGTGAAATGCAACTCAGATAAAGAGACACCCCCGGGGGAAAAAACGCGAGGAAGTAAAAACAGTGTTTCCTTGCAGCGATGCCAAGGACTCGCACAACACTGGCTCTTCGGCTTGAGTACGAAGATGAGCACCGCCCCCTAGAGTGGGAAACGACTAGCACGCATGTGCATCAGCAGCCGGGGGGGGCATTTACCTTTTTTAGCTTATTAAATCAAAACAAGTGGGCCAGGGAAAAATTATCAAACATTTACCGGTCCGCGGTGATAAAAAGGTTGGGGAGCACTGATCTACACTCTGGTATCACTGATTGCGAACTGAAAACTGGGCAAAGAAAAATTATGAAACAAAAAAAGTCAACTCATTTTAAGTACCCTCAGAAAAACAAGGAAATAGCTTCAGGATTCAATCAAGAGGTCAAAGTGAGCTATAAAATGAAGGGCTCACAACTAGCTTTTTTTCAGTGAATGAACAGTGAAATGGTTTAATCTCTCAAGAAAAAGAAGTCCAGTTGCCATGACTCAACTTACAGAATATTTGTGAACCTACTTTTATTCCTCTTTCCACAATGACAGTAGAAACAAGTGGTTGAAATTATGCAGTCCTCAATGCTTATATTAAAAGAAAGCACAGGGTTCTGCTTCATTTAATGCCCCAGCCTTTAAAGATTGACTCAGACAGTTCTTTCCAAAAGCAGAGCAGGTCGATTCAAACTTGCATAATAAAACTCGTTATGTGTATTTCTCAGATGTTGGAAAGGTGAACAAAAAAAAAAAACCTCAAAGCACACAAATGCTTACCTACCTGTAACATACACACATAGCGCTCAACTTTTGTTTATCGCTAAGGTTAAGGTCTAATTGATATCATTTGTCTCTAATGCAACTTGACATCATATTGTGAAGGCTCACTTTCTATAGCTAAAAATACACAGTATCCTCTATAAATAATTAACTAAAACAAGAGAGCATTAAAAATGCAAAATCTGAACACCAAGAATCAGAAAACTGTGTGTGTGAATGGAATATAAAAATGTTTTTGTCTCCTAATTACATGCTTCCCTTGAACAGAAAAGTACTTTGATTAAACTTTCATCAAAGCAGAATTCAATAAAGTTATCAAAACATAATATATGAATCAAAAGACCACTAGAATACAGAATAGTTTCCTGGCAATCTTCAGCTAATAAAATCACATTGGCCACTTAACTTTTCGGCAAATTAGTCATAAAGGACCCTTACATGTCTTCTTGTGGTATGACTACTTGCCCTTCTAATTGCTATACATCTAAAAAGAGAGCATCATTGACTAAACTGAGAGAAGAACTTTAATAATGGATGAACTATAGTTCTGCCCTCAGACATTTCTATTTGGTCAGCAGAAATTATGTCTCATGTATGGCTGGTACTTCAGAAGATGTTCTTTACTGTAAGGAAACTATAAGGAACTGTAAGGAAATTCGAAAACTATAGTACCTGGACTAGGAATGTCCCTAATTTGTAAATTGTAAATTCATTTTTGTCGCTGTTATATCATGTCATGTTGGAACTGACTTTAAGCAACCCTAACTGGGTACTCAACATGTGAGAGATTTATGTCCTAGTCCCTTGCTATAACCATAACACCACACTGGGTATCAGAAGAATCCTTATAAGGAGAGCTTACATCTCTCAGAAGTTGGAGTTTGGAAGGTAATTAATGTCTGAAGAGGTGACAAAGGTGCTACCTCCACCCATCATTACCTTATTTAATATGTAGAAGCTTTATGGATGCCAAGATGCAGGCAAAATGTAATTTTCAAAGATGTGGTGACCCTTGCAAAGGGCTCAGAAACTGTGGAAGCAACAGTTGTGTGAGACCCTGATACCCATGGCACATCTTTGAGCAGTCTCAATAACAAAATGAACAGTAGAATATTCTTGTTAGTGTTGTAGGCCATTAAGTATCCTCCATGAATGGGCAATCTCCAAAATTTCCTCTCGTCGACAGATCTGCTTAGCTTTTGCAAACTCAGACCCGTGATTCATTTAGGAAGGTGATTCATCTGTTATTTAGCCTTCCTCTTTTTCGGCTGCCTTCAGCCTTCCATAGCCTGGTTGTCTTTTATAGAGAACCCTGCTTCTCATGATGGGCCCAAAGTAGGATAGCCTTGATTTCAGCATGTTTTTTCCTCCAGAGGTCGTTCAGGATGGATTTGCTCAGCAAAATGTTTTTTTTTTCTTTTTTGCAGGTCCAGGGGATCCAAAAAGCTCTACTCCAGCACTACAGATCAAATACATTTTTCCCCTCTCCTTCTTAAATCTCAGAAAGAGAGGGTTGCAGATTATATTGGTCTTGGTCTTCAGTGACACATGCTTACATGTTATAGTCTTTTCTAATTATTGAGTGACAGCTCACTTTCTTTAGTTTAATAAATGACTAATTGCTGTTGGAACAGAACATCAACATATTTATCAAGTGATTGGAACAGGAAGTAGGAGCAACTGGCAAACAAAAAGTCACAACTGGTTTTCTCCCACTAGTATTTTTTTAATATGCTGTGAGAGAGAAAGCAAGAGAGAGGCTGAACAAAGATTTCCCATAATAGTCTTTCTCCATATGCTTGGGACTTACACTAGAGAAGGAAAGGTGTGAATAATCTTTTCATTCAGAATCACTCTGTCAGAATCGATTGGTGGCAAAAAGCTTTTGTATCTACACTTCTACAGTATATACCTGAACTGATTTCCACGTTTTCACTGGCTTTTAATGCCATGAGTTCTCGGAGGCAAAAACTGCTTCATTTTATCCACAAAATATACATAGGTAAACAAAAGTACACTGAGCTTCGGGAACAAATTAATGAGAAGTGAAGGAGAAGCAAGGGGCTGAAAACCGTATTCCTTGCCAGCATTGTCTCTTAGCAAAATGACAAGATTACATTTCCCTAGCAAAGGGAAAGATCTTGTTCCAATTTTGAATTAGATCATCTGTCATTGCAGTATCAATGGCATAGATTTTGGGGGCAAGGGGGGACATCTCTACTTTGGTACAGCATCTGGGGGCAACAAATTGGGTGCCAAACAGCTTTCTGCCCAGGTGTCACGGGAAGGCGTGTTGCGGGTCACCTGCCAGGTCCAGTGTGAAAGGCTCCCTGGCCACCACTACTGCCTCCTACGTGGCAACTGAGCCCCTCCCTGTCCCTTTAGAGAGCACGAAAGCTGACTTTGTCCCTGGGTGCTGAACCCTAGCTGAACCCTAGTATTGCTGCTGCATGGCGGTACACACATAGTAGCTCAATAGCCCTACGAGGACAGGAGGACAGGGGCCATAGATGCTCGTGCTGGTGTGCTGTCACACTCCAACCCATCACTTGGAGGGCCCAAACTGGATTACTACCTTAATATTGCAGAGAGTGTTAGCACTAGTCTTTTCCAAGATCCTGTAATCCAAACGGAAGCCACAATGCCAATGACACTCTTGGAAATTGGGAAATGGTCCCTGGGGGAACAGTGGCAACTAGTCTACCCCTGATGGATGGATATAAAAGTGGCTTTTTTGCCAGAGGAAGGGTTAGCTCAGCAGGAGATTAGGAGAGAGAAGGTACTTAAATTGAGCAGAAAAGCTAATACCTTGGAAGACACAAACAAGATTCAGAAAGGTCGTGATAGACTTGAGTTCTTGCTTGAAAACAACAGAATGAAATTTATCATGGATAAACACAAAGTTCTAAATCTTTGGGGGAGGAGAAAGAACCAAATGCTCAGTTACAAAATAGGAATAATACTATGGCTGAAAAGGATCTTGGAATTTTTGTAGATTACAAGCTGAATATGAGTCAATAGTGTGATGTGGCTGCAAAAAAGGCAAATGCAATTTTAGAATGCAATGACAGTAGTATCCAAATATCATGAGGTACTAGTCCCCCTCTATTCAGTACTAGTTAGGCCTCATCTAGAATACTGTGTCCAGTTTTGAACACTGCAGTTTAATAAGGATGCCAGCAAATGAGCATGTTCAGAAAAGGGCAACAAGGATTACCAGGAGACTTGAAAATAAGCCCTATTAGGAAAGAGTGAAAGAACTGGAATGTTTAGCCTGAAGAAAAGAAGACTGAAGAATAGCACTCTTCAAATACTTGAAAGGTAGCCATGAAGAAGAGGAGCAGAATTCATTCTTGATCATCCCAGAGTGGAAGACATTTAATAATGGGGTCAAGTTACAAGAAGCCACATTTAGACTGAATATCAGAGCAGCACAACAATGGAACCAGTTACCTCAGGCACTCCAACACTGGGGGCATTCAAGAGGAACCATCTGTCAGATCTGCTTTGCTTGGTATTCCTGCCTTGATCTGGAGGTTGGACTTGATGGCCTTATAAGTCTCTTCTAACTCTATTACTGTATTAATCTATGGACTCATAACCCATATAGACCTGCCCATAACCCTTTTATTTGGAGAAAGAGAGAGTACAGAAAAGATTGAATGGATAAAGAAAGACAACTTGATGACTTTCCTGCATAAAAATTGATGAAGAAGGGGACAGTGCAACAATGCACAGAAGTGAGATAGAAGATGAATCCAGAGAAAGGGTGCCAACATACGTGCCCTTGGTGTGGATATACCCCTCCTCGCTCAGGGTAACACCAACTAAGAGAGTATCTACATCTCACAAAGGACTGGTTGAACAGACTGGGGACGTAGTCAAGGAAACTGAGTCACCCCGGGAGGCTTAGGCCCTCAGTATATAGAACCAGAGACTGGCTCACCCGACGTAGCCCATGACTGTGCCAAGTGGAGGGCCAAAACAATAATAGCAGACACCACCAACAAGTGGGACAAGTACAGAAGAAGAAGAGGAGGAGGAGGAGGAGGAGGAGCTGCTGCTGGTGGTGGTGGTGGTGAATAAAGAAAATGTGGGTCTAATAGTTGTCAGTTTTGGGGGCTGTTTCTGGAAGTTTTTCTTCCTGACATTTCACCAGACTCTGTAGCTGGCCTCTTCAGAGGGAAAGGAGGTCTGGGACTAGTGGTTGGAACTTAAACCTCAGATCCTGCTCGGAAGTGGTTGCTTTCCTCTTCTCCTGATCCAAATTGAGACAAATCCTGTTGAGTTTGACCCATTGTCTACTGATCAGGTGGAAAAGGGAATGGAAGGTGGGAACCCTGCTGAAGCTGGTGGGGCTCACAACTGTTAATTGAAATTTTTAGTTGTATAGCTTGGCTTCCAAAAGCAAACACCATTTGAACTTCTTTTGGATATTAACCAAGCAATGAATGTGGAGGCTGTTTTTATTTTATTAACTATGCATGCAGATGAGGGTTGTTTCTAGACCAATTGGGGACCAAAAGCATTCTATTATAAAAGTGTTTGGACAATTGTGGATGCATCCACCTGGGTTGTTCAACAAATGCATATTATTTACAATTAATTGTGACACTTGAATGTCCTTTGGTATAAGAGGAGGGGAGCTCTCTTCACATTAGGCAGAAGTGCATTGTCTAACAACATTTTTTCTTCTGAAAAACAAAACTTGTTACACCCCCCTGGTAGTTTTAAATCAATAACTAGGAGTAATTGCTTCTTATAAAATAATTTCTAGACTGATGCTGGTATTTCAGAGTTTCTACTCCCCCAACCTTGCTAAGTAAGCAAAGCATTGCCAGCATTATGACAAATACAATTACGTTTATCTCAGTTGGTGAGTTATTTAAAAGCCAGAACAGATAAAGCATAAAAGCTGATGTGAAAACTGCCTACACCACATTGGTCCAGAGCCCAGGCAACATGTTCGGAGAGCTCAATACAGATCTGTTGAACACATTTATGTAGCAATCACATCTCATATATACCTAATTATCTTATGAGGCCGGGAATTATTCATTTAAAAAAAAATTAATTCAGAATTTATAATACAATATCTACCCACTTACTACCTACTTATATTGAGGCTATACCACCACCCACCACCCAAATAACACTTATCACATTTGTGTTTTGGTATTTTTAATAAAATCCAGCCAGTTGGCTATTTGATAACCTGGAACAAATTGTAATTGGATCCTTGACCAGTTACTCAGAAGCACCCTGTGACTTTTTCCTTTGGCCTCAATTAGTTGTGAAAAATTACACAAAGTTTACACAAACACCCACACAAGGCTAGACAGTGTGAAACTGGATGGGTATGCACATGTGTGTGTGCATACATATGCGCACATGTGCACAGGCTGCTCAAGACAGCATAATGGTCCTAAGTAGACATGGGCATGACTCGGTGAAATTTCCGTTTCCGTTTCCATTTTTCGTTTCCATTATGTAACGGAAACGGTAACGATAATTAAGCCGTCAGAACTCGAACTCGAACCGAAAAAAGAAAAATTTGGTCGGGTTTTTGGTTGTCGTTTGTGGCATCGCGGCGATCGCGCAGGAGGTGGCAACCTCCCTTGACGCTAAAAAAAAACAAACCGCCACCTTTCTATTGTGTCCTCTGGAAATCCTCCTACCTACTAAAGAGCCTCGATTGTTTTCGCTTTCCCCCCATTAGTGAAGGTGCTTCTTCTGTCCTCCCCCTCTCCCCAAAAGCCTTAATGGCAAAGCGGATGAGCAGCTCCGGCCTCCCTTTTCTCACCAAAGCGTCCCCCCTGCGAATGCCGGCCGCAGGACAGGAAGGGCGCAACGCCAAGCACCGGCGGAGGATTAAGCGAGGAAGGCGGGTTGCTTAGAGGGAGATCTTTGATCGTTGTGCTCTCTCTCTGTCCCCCCCCCCACAGCCCGCAAGGCGGGAGGGCGGCGCGCCTTCCTCCTCCTCCTCCCAACATGGTGGAGGTGTGTGTGCATGCCCGAGCCCGGGCGTGCATGTGCACGCGTGCATGTGTGTTCGCTCCAGCCAGGGCTGCTGCGCTGCGGCTCCTTTGTGTCTCCTTGCCTTCCAAGGGCGGGCGCGTCCAGCCTCTGCGATGACGAGGAACCCGCGGCGGCGGCAGCAGTGACAGGGGAGGAGGGATGAGCAATCCCAGTCTCTCTCCTCACTGACGCACGTGTTTGTACATGGCTCGTCAATGGGACTCCGGGCTCGGCCCGCCTGAGGGTTGGTTTATACTGCAAGGCGTGGGAGCGCACGCAACCACCCTCCCTGGGTTGCAGCTCATTCCCAACCAACCCTCTTGCAACGCCGCCCTTGCCGGGGCAATTTCCTGTCTGCCTGCTCCGCCTCCCTCTCTGATTGACGGCCTGGATCACGTGAGAGTGCGGGGGGAAGAGGCGGAGGAGGAGGAGGGGGAAGAGGCCGGGTGCTGGCCAAGGGCTATGGGGGCGCAGGTACAGCGGGACACCAGAAGAGAGCGGGTGCTGGCAGCCCCCCCCCGTCGCTTCCCCCCTTCCCCCAAATCCCCGGCCGAGGATTCTTTATTTTCTCTCCTGGATCCATGTGAGAGGAGGGGTGGGGGCATCTGTAAGGAGAGGCGATGCAGTGATTTCCCCCCTTTTGGGGCGCTGTTGCCACCCGATCTTTTCCCTCTCCGGCAGCTGAAAGGCTCCAGCAGGGCTTTGCTTCGGAGCCGCATTTCTTTCTCCCATTCTCTCTTGCTCGCTCGCTCGCTCTAATCCCTCCCCTCCTCCTGACTTCCCTGTTCCAGCTAGGGAACACCACGGAGCAGAAAAGGGCTCCTCTGGTTGCTCCCTCGCTCCGCTTAAATCAGGGTGGCAGGGGGGATGCCCTACCTGCTAGTATCTGCGGTGAGCTCTCCGGGTAACCCCTCCCGCCGCTTCCATCTCTCCCCCTTTCAATGCTAACAATGGGCTCGGCTCAGGCAGTGGAAACGACAAACGACAAATGACAAACAGAAACGACAATTTTTTGAAAAATTTCACGACAAACGGAAACGACCCGAAACGGACCCGTTCCGACAAACAACAACTCAAAACGTCATTTTTTTCTGGTCGTACCCATCTCTAGTCCTAAGTGCATACCCCTACCACCTCTCTCCTTACTTGTCTGCTTTGCCATCTGGCCTTTTTCACACACCAGCACTGGAGGAAAGCAGGATGTTGAGCATTTTAATCAAAATTCATGAGCATTCTTGTTGCAGAAGAATGCTCATGTATTACTGATGACAGTAATACAAAAGCACACAGAGAAGGACTCCGCCTCCAAATCCTTCACAACCCATTTTTTGTGGCATCACAAGAGCTTGCTCTCATTATATCAGAAGGTCACATTTTTGGCCCTTAAATCTCGGGGAATTCAGGGATGCTGACCTTGGAGGCCTAACTATAAATCCTTCAAAAAGCAGTGGCTGCCCTTTGGTTGATAACAATGTTTTTGAATCTTCTGTTGCTCTGTCTGTCCTCTATTCTATGCACAAGAAAAGCTGAGACTGGTAGCTCTTGAGAAACTATGTCACAGAGAGAGAGAAAAAAAAACCTCTATCTTTCCAACTGCACATCCTAATTCAGTTGCACAAGATAACTGTCTATGTGCTTGGAACAGCAACTTATTAATTACAAAGTTATTTGTAATACCACACAAGACCTAGGCAAAATGCACATCCTTAGAAAAAGGTTCCATTATAATATAATATAATATAATATAATATAATATAATATAATATAATATAATATAATATAATATAATATAATATAAAAGATATGGTGCCCAGCTTCTAAAACGAAAGGCGGAAGCCCAGGTGGTGTTTGAAACCAGAGGAATGCAATCAATCAATCCCTTACTTGGTTCATGTGGGACTAAACCTGGCTCATGTGGGACTAAACTCCAATGAGAAAGAAGCCTCTGATGTCATATTTCCTTCTCCCTGGCATTGGCCAACCAGACAGGGAGGCAGTATGATTCATTTCCCTGCACAGCTCCTGATTGGCCAGCATTAGGAAGAAGGAAAGATGACATTGGAGGTTTCTTCCGTGTTGGAGTTTAGCCCAGCACAAGGTAAGGGATTGGCTGATTGCATTCCTCTTGTTCCGAGAGCCATCTGGGCTCGCACGTTTCATTTCGGAAGCTAACCACTTCTAAAATAAAAAGTCCATCTCTAAATATAATAATATAATATAATATAGTAATTTATAGATGATAGTTGAGGATGTATAGAAATATTATATTATATTATATTATATTATATTATATTATATTATATTATATTATATTATATTATATTATATAGTGAAAATATTTCTATACATCCTCAACTATCATCTATAAATTAGCTTCATTTTTATTTATTACTCATAAAAATGTAATTGAAGCCTTGACCTCGTCACCAGGGTATAAAGTGCACCCTTTCCCAGTCTCATGTTGGCCCCTGGACTGGATAAGCCAATTAATATCTGATTGACAGAAGCTTTCCTGGAAAAAACAAAGAGGGCTTTTTCAGCTCTGGAAGCATTATAATTATGGGGGGGGGGGGGGGAGAATAACCTTGGGACTGTTGGGGTTTTTGCAGCCTCCCATGTTGCCGCTGGTAGGTGTGGCTCGGAGGGACCTTTTCAGGGCTGGGTTGACTACTAAGTCTATCCAACAGAAACCAAATATTCCCTCCTGTCTCTGAATTCAAAAAGAGCCCTGTTTCTCTGCTCACTGTTCTAATATCTTTTGTCTCTTGGAACCAAACAGTGAGTTTGTTGAGGCCTGTTTTTGAAGCAGTCATATTTGTCAGATTGCTGTTTGGTTTTTTCAATTTTAACTAATAAGACATTTTAGTCTTTCTCCAGCTAATGTCTCAGAGTGAGTTATTGAAACAGCAAGTGTCCATTGATGAGTAAAAAGGGTGGGCTAATCTGGGGGAAATGAAGCTAATTGTGCTCTGTGAATTCCTGCACTCCTGCTGTACAACTAGAGGAATATACCCAAAATTCAAAATTCTGCAACAGAAACCTCCCGTATCCAAGGTATATAGAAAGTGAGCTACGTCACCTTTCCTAAACTTGTTGATGTTGTAGAGCTTCTGATACTCTTTTGGTATTCCATCCTATGTAACTGGAACTGCCTGTGGTCATGCTTGGTAGGGAATTCTGGGAGTCCAAAAAAAGCAACTTTGCTAAGCTTTGCCCACATAGAGTGCCCATTTGCTTCCAGGAAAGGGAAGGTTCTTTCTTCCAGCCTTCTATCAATTCCATCCATTAATGTTTCACGCTGAGACCTTCAAAGAAGCAGAGAAAATCAGAACTCCACTTTCCACTGGTAATCTACACAGGCAGTCTTGAGGCATCCTACTGTGGATGCCTTCAAAACAGCTAGGAAGTCTAGAAAAAGTAAGTGGGTCACATCCCTTCAGCTTAAGCTCTGACTGAAGCAAACAGAGCAATATATATAGGATAGAGCTCCAGGTGCTTATCAAAGCAAAGTGCTAAGAACTATTGAAAGACCAAAATAATATATGCAAAGATACAGTCCATGAAACTTCCTTTTTGTTTGCTCTCTTTCCACCTCAACAGGAGACCCTATACCACCAGGCAAACTCACTACATGCCATTGAGTGTCCTTTTCACCCCATTTTTTAGAAAAGGATACTATTTGGTGTTGCCAATATTTGAGATGGTAAAATCAGCCTCCCAAAACTGACTAGTAATGACTTGGTTCTTCATTTTTAGAGGAGAAAGAAACCAAGAAAAGTTGTGATTTGACTGATTTGCTTGATTTGCTTTTGTCAGCATTAGATGATTTGCTTATTAATAAATTAATGTAGTCTTTCTTTTATCTCTTTACTGCATGCCTAATTATTTTTCTTTAATTACTATCCATAAGTGTAGGAAAATTATAATAAAATAATATCTAAAGATATAAATAATATCTGAACAACTGTTTTTGGCATTTGGTTCTATAATTGAATTCCATTTTCTCCCCCTTTGTGTGTAAAAAAGTTCAATTAAAGTGCACTTAAAATATGTTTTAAAATGTTTTTTTTTCACAGTACTAATTAGATTTTAAAGTATTTTGCCATTCTTTCCAGCATGTGTGCCTTACCCCTACTCTAGCACCTTGGAGAGCAGAGGCTAGATTTCAATATTGAAACAACCACCAGAGTTTAAATTGTTGGATAATTAATTTTTGCAGAACTAATCCATTAGTTTACTTAGCCATCACTATTCACCACAGGATCACAAAGGCTTTAGGATATAAAAATATGAAACAGCAGTGTCATAAATTCAGCTGTATTATGTTATAAAACATCATCTGCTTGCCCCTGCACATTTATGAGGATCATTTCATTTTTAATGAAATTATTCCAACTGAGTACACCCTTGAACAAAATTGGAAAATGGAGTTAAATTAAGTTTCTCATTTTAAGGCTCCTAAAAGTATCAAATATAGAGGAAACAGTGATGCTCAAATATCTCTTAAAATCAAAACAGAAGAGATCCATAAATTAACATTTACCAAGGTCTTGAAGTCATAGAGAATCAAAGAATAATTAAGTTATACAGATATATAAAAAGTGCTCTGCTTATAATGAGCAGTTAGTTTTTAATATTAAATTTTCACTTAGTTTTTTTTTCCAGAAAGCTGCAAATCCTTTTAAGAAAAGAAGGTATTTTTCCCACACTGTTTCAGATCAGCATGAAACACTTATTTCTATTGCCACTAAAATTACATTTTTATGGGTCAGGTGCAGGCTAAGCAAATTTTAAATGAAAGATTTCAGACTGGATGAAAATAACTATTGATGTTTTATTCAGAGTTATTAGGCTGCTCTATTATGTGTGAATGTGGTGGATTTACCCCAGTATTTAGTTTGTAGGCAACAACTAGTGTCTCCTCTGACCCGAAACCACCTTCCTTTGCAGCAACATGGCATGATTCAGTATCAGCGTAGGCTTTGAAAAATGATATATGAGGAAATATTGGTTTTTTAAAAACTGTTGTTGGATTATACCACTTCAGATGTTTGACCCCCTCCTCATATAAAACATATCCCCCACTGAATAAGTCTCACATATACCATATATACTCGAGTATAAGTCGACCCGAGTATAAGTCGAGGCACCTAATTTAACCCTCCCAAACTGGGGAAACGTATTGACTCGAGTATAAGTCTAGGGTGGGAAATGCAGCAGGGCCTGGCAGCTCCTCCTTTGTGAGCTGGGGGAGTGGTGTGTGATGTTTAAAATGACTTTTAGCCACTGATGCAAGTGCTTGGATCAGTGGCTAAAAGTCATTTTAAACATCGCGCGCCACTTCCCTGTGATGCAGAGGGGGGGTCATGAGAAGCGGCATGCAATGTTTAAAATGACTTTTAGCCACCGACCCAAGCACTTGCCTCAGTGGCTAAAAGTATTGACCCTCATATAAGTCGAGGGCTGAAAAACTAGGCTTGTATTTGAGTATATACAGTATTTAGAAAGGGGGCAAGGACTGACCCAGGCTCATAACATACTAGTGTTTGTATCTACTGTGAGCTATTTCTTTAAAAATAAGCATTAACCACTAAATCCCCTACCTTCAGTCTGAAATGGTACAATCCAGAAGCAGATTCCCACCCATGAGCCTATAGACCAGTTGTTTCCAGTCAGGGTTTTGAGAAGTTGCAATCCATTACACATACTTCAACAAGATTCGGGAAACTACACCTCTAAAGCAGCAGGAGAGTAAGTCTCAAAAGCACACACCCTGACACTTCTGTACTTGTTACAAGCAAATATCTCAACTTCTGTTCATGAGATACAGCAGGTATGAGACCTACAATAGAAGGTGCTTACTATGGACATGACTGAATAACATGCAGCCTTACAGAGGTTGTGAGATTGTAGTCCTAGAAACATAACCTATCACAAAGAATGCTGAGGGCTAACATCCAACAATATCTAGAGGGTCACCACTTTGTCCACTCCTCCTCTCTGGGAGCATGCCTCAAAGCTAGTTGAATCTTACACTGTCAACATCAAGCTTCACATCCAGACATGTTTTATTAAAATATGAGACCCACAGTTCTTGATCAAGGATCCATCTTTTCCAGCATTCTTTGCCCATAAGACAATGGAATGCACCCAGAGTTAGTCATTCTTTCAGTAGTCCCATCGAGTTAGTGATGACAAGCTTATGTCTCAGTTATTTTAATGGTCTGTTCATGGTGACAATTCAGTTAGACCCATTAAATCACTGGTGAGATTTGCATCAGTGTAGTCCCACTATTCGGATCATCATTCAGTGGGCATTCTCTAGTTGGAATGACCAGTTAATTGGATATAATTGAATTTAGGTATGTGGGTCTGCTCTGAGTAAGATCAAATGAAGATTCGAATCAAGTGAAGATTCAAATCAAATGAGTACCCAGCTTGCTGGGGGGGGGGGGCAATGTGTAGCCTGCATACTGTAGTTAAACGGTAAACCACCCAGAGTCTACATGAAGTGGTATGGGGTGGTATACAAGCAGAACACTTTGCTTTTCTTTTATTACCCTCACCTTCTCCTGTTAACTGTGGCAACAGTGCTGAGTAAAGAACTTGTCTGTTAGACTGGACAATCTTAAAACTGCAGAAGTGGAAGGGACACTCTGGATCACTGAGTCCAATCTCTGTCATGGAGACACAGTGGAGAATCAAACGTCCTCTTCATACTGAAGTTGACCGAGTCCTACAGCTCCACCCCCAAAAAGAATCACTCTAAAAAGCCTTGTACCAGGAGCTCCAAATAATGCCTAGCTCCCTCTTCTGATGTAAAAGTTAAGCTATCCATTATTATCTGATGTCATTAAGCCACTTTGATTGCTTCCTTTGCCAAAAAAAACCTGTGCAGCTTTGATGGAACAAAGGAAATGACCCCTTTGGGTCACCATTTATTCTTCATTATCACATCTGTTTAGTGGGGGAAGCCGTACGCCAGACTATTGTAGCTCCCATTGTACTTTCCTTTTAAAGAGAATTGACGGTGCCAAGGACACCACTGAGAGGTGGCTGAAGCAGAATTGAAGCGGGGGACGTGGAGACAAAGCTTCCATGAAATTAACATGATTTTTGACAAGCCAACAACCTTCCAAGCTGATTGCTTTATCCAAGTGGTAATTAATGTCTGGAGTCTGTGAAGCAGCATCTAAAATCAGCTAGCTAAATTGCAAGAGGCAGAAATCAACTGTCACCAATTTCATCGGTATTGAGTGGGAATTCTCACTTGCATGAAACACTCTGGTGGTTAAAATGTCTGCAGAGAGGACACCGAGACAGTGCAAGTGGAAAGATGCACTCCTTCGTTTATCATACCTCAGAAATTAAAAGTAGCTCAAGGCATAATTCTATCATATCTTGGGAAGGTTATCAGTTTGAATAAGTACAGCAGTAGCCAGAGCAGATACAAGCAGCAGCAATGCAGTGGTCATTATCTTTTTTTACTTTTGAAGACTCCCCTTCCTGCCCTGAGGCTCCCAAAGACCCCCTCAGGGAATGAGAGATCTGTAGGGAGCTTCAGATACTTAAATGAAGGGATTGGAAACTGCTAAATTAAATATTTCCACCCCTGGTCTGTCAGATGGACTTCTAGGTCTTACAGATTTGTATTCTAGAGCATGAAGTATATATCTTACTTATCAGGGACCTGTTCACAAAATTTTGCAATATGCTACAGCTTTTCAGAACAATTATTGAAATGCCAACACCCCCTAAATGATCAGGTACTTCACTGTCCACTGAAAATATTAATCTGCCTAATATTTTGTCACTTGATGTCCTCTTATAGCTTTTTACTAGTGGAATAAATCAGTCATCATTATTCTTGTTCATTAGTTTTTTCATAACATTAGTACACCACCCTGTATTTCCTTAGACAAACAAATGAAAAAAACTATTTAAACACTTGAAACTATACATCATACAATCAAAAGCATAAAAACAACAAAACAAAATTCATATCATATGGAGGACCAAATCCAAGTGTTAGTTCCAAGTAGAGTACACCTAATGAACCAACATAACTTGCATAAATGGTGACTCAACAACCAGCATTCATCTAGGGTCTACTCTAGATTTGACTAACAGCTGGATTTGTTCTGTATGTTTATAAACAGAAGGGCAAAACATATAAATTTTTCTTGTTTCATGAATTTATATGAAGGTAGAAATAAAACAATGTAATTATTTATGCAAACAATTAATGCAAATGACAGAATATGTCTTCATGTTTTCAAGAAGTCAAAACAGGGATTATAAAGCATGTAAATTTCTATATGCAAATTCTCAAAATTGGCATTTGAATCATGGCAAGGTTTAATGTTTATTGCGATTCAGTTATGATCCCATATAACTGTCACTAATGTAAAAGTTGCAATTGATATTAAGGAGTTAATCTATTGTTCAAAAATAGTGGGTAACTAATAAATATCATAAACTGTTCATCTCTAGTTATCTCCAATAGCTTTATACTTCACACAGAGCCACAACAGTTTGAGGTTACCTTGGACAATCCGCTTGCCCACCCATGGTGAAATAATCAGGCAAGACACATTCTTGGGGTACAATTTGGGCCACACTTTATTAACATATTTATTTATTATTTATTTATTTATTTATATAGCTTGTATGCCGCCCACTACCCAGAGGTCTCTGGGCGGCTCACAATCAGAACAATTAAAACATCAAAATACAATAAAATTAGAACAATAAAACCTGTAAATGCAATAAATACAGTACATTAAAAGCACACTACTGAAAATTGCCATCAGGACCCACAATCATTAGTTAAAAAACTTTTGGAATAGGAAGGTTTTTACCTGGCGCCGAAATGATATCAATGTCGGTGCCAGGCGAGTCTCATTTGGGAGGGCATTCCAAAGTTTGGGGGCAGTTGCTGAAAAAGCCCTGTTCCTGCAAGCCATCCCCTTCACCTCCTTAAGGGGTGGCTCTTTCAGGAGGGCTTTCTGACTAGATCTTAGTTGCCGGGTAGGTTCATATGGAAGGAGGCGGTCCTTCAGGTATCTAGGTCCTAAGCCATTTAGGGCTTTATATGTCAAAACAAGCACTTTGAATTGGGCTCGGGCAGCAACTGGTAACCAGTGAAGGTTATACAGAATTGGCGTGATGTGTTCCTTGGTGGCCCTACCACTCACCAGCCGTGCAGCACGATTCTGAACCAGTTGCAATCGCCGAACCGTCTTCAAAGGCAGCCCCACGTAAAGCGCATTACAGTAATCAATACGGGATGTTACCAGTGCATGCGTAACTGTCATAAGGCTCCGTTCATCTAGGTAGGGGCGCAGCTGGTATATATTCCGCAGCTGGAGAAAGGCACCCCTGGCCACCGAGTCCACCTGGGCTTCCAGTGTTAGACCGGGGTCCAGGAGCACCCCCAAGCTACGGACCCTGTCCCTTAGGGGGAGTGCAACCCCATCCAGGACAGGGAAATGGCCCTCTAGCCTGTCAGACGTAGCACCCACTAACAGCACTTCCGTCTTGTCTGGATTGAGTTTCAATGTATTAACCCTCATCCAGTCCATTATCTGGTCCAGACACGAGTTCAGAACAACTTGCAACTGTTCATCAACTCAACAACAGGGGCCTGCTTTAGTGGGGATTGAATGTTGGAACCCCAGGGTCTCCCGGGACCCCTCCAACAGGCGAAGTTTTGGGTGACCCTTATAAGCTTTAATATTGTAAGAGACTTTGAGGTTTTTCAACTGAATGAACAGCAGTAGCACCAGAAGCACAACAGCAGTAGCACCAGAAGCCTCAGCAGACTGCAACTAAATACAGAATTTAGAGATGGGCACGACTCAGAAAAATTTTTTCGTTTTCGTTTTCGTTTTCAGCTAGGGTCCGTTTCGTTTCGTTTCCGTTTTCGTGAGCTAATTTCAAAATTTTTCGTTTTCATTTCGTTACATAACAAAAACGAAAAAACGAAAACGAAAACGAAAAATTTTTCGTTTCTTCCCATTTAGCTCCATTATGTGTTTTTCCAGTAACGAAAAATGAAAATTGGCTCGAAATTAGTCGTTTCGTTTCCGTTTCCGGTCCATTTTTGAACCGTTTTTCATTTTTGTTTCGTTATGTAACGAAAACGAAAAAATGAAAACGAAAACGAAAATTGCGCTAAGTCGTGCCCATCTCTAACAGAATTCTTTTTTTCATATTTAGATGTCAGTCATCTGTATCATTTCAGCAAATATACAAACACTGACAAAGGAATTGACAATTTGCTCTGGACAGGTGCATCACTTCCATTGCTCAGGTAGACCAGCTGTCTGACAGCTAAAAATTTAAATGAATGGTACTGATGAAGGCATCATTTTCCATGATCTGCAGTGGAAATTGGAGACAGATACTCCTGCATCTGGTGAAGAGTTTAGATTTCAAAGCATACAGCTTGAAAATATGTAATGGAATACCAAATCACAAACATTTTTCTTTTCTACTGTTTAAAAACAGTGACTGAAATTCATTGTTACACTGCATAAAGCTGGTGGCATCATCATCCACAGTTTATACTTCAATATGCAATGCTTCAATTCTATGTCCTATTTGTTGTGTCCATTGGGTGCCATGGGATTTTTCCTTTCCAAAAACTGCTACCACCAATAAGGTCATTTTAAAACTGCACAATAATGTGACCAAATAAAAAAAATATATAAAAAATATATAAAAAAGACAAAAGATAAAATGAAAGTGGCAGAATCTGCAAACTAAAATGCTGGAACAAATTTTAAAAGTTTGAGATTGCCAACAAAACAATTGCACTGTGAGCAGAAGTTGCACAAACTCCTTTTGACTTCAGAGGTCAAAATATACTAGGGTAGAACTCAATCGATTCAGAAAATGCAGTATCCGAGAATATTAATGGTGTGCGTACATGCATGTGTGTGAGAGAGTTTTATCTGTGCAATTCTCACTACCACCACTAAATTGTCTCTGTGCAAGATAACTTCAACATAACTACAGTACTCGCTCGGACATGAATTTAATGGCTTGCCTAATATCCTGGGATGGAGAGGGGCCACTGATACAAGGATTAAAGAGCTGGGCCTCCCTGATTAAAAGGGAAGATGACATCTTGCACCCCCATCCTTGGGCTCCCCTCTTCCTTCTGAATTCAGCTCAAGCCTTATAGTAGCTAGGAATAAATGTACTTTTCTAATGACATTGTATTGCGCCACCTCCATTTTTAAACATCTTTTGGAACCATGGCTATGGATCTTGCCACGATGAGTACCTGCAGATGAATTTTTACCAGTGCAAGTATTTATTATTTATTTATTTATTTATTTATTGCATTTATATCCCGCTTATCTTCAATATTGAACTCTAAGCGGCTTACAACAATGGACTACATGTATTACAAAAGCAGAACAAAATACAATATGCATTAACAGACAAATAATACATCATTACATACAAATTAAAACCTAGAGGCACCTCAGCAAATCATTAAAACCTAACATTATAGGCATGACGAGTAGCCTTATGTCAACAAATACAGTGGACCCTTGTATAGCAAACAGTTTTATAACATAAAATCTGTACAACATTAAAAATTTCGGAGATAAGGGAAATTTGCTTAACATAATTGCCTATGCGGTGAATCCGTACAACATAAAAATGGGACTACTCTGTTTTCAATGCATTCCTATGGGGAATTTGGCAGAACACACCCCACACATAATGATAGGCACCCAACATAGAAATTCTCTCTCCCTAGCTGTTAGGTCACAGCAGGCTAGCAAAACATTCCACAGGCTAGGAATTTGTATGAAATGATTTACAAAGCTACTCTTACTGCCCAGTTTCTATATGCCCCATTCATGAAGAAGGGTCAATGCTATTGCAAATAATACTTCAAAAGACTGGTCTGGAATTGCATAGATGTTTTATAGAACATTGCAGGCAGAAACACTGAGTTAGCTATTGGGACAGGCATATTTGGTAGCATCACATCTTTCTTGCTTGGGGCCAGTGTAAAGTCATAAAATGTATCTTCCAAATAGGAACTGTTATAATATAATGGGTCTATCATGTTGCCCATGTTGATGCCTTATTAAAAGAGCAGAATGCTTTTAAGACGCCTTTTATTTTTATACTGCTACACTGATTGCTCTCATTTAGGTTTCAGGCTCATCATAGCATTCAAACTCAGGCAGAAGAAAGCCAACAATATGGTATAACATTCCTAGAAGTTTAAAAAAAACATTTCTCTTATATATCTCAGAAGCAAATATTGGACATTGTTGTAGAACAAAAGAGGGTGGTTGTCCTGAAATGAACAGATAAGTATACTTCTATTCCATGTCAAGGTTTGTATGTGCATTCATAAGACCATTCTGTTGCAGTCTTGAATTCATCAGAAAATATTTAATTGCATGAAATGTCAAACTGAAGTACATAAATGCCCATCTTTGAACAAAGGTTCTCATAGACATGTATTTTGGATTTCATAATGGAGGGGAAGATAAAGAAAGCAAGTGGGGTTTTTAAGGCCTGAAGGCAGAATTAATGCAATCTGATGCTTCCGGGGGGAGGGGGGATTGAAATCTTCCTCTCTCCTGTTTCTTCATGTGGGGCAGGAGGAGGAAGCTTTCCATTTTCCACAATTGTGAGGCAGCTTGAGCAAAGCATGAAGGATAAGACAAGAGGGGGCAAGGAGGGGATTTTCTTCTTTATCCTTAAAGGGAAAGAAGGCCCAAATAGGGTTGTTTGAGGTGTTGTGTGGTTGATTCTTGCATGTGGATGCCAGGATCATCCAATTGACATCCATCACCTCAAAGTACAGTCCAGTACAATCCAGGCTTGGATGGTTCGCTCATCTAGTCACACCTTTAGCTGAATGTGGTCTGTTCTTCCTTTCTGCCACAGGAACTTTATGACTTGTTCCTTTTACTTGTGGATTTTGGAATCTTACGTACCATATGCTATCATGGAGGACTGGTCTTTCATGAAAAGTTAGTCTTGCCGTGCAGGATTCTTACTGATGCCAAGAAAGTAAGGGTACTATGTAGATTAGTAACCACTTGGAAATCCTGTGGCTGCTGTTTTGGTCTCCCTAGAGTGAAAACATGTAATTAAAAAAAAATAGTGTGGTTGCATGGAAGTCCAAATGGGAGGTTGACATGAAATGAAATTAGTCTGCACTTCATCCTAAAGTGGAGCTATATATGTGGAGGTGGGGATGTTAAACCCATAGACCAGTGGTAGTGAACCTTTGGCACTCCAGATGTTTTGGACCACAACTCCCACAGCCCTTTGTCATTGGCAATCTAGGCTTGGAATTCTGGGAGTTGTAGTCCAAAACACCTGGAGTGCCAAAGGTTCGCCACCACTGCCAACTGAGTTTAATATGGCTTTGTTGAATGAAGCATTATCCATGCTAAGTTACTAGAGTTTTGGAGTCTAGCCAGCATATTTCCCTAATTTCCCTAATTCATTAAGGTACCTGTGAAAGCTAGCAGTACGTGTTTCCCCCTTCAGTATTTGAATGGCGAGCAAGGCAATGGGGTATATGGGGAAAGAAGAAAGCCAAGAAAGGGAGAGTGATGAATTGCTTCTTCTGGAAAATGAGCTCCTAATTGATTGTTGCCAGCACCATTGAAAGCTCAACTTTAAGCTATGCAGAGACACAACATGGTTTCAGAGGTGCAAAGAGGAAGCAGTAAAAACTATTTTACTGGGGGGAAAGTCCCATCTGAGAGTTCAATGGTGAAAAGATTATAATTGTTTTTGTGAAATAAAGGTAATCCACAAAAAAGGAACTTGAAATCCATTTGCCAAAAGCTGTAGTCAAACTTGTCCATAGGCAATCGCTTTTACTTTCTTTTATTTGATTATTTTAATATGGTTTAGCTCTAGGTACCATCATTCATTCAGTTCTATCACAATTACACGACAGAGCATAAGATTGGACTGAAAAAGGTACAGCTCTTTTCTGGTAGCAGCAAGTGCTTCACAGGACTATAGGAAATTAGCTCCAGCAGGCTGAGCTTTTATGCCTCCAAGTTTGTGAGTTTTTTCCAAAGAGAAAGCATGAAGCAGCAGTGCCTTAAAACATTTTTCCTCCTGAGGACAGAGGTGAAACTGTTTCTCCACACACACAAAATTCAAGGTGCATAATACTCAAAGACAGCCAAGTTATTTTGGCACATAAGACAGAAAAACCCAGAAACACTTCCCACATTCCTGGCATTTATATGGAAATAAGTTTGTTTATTTGTTTTGACTTATAGGCATACGTATGAAAGGAATGCTTTGCTCCCCCAGCAAGCAGGATACTAATTTTACCAACCCTTGGAGGACAGGAGGCTGAGTCAGCCTTAAGCCAGCTATCTGAACCTGTCAGGTTCAAATGCAGGATTGGACTCGGGTCATGAGCAGAGACTTGAATGCAGTACTACAGATTAACCTCTGTGCTACAGTGATCATGGATCCAAATATTGCAGAACACTACGAAGTTTTCAGTGGTTTTCACCTTCCAGGTGGAACCAGAAGTAATAGACAATTTAGAAAGGGAATTATGAAACAAAGACAGAAGTGCAGTTTATAAGCAGCCTCACTCTTACTGACAGTAAGAAATGTCAGCTGCCTGGAAAACAGGGGACAGAAGAAAACCAACATAAAAGCTGCTATGCTTACCAAGCTTGAGGAACAAAGGTCAAGTACGGTATAGGGAAGAAAGGTAATTGCATACCATCAAGTCAATTCAGATTTGTGGCAGACCTATCCAGGGTTTTCTAGGTACAGGGTACTCAGAAATTATTTACTATTCCTTTCTTCCGGGGGCACTCTGGGACTGTGCAGCTCGTCCAAGGCTGTATGGACTGGCTCTGCTCCTGGGAAGGCCAGTGAGGAACAGAATCCGTTGAGCTATCCTGCCATCAGTATAGAGAACAAATGCATACTTTTCTTCCCTATGAAAATAGTTACCTTGTGAGCCCAGGATAGGGTCTGCAGATGCATCAAGCTTTGAAAACGTATGGTACTGTCTTCTCATGTTTTGCCTACCAACAAGTCATATGCCAGTCTACAGTCGCCTTTGGAGGACAACTGGGGAAATGGAAACAGAGACTAGACAGAAGATAGAGAACTCGGTGGATACTACAAATGACAAGACCCTCACAGAGTTCCAGTTATTGAGAGCCAAGGGTGTGGCTAGGGTGCTTGGATCTGTCTGTTCTACCACCATGCTGTTTGACCCTTGCCCTTCTTGGCTAATTGAAAGACCTGCCAGGGGAGTTTGCACCTGGGCCCCTGAGACTGTGAATGCCTCTTTAAGAGAGGGAGTGGTCCCTGCCACCTTGAAAGAGGCAGTAATTAGATCACTCCTTAAAAAAAAAATCTGAGCCCAGGGCTGGTGGTTAAGTACCAACCAGTAGCAAACCTTTCTTGGGCAAGGTGTTGGAACGGGTGGTGACCAGCAACTCCAGGTGCTGCTGGATGAAATGGATTTTTTGGATCCATTTCAATCAGGTTTCGGGATGGGCTTT
>JAHTLZ010003518.1:4907328-4927328 GCA_023846285.1 Phrynocephalus versicolor | reverse complement strand
GAAAGAAAATTTACCAATGTTGATCCACGCTCTTTTTCCATATTTGTTTTCCAAGCAGGTCTTAATCTCCAGCTGAGCTTGTTTCATCTCTGACAAAAAGTTTTCACCATTTCCTTTCAAACTTAAATAACTACCCAATAAGACCCACATTTTGGGTTCATTTCTGATTACACACTCCTGCTTTCTGGAGTATGGAATGGGAGTGAGACCTGGTATGGAACGGACTGATAGCAGAAAAGGAGGATTTCAAACAGGGGACGTTTGTTCCATGGCAATTACTGTTAAGAAATAGGAACTTTTTGAGTATGTAAAAGATAAGTGATCCAACTATGGAAAGATCACAGAATTGTATCCATCTAGAATTGTATCCCTCTAGAACTGATAGTCCCTATCAAGGATCTTGAAATCTAATATCCTAGCCAAGCATGAAAACAACAGCAAAAGCACAATATTCAACCACTGTTTAACATCTTTCCTTGAAAAGATAGCAGATCACCGTCTGAACTGGTCCATTCCATTATCTTTCAGGCAATTTCCCTGTCCATTTTCTCTGCATACTTCCTTCTTCATTGAGATACACAGAAATAGCGCTCACTTGATCACTAGGCAGATGGACAGACCAATAATGCTGATTCTTATTCAAACTTGGAAGCCAGTCATTAATAATAAACAGATTTTTGTAGTATTAATAAAAGCTCTACCACATGCAAGAATGTATTCCACTACAGAATAGAAAGAGGAGTTTGGTTTAGAAATGGGAATGAAATGGCAATATAGTGTTTTTGTTTTGTTTTGTTTCAGTCTCTATTTCAGTTCATTTCATTAATAACTTTTTTTAAAAAAAAATGGTCACAAAATGAAATTAAACGAAAATTCGTAAGCTTCATACGACTATAAATAATGAGGAACATTCCTATTTTATATTTAACAGGGAGACAACAGCCCTAAATTGAAGACCCTCAAACCTTTCAATCATTTTGCTTTCAAGCAAAGAACCCTCTGTAAGCAAGCTAAAAACCTAATGGCTAGCTGCTGCAAATAGAGATCGGAGAAATAAGCTCAACAGTTGATTGGCTACTGCAAGGGAAGGAATGAACTTTTTTGAAAATTATCCTCCACAGTCCTACTTAATCAGGAAAGGAAAATAATCAGTTAAAATCAACTTGAAGACAGTTAGTGAAGGGAAGAGCTCAGCTCCTGGCTAGCTTCAGGCAAATCAAGAGCAGAGATAAGCTATCTCAACAGGTGAGGCATGGGAAGGAAGAAAAACAAATCAATCAGTTTAAAAATAAACATCCTGTTCTCAAGAGGCTAGGACGAATCATTTCATTTCCAAAACAAAAAATGGTGTTTCATTTAATTTCTTGACAACACAATGTTTGCTGTTTCATTTCATTTTTTAAGGTTTTGTAAGCTTACAAAACAATAAAACAGCATGTCATTTTTGTAAGGCACCCATCCCTAGTTTGCTTGCCCTCAATTTTCAAGGTTTCTTTGCAACTTCTGAACTTTCTATCAAAGTTCAGAAAACTTGCTGTTTTCCTGTTCCAAGTTGTGTTACCTGAAAAGCTCAAGGTTGTTTTTGAAGCATGTTTCTGCTTCTTTTGCTTAAATGTTATTGAAACTGATATGTTACTGCCTGAAGGAAGCGTTCAGCAAAATTTGAATTCCCTTCATATTTTCCTCCTCTCTCCATGACTAAAACTGTGATCGGATTCTACCATTAATTTTAAAGCATGTCATTTTTTTGAACTGCTCAAGCATATTTGTGTTTTGCCCAGAGCGGAAGAAAGTGTGAAATACAAGTCTCAATATATTAATTACCCAGCTATTCTGCAAATTTCATGAAAGATAAAATAAGGATTTGATTTAAGCTCACAAAAATGCAAATAGATGAAATCTGCAATTTGCATTCTCTCTTTTTTCATATTCTTTAAATCTGGTGAATGACAGGCTTCTTTGTATTTTTGTGCCTGGGTGTCTTGATAACAGCACAAGAGGAGTGGTCTTCCAATTTCTCAGACTATGTATGGATCTTGTAGTCATATCACCTTACACACTGCTGATATTGATTATCTACACAGACTGGAACATCTGTTTAATTTGATTGAGCTCCAGTTTTCTGTCACAGTAAATGTGTATGGGGATATTTTATATTTCGATCCAACCTTTTCCTTCTTTCTACAAAGCAAAAGAGGTGCTTTATATGCTCTCTCTCTCTCTCTCTCTCTCTCTCACACACACACACACAAACTCCCTCCCTCCCTCCCTCCATCTACCCTCTCTCTTTGACATATTTTTCTTGCCTCTTGATCCCCAGTGGGGGAAATAAACAGATGTGCCCCCCTCTGCGTTGGCTTCCCCAATTTCCTTTATCCGCTTCCTCTTTTTTCTTGTGCCTTGCTCAGGCCCCAGCAGGAAGTTTGGGACAGAGAAACTGGGACAGAAGGAGCCACTGAGTGGTTCAATCCCTCACCATGGATTGGCACACCCGAGCACCTTGCAGGAAGGGAGAAGACCAGACTTTTAATGAAAATTAATTTGCACTCTCTTTTGAACTCAGTTGTCTTCCATATAAGTGGCCATATAGGCAGAGCGGGTCCAGCAGGGAGCCCTCTAATTGCAGTTCCATTTGAAATGCCTGTAGGTGGCACAGTTCAAAGCCACTGCCCAAAAAGGCTTTCCTTCATCAGTCAAGGCACTCATTTCTTCATCTTTTCTGGTTGTCCTGTAATGCTTGTTAAGCTATTTCAAAAATATAAAAAAATAAACAAGAGGTCTGCTTGAGAAGAAGAAGGAGAAAGAGAGGTGGTGGGGTGGTGGTAGGAATGTTTTGGCTTTGTGGAGAAAAGTGAGTCTGAATATTGCTTGTCCATATGTGTATCCTCCCTCATGAGGCAAGAGGGAAGGTGCTTCACCAAGCACCACTTTGCCTGTGTCTGATCGAATGTGTTCAGTCGGTCTTTACTTTCAGCATCAGTTCAAAGTGATCACATGAGTTTTCAAAAGCAGAAGAGTCTCTAGTGGGAAGGAAGAACTACCAATTGGGGCTGTGGAGCTCTCGGCTAAATGACATTTCCGATTGCATCATGCCATCAATGAACAAATGGAAATCAGCCAGTCCCAAACTGATAGTTTTCTTCCACATTTTTCTTGGATAGTCAAGCAGTTCTTATTTCTTGAACATGGAGAAGGAAGTGTTATTTCAAATACAGAAAGGAGAAAATAGGTTCGTTTCAGCTACATAATTTTATTTCTTGAAGTATAATACCTATATATATGTTTTAGAGTTAGTGTTCCTTTCCTTGCCTTGAGACATTTAGATATGTTATTAATTCTTCTTTCATTTTAATCAGACTTGCTCAGCACCCTAGTGTTAATATGCATTAAGTGCATTTTTAAATTGTTATAAAAATAAAAATCAATAAGTAATAGTAAAGTTCAGATATTGTTGAATGCAGCATCAGACTGAGGTTTTTGTTTTGTTTTGTTTTGTTTTGTTTTGAGCGAGAGGTTGAGAAAATGTTATGTATACTCAGTGCAATGTTTTGTGTACATGGGAAATGCAGAGAGCAGGGATGCATGGCTAGTTTAGAAACAGATATGTCATAGTCATGCTAGTTCAGCAAATTCCCCTGAAAAAAAAGTTTCCCAATCTCCTTCAGAATATTCTAGGGGTATTATACAGGGATCTCCCCTCTTGTTGTGCTAGCTGGACTGGGCTTAGAAATGAAAAGGCCTGAGACTGGTTAATTTCCTTTTAATTTCCTTGTATATGCAGACTCTACCCTCTGCCACTGCCTTTGAAGTCCTCAGATAACACATTCCAGATTCAGAAATGTCTCTTTAACATAAATGTGCAAATATTCTTTCTTGACTTCTTGAAAGCTAAAATAAATAGTAAACTAATAGATGCAACTCAAGAATGTCATTAGTTATAACTGTCTATAAAACTGGAATCTGTACAGAATGTAGTAACTCATCAACCTAATGCAAAAAGGGTATTTTTAGGGTCTCAAGGTTTTTGTCCTTCTCTATTTAGATGACTTAAATGATGTTGCTACACACAGCTAAGACATCACTTCATCTTTATCCTTTCATCATAACTAGCCAAACCAAAATATGAAGCACATAAGATGTACAGGTACATGAATGCAAGTACACACACACACAGAGAGAGAGAGAGAAAGAGAAAGAGAGAGAGAGAGAGAGGTATCTCATAAGACAAATTTAATTCATCCCATGGGGCAATTCATTCTACGAAAAGAAGCGCACCTCTTGGCTGGCAGCTGCTTCTGAGGCTTGGCTCACCTCCATCACCAGTGATGTTTGCGTGGGAAACGTCAGCGGTGGCATCATGGCTGGTCGAGGATCACTGCATTTTAAAAATAGCAATTTTTCAATAAATTTTTCATTTTTAAAAAAATTTGTGCCCATATCTAATTGTTAGCATGAAGATGGAAACCCAATCCCCTTGTATTGGGTAGCTGTCTGTGTGTCAGCCATAGATCAGAGCAAACTTTGAACTCTGGAGATCCAAATCACTTCTCTTGCTGGATATACAGACGAGGGAATAAATACAGTACACCACCCTTTGGCCAGTAGAAAGAAAAATGAACAAAAAAAAACCATCAAGTGGGGGGAGAAAGAGAATACTGTATGTCTGAAGAAGGCACATACACAGTTATGTGTTCCTGTCTTTCATCCTGCTGGTTATTCAGCACAACTCTGGAGCTGACAATTCCTATACCATGGATTGTCCTACTCCTGTCATATTAGAATTGTTCTGTACAGTAGACATTTTATGATTTTGGCTACACATACTGTACATTTATTTTGGCTATGTATGTTGTGTGTGTTTTAATATAGGCTTTAAGAACATCATTACTTTTATTGTTCTAGATCCTAAAGGATCCTAGATTAATTTTTATTCATTTCTTTTTTTCATAATTTTTTAAATAATAATACAAACAAATTGGCTGCTATCCAGCCAGAGTTTTAACTTGGGCAATGGGCACAGTTAGTAATGCACACACACTGAGCTTCTTCCACCTGTTTCGTTAATGGCAGCTTTCTGCTGTGGGGAATGGCAGAGACTGGCTGCAAAAGAAACCAGTGATGGAACCCCCCGTGGATCATGTCTGCTGCATCTCTGATTTCTAGCTAGCCTGCACAGAATAAGAATGAAAATTGCTGAAAATCTTTGTCTTCCCCCATTGGAAAAGAAGACTGAAAAGAAATCACACAGCCATGTTCAACATGACTCACAACAGCAACAAACCACAAGCATTGACTTAGGCTGCAATCATGCACACATTCACTTAAAATAAATATCACTGACTAATTTTAGTTTTAAATGAAATAAACTAAAGAGGATTTGCTTCTGACTAGACATGCTTGGGATTATACTCCTAGTAAAAATTCAGTCTTATTATTAATGGCGTCTTATTTTGTTAATTGACCATACAGGAAACAAATCATTGGATGTCTGGCCTTAATAGCAACAGAGGAATTTAGATCACCAGAGCTATCAAGAAATCTATTATTTGTAAAGATAACACATACAGCAGTTACTTCTAATAGTATTTGTACTTGCCAGATTTAATGCCAGCATATGATACAATATATTCCAGAAAATGTTTAGCAGAAGGAAATCAGTAAAACAGAAAAGTATGGTGTGTATTAAAAGAATTACCACATGTATTCAGTTCATTCAGATCTATTAAATTAGATGAACTATATCCTGATTAGATCCTGGACTAGGAGTGGGTATCTTTAGAAGTCCAGGTGCCATACACATCCATCCCTGGACCCTGAAGGGTCACGTTCAGTCCTGTGCCACTTACCTTTAGCACAGTTGTCCTACAAAAATGGTGAAGTTACTTGAAAAGCCTCTCATTCCCTCTAGAAAATGATATTTAACTATTGAGCAGGCCCAGGCCCCAGGGATACTGGGTCCTTTCGAAACCACAGCAAAACTGCCCCTATAGCTTTCAAGGACACGAGATGCGAGCCAAATTTTCTCCAAAACAATTTTTAATAGTGGGAGGGAGATTCAGGAGTACCAAAGGGGCAAGTTTTGAGCCCTGGGGAGTTCCATGTAGTCCACAGGCTGCAGGCTGCCCATCACTATCATAAACACTGGAAGGGGTTCCTGCGCACATTTCCTAGTCAAATCTAAATCTTATTCTCAAACGAGGATGTATCAGTACTAACACTTAAGGTGTTCTTTCAGGGATCTCCATTACTTCTACCTTTGCTCCAAGCTTTTGTCCATTCTGCTTCCAGATTTCATTTGAACATCAAGTGGAGAGCTCAGTGGTTTAGGTATCTGGCTTTGGGGGCAGAAGATAGGAGTTTGATTCCCCAGTGTGCCTCCTTGACAGGGGCTGGCCTTCATGATCCATAAGTTCCCTTCCACCTCTTGAGCTAGAAGAAGGAGAAGAAGAAGAAGAAGAAGAAGAAGAAGAAGAAGAAGAAGAAGAAGAAGAAGAAGTCAATGACAGCTTAACTGAATTTTCAAGTACAGTGGTGCCTTGTATAAAGGAATTAATTCATTCCAAATGAAATTCTGTTAAGCAAATTTCCCTTTATACAAATTTCCCATAAGAATGCATTGAAAACAAAGTGATCCCTAATCACAAGCATTTTATGTTGCACAGATTTGCCCCATAGGCGATTCTGTTAAGCAAATTGCCCCATCTCAGGAGTTTTTATGCTATACAGATTTTATGTTATACAAGCCATTTGTTATACAAGGGTCCACTGTATAGAAATTAAAAATATGAAAATATACTGTCAGGGGTTCTCATGAAGAAATGTAGGAAGTAAATTGATTTATATAATAATAGCTTCAGAAGTTGCAGCAGCAGTAACCACAAAGAGGCCATACTATAATTACCTTTTTTCTGATTCGTCCCCATCTCTAACCACTGTATATTTTAATGCATGTAACACTTGTTTCATTCCCTGCCTGACTTTGCCATCTTCCTCTAACAGTAAGTTGCAATTATAGTAAGCCCACTGAATCAATGGAATTTACAAACATTGTTGACCTATCAAATCCCCCATTATTCAAATGGATCAACTCAAGTTGTAGTTTACTGTTAGATTTCAGCCATTGAATTTTTTACAAGATGACTTTGTATTTTTATCACGCTGGATTTATGTTTGCATTTGTTTTTTTTTTATTTTGCTTTCTGTTGTGATGCTTCTTTTCTCAATTTTAAATCATTATTGTATTGTTTTCAAGTTGTATAATGCCTAGATACATATATTTGGACAAAACACACATGTGTATGTTTTACCAATCTGTATGCCTCTTCTGCTAACGTTACACTTATTTTAAGCTTGTGCCAACAAACAATAATGATGACAATGGACTTGCCCTGTGAATTGATGTGTGTGTATAATTATAAGAATTATATATAATGAAGCTTCCCAAACAGTTCTCCCAGCACCACCATCATTATCACTTTCTTCACAAAGCTTCATTACGCTCACAGCTCTCTTTCAATGTTCTAGTATTCTATGGTATGTAATATGCTAAATGATTCATTTTACCATTGGGGGCCTGGATTATGTGGACATTAAGTTTGAGGTAGCACAGTCAGAGTAAATTCTGCTTTGCTGTGACTTATAACCTTGGAATTGCAATTCTCTGCTATATTACTGAAGTGATTAGTTTGGAGCAGGAATGAATTTTGTTCTGATTCATTTGCTTTTGGTTTTTATTAAACAGTTCCATCTCTTGACAAAAGCTTTCTGTGAAAATAACTTGTTTATCCTTCAGGAGAATGAAAATTTTATTTTCAAATAAGATAGAGCCATTAATATAACAATTTTTAGTGAAAGAATAATGCTAACAACTATCTATTTGCGAAAATCTCTTTTCAGAAAAATGAAACTTGATATCACTTCACCATTCCAGTAACATTATTTTATATGATAGGATCACTCAAGTGGATCTTCCATACCTTACTGCTATTATTTGAAGTGGAGTAAATATTACTATTTCAGTAACTCTTTTCTGGTAGTGTTACAGCGATTCTATTTCTTTTGTTTCCCTTGGATTCTAAGACTGAAATTCTTAAATACGGTACAACAAGACAGGTATAGAAGATGATAATGTCATTAGTCCATGATGTTAAACAATTAATTTGAATTAAAGCTTCTTATCTTCCCCTTCCTAAGGCTCCCAGGATTCCTCATGATCTCTTTTTACTTTAAAAGATTTGGATGGTTTGTCACACGGGCAAATCTTTATTTTCAAAAAAAAGTTCTTGGACCACCAGTATGTTTTGAATATTAAAAGCTCTCCTTCTCATCTTGAGGATCCCAAAGATCTTTTCTTAGTCAAAACAGATCCCTAGGGAGACTTGTTGGTATATGTAGGTGGAGGTTAGGAAAGTTTTGATTAGATTACATTTTATTTATTTTTGTTTACTTTTTAAAATATTTTCACCCTTTCTCTTTAAAAGAGCCCAAATTAAAGATTGGCATTGTGTGAAGGTGACATCATAATCACTTAAACACATACACAAGATGATTTCAGCCTATATGTTCCATACACATCTGCACACCAAACCAGATAAAAGTTGCTTCCTGATGTCTATAAAATAATGTTGGACATCTGTCACTCCCCACAGTACTGTACAAGTCTGTTGTGAAGGGATGGGAGTGAAGCTTCTCTGGCTCATGAAACCTGTTGTTTCTTGTTGCATCCTAATTGGCTTGAGATCTCAGTCTTTCTCCTTGAATATGCTTACCTGAGCACTGAGGTCTGCTTTGGAGGCCCTTCTCTGTTTCACATTTGGGGATATGATACAAGGCATAAAACTACTAGATGCAGTTTTGGAGTATAATAAAGCCCTCCATTTGTAATCCTAACTGGTCTGCTAACTATCATATTTCAGGACCAAGTTAAAATAAACTCTCCATCCAAGCCTGGTTTTGACCAGTTATGGCTGGGTTATGCACCCTGACTTATCCACTTAAACCACTCTTGTTGTTGTTGCTGCTGCTGCTGCTGCTGCTGCTGCTGCTGCTGCTGCTGCTCTTCTTCTTCTTCTTCTTCTTCTTTTAAGTAAGTATCATTTTAAAGACGTACTTAATGTTATTTTTTTTACTGTACTCTACCCAAAGATATGGAAAATAGGAAAGAAGTAAAATATTTCAATGAACAAACAAATAATTTTGATTAATATGATGAGTGTTATAAATGTTATTCTGGAGTTCAAAGAATATGTGAGGTTTGAACTGTCTAGAGGCCACAGGGGCATCTGCCATGAGTCAATCATGGCAAGTAGACTTCCTTTCTTGTTAGGTGGAAACATTTTGCTACTCATCCAAGTAGCTTCTTCAGTTTGAGGAGGGTCTTTCTGAATGCCATTAAACATCTTTAACACCATGGCTTGCTTTGAAACTGTGAACAGTTGCCTCTTAATGTTCTAGTATCATATTGCTGTAAAAGGAACAGTTTACATTGAAAGGCTTCAATGTTTTGGGGCCCAATTGGAGCCTGTAGAAAAGAAACTATAAAGTCCCTTGTTTTTGACATTGTTACCTGGTGTGCATCTCAGTAAATCACAGCCTCAATTTGTTTCTCTTTCTATAGCCTCATAATGAACACATAAAACTAGGCCGGAGCTGGAAGTCTTCCAAGTAAGCAGCTTTCTTACACAATTAGGCTACCTTGTAAGCCTTGCACATTAACAATCTCCTTGGGCTGTTCATGTAGGATTACCAGCCAACTCTTCAGTAGATTTCCTTCTATCCTTTCACTTTCAGCAGCTGGACGTAAAGTCCACAAACACACATTAATGAGTCCAGTCTTGCACTACTGTCACTGCTGAAAACTGAAGGAAAGAATAGATAAAGACTCTGGCGACACAAGCACTGTGGTTTCAAAAGTACCTTTTTAAACTGAAGCATCAAGCAGGTTAAATAAAACAGATCCCTGTCAAAAGAATAAAGTCTAAAATTAAAAGGGAGATGTGGAAGCAGATAAAGATGGGATGAAATGAATATAAATGAAAATGTAAAGACAGTAAATGCAGTTACAGAAATACTTTGAAGACGTTTTCTAATTCTAGTGCCAAAGGAAGCTACAGGCTTCTTTGCCTCCCATCCAGAGGAACAGCAGGAAACCCCACTGTCTACGGGACCAAGCAGGCAGGAGCCAGGTAGCCTATATAAATGCCTGTGTCTGTCATGGCCCTCTTTCTCCTTTCTTTGAAGCATTCCTTCCTCCTACCCTGTGTTCAATGAGAATGGGAGTAGCTGGTCACAATTTTTTGTGCCCATGGTAATTTTGGCTGGTTCCCAATTGGACAAGGGAACTGGCATGTTTTCACCTATCCCGTTCTCACTAGGGGGGTTAAGGGATTAGCAATTTACAGTCACAATTTGGAAGGTAGTACAAAAGTTTAGAGGTTTCAGAATAGCTGAGGAGTAAGGCATTCAACTGGTGACAGGCAGCCCTCATCTAGTAATTGTGAAAGGAACAGAGTACAGTAAGAATAGTAAGAGATCACAGGAGACCATGGTTACTAATTTATTGGAGTGCTGTCTTTATGTAATTCAAATCCTGAAGTTTGGAAGAGTGATGAAAAAGTGGTCAGCACTCCTCTGAAGTAGACATTTTCTGAAACCAGGCATGCACTGGAGGTCAATAGGTTCTAGACCCAGACCTGATTGCAGTACAGACTGCACCCCCTTGTAAGTAGGGAGCTTAAGATTTAAGGTTAAAAGTTATTGAATAAAGTTTTGGCCCAGTTTTAAACCAATCCTTTGTGCATCGTCTCATTATTCTGGGCTGCGTGGACCAAGGCAAGACTTGAAAAGGAGATCAGAAGAAGGAGATCTGTTGGGTCTTTTTCACATTCTATACATTGTTGTTTATCTACCTTTCTTGTACTGTGATGATATCAATAAAAAATTAATTTAAAAAAAAGGAAGGAAAAGGGGGGGGGACAATCCATGCCAGGGTGTCAAGGGAATAATAACTTGGTAGATTATAACCAGATAGGTTTCTGCTGCAAGTGTCAGTGATAGAAGAAGAGTTATATTAATCAATGCAATCTGTGGGACAAAATTTCCACTTGAACCCAGTGCTTAATGCATTGTTCAGAACACAAAAACAATTACCTCCAATAGCTGTAAAATCATTTAAAGCTGCGATTGGCAGTCAGAAGAGGGACCTTCCAAAAAAGGGTTGTGACATTTTCATTCCCCAATTGTAGATGGTTGGGTTTTCTGACAATATATATATGTAGGTAAGATGGCTCTTTTCATGATGGGATGAGGGACAGATAAATGCTGTGAAAGCGGCAAGTTACAGCATGCCTCTTTTGTAGCATAGAAAAAATAGTCTTCTCTGCATGATATCCACATGGCTGTACATAATATGATTATCCAGTTTGTCAAATAAAAATAATTAATTTATTCATTCATTCATTTATTGTCTTTATATATCAACCATTTGGCAGCAAGACCATTTCCAAATCATTACACTGCTAGAACTGTAGACTTCTCTTCGAATTTGTCCATAGTGCAGAGTTATCCAGGCACTACGCTATTCTTTCAAAACTGTATGAGAAATAGTTCTTAACCCAAGTCCTTGTCTTAGGCAAAATTTAAAAAATATATTACCTCTCAAATAATATTGTTTTAGAACTCCTTTTACAGAGTTCTTTGCATAAGGCAAGTTCCATGTTCAGGATAATCTTCTGCTATTCACAGCATGTTTGTAGATATATCACACGAAAAACAGCTGGTGCAAACAGAGTTTGTAAGATGGTGATGTTGAGCCTGTTTTGCAAGGGACTTGAATTATTTCTCCCTGACCATAGGGAGTGCATCTCAATGTCTGTTTTTCTTCCAGGATATTAAATCTCTGCCTCCTTCTCTCTTCTTCCCTTCCTCCCTTCCTGACACCAACAGCATATATAATACTTAAGAATAACAATATGACTTGCATATTTCCTGGCAAAATTCTATAAAGAATACTTTAAATTATTGATTAGACTGAGTCAATGCTTCCACAAACATTTTTCTTTCCACTGAAATACATATGTGCTATAGCCCCAATACAACAGGGGTTTCCTTCCCTCGCCTCCATGCTGCTGCCCTGCGTGCTACACAAAAAGCTAGTCTATGTTGGAGTTTTATTTACAACCTCACAATCACAATCACAAAAACCTTTATTGGCATGAAATATAAGAACAGATGCAGCAAAACATGGAATAAAAAGGTAGGAAGTAAATAAATAAATAGATAAAGGATGGTTAAAAGATTGAGTTAGAAGTCGGCCTTGGACCCAAACTAATTATTAACATATAAAACAATTATTAATATATAAAACAGGCCAAGCATTCTGCCACTGAGACTGTCAATTCAGGAAATTTGTCATCGAGAAGACGCTTTGTTATACTCTCTGGGACCCAGAGAAATTGGAAATATAAGGGGTCAGAAACTGAAGGCGGGGCTTGTTGTGGGTGGGACAGGAAAGGAGGATATGAGAGGTTGGGTCAGGTTCCAGTAAGCATAGTAAGTAACCTCATATGATGTCTCAACCACAGGAAGGGCCTTTTCTGTGCTGGGGCAATTGTCTCTCTATCCACCACTAACCAATAGGTTCTTCCAGCTTTTGAAATTCAAAGCGGTTGAGTGATGCATGTCTCTCTCTCATCAGTTGGTGGCAGTTGTATATTACTGTTGACATATTTGATTGGCTGCTAATATGTTGTTAGTCTGTGGAACTCCCTGCCACAGGATGTGGTGATGGCATCTGGCCTGGATGCCTACAAAAGGGGATTGGACAGATTCCTAGATGAAAAGTCCATCATAGGTTACAAACCATGAGGGAGATGTATCATCTCCAAGCTTAAAACTGGCTGTACATCAAGGACCAGATGCAGGGGAGTGGTATCAGGAGACAGATATCTAGTCTCGTGCACTCCCAGATGCATCTGGTGGGGCCACTGTGAGATACAGGAAGCTGGACTATATGGGCCTTTGGCCTGATCCAGCATGGCTCTTCTTATTTATTTATTTATTTATTTATTTATTACACTTGTATACCGCCCCATTCCCACAAAGGGGACTCTGGGCGGTTCACAACATACAGATAAAACAGGTAAAAGTCAATACCGAGAACAGTAACAGTAAGAGATAAAATCCAAGAGCAATTAGGCGGGGGAAAAAAAAAAGTTATTACACAGGTCCCTATGCATCGCCGTAGGCTTCTCGAAAAAGAAAGGTCTTAAGATTCTTCTTAAAAGCCGCCAGCGATGGAGCCTGCCGCAGTTCACTGGGAAGACGATTCCAGATGGAAGGAGCCACCACCGAGAAGGCCCGCCCACGAGTGCTCGCCCTACGGGCCTCCCTCGGGGTGACTGTCCGCAGTGAAAGAGCCACCGAGGCACGGGTGGGTCGGGCCAGATCTAATTGCCGGGTGAGACGCTCCGTCAAATAAGATGGGGCCAAGCCATGGAGGGTTTTGTAAGTCAAAACCAACACCTTGAACCTTATTCGGGAGGCAACGGGTAACCAGTGTAGGCGGACCAGGATAGGGGTGGCGCGGTCATAACGGCGTGCGCCAACCACCAGCCTGGCTGCCGTATTCTGGACCCGCTGCAATCGCCGAACAAGGTTCAAGGGGAGCCCCATGTAGAGAGCGTTGCAGTAATCCAGCCTCGACATGACCAGCGCCTCTACCACAGTCCTCAGGGAACTCTCGTCGAGGTACGGGCGAATCTGGGCGATAAGCCTTAGATGGTAAAAGTCCGACCTGACCACGGCTGACACCTGGGGTTCCAGGGTCAGGTCCGGGTCCAGGACGACGCCCAGATTCCTCACTCTTTGCGCCAGCTGGGGGGCGGACCCACCCAAGCTGGGAAGAGGGCCACAGTACCCCTCCGAAGAGCCCCCGAAGAACATAACCTCGGTCTTGCCTGGGTTGAGCCGGAGCCTGTGAGTCCTGGTCCAATCCAGTACCGCAGCCAGGCAGCGATCAAGGGTCCGGACGGCCTCCACTGCACAGGTGGAAAAGGAGAGATAGAGCTGCGTGTCATCAGCATACTGATGACAGCAGACTCCATAACTCCGGATGATCTCAGCCAGCGGCTTCATATAGATGTTAAAGAGCATTGGGGAGAGTGACGACCCCTGCGGCACCCCACAAGGGAGTGTCCAGGGAGCCGACAACTCACCATCCAAGCTCACTCGCTGGGTGCGGCCCCCAAGGAAGGACCGGAACCAGGCCAAGGCCTGGCCTCCAATCCCAACCTCCGAGAGCCGCTCCAGCAGGATACCGTGGTCGACGGTATCAAAAGCCGCTGACAGGTCGAGGAGGACCAGCAGGGTAGAGCAACCCCTGTCAGCCCTCCTCAACAGATCATCATGCAGCGCGACCAGGACCGTCTCGGTCCTATGACGCGGCCTGAACCCGGACTGGAAAGGATCCAAGACATGGTTCTCCTCCAGGAACGACTGAAGACGCAGGGCGGCGACTCGCTCAATCACCTTGCCCAAAAAGGGAACATTGGCTATGGGACGATAGTTGGACAAATCGTCCACAGCCAAGCCGGGTCTTTTAATAATGGGCTTCACAACCGTCTCCTTCAGAAGACTGGGAAAGATACCGTCTCTGAAGGAGGCCGAGGCAATCAGTGAAGCCCATTTCGGCATGCTCCCCCCTGCGCTCTTAATCAACCAGGCAGGGCAAGGGTCGAACGGAGAGGCCGCAGGCCTGCAGTGTCCCAGCGCCCTGGAGGCGTCCACAGGTGTAACAGGCCCGAACTCAACAAACCGAGGCGACCGAGGCGGCCCGATGCTGGCCATGACAGGGGCCGGATCAGAGCAACCGGTGTCCAGCTCGGAGCGGATGGCCTCTATCTTAGATTTATCTTATGTTCTTATGTTCTTATGTGTGCAGTAGAGATGGGCACGACTAGGGAAAATGACATTTTCGAGTTGTCGTGTGTCAGAGGCGGCCCATGTTGGCTCGTTTCCGTTTTTCGCGAAATTTCACAGAAATTTGTCATTTCATTTTTCGGTTTTTCATCTGTCGTTATACTGGTTTAGGGGGGGTTGTGGGCTCCTGGAGGCACCTCTGTGGGGTGGGTGCCTCCTCTGGCCCGCTATGAAGGGAAAGCAGGCTCCTGGAGGCACCTCTCTGGGGTGGGTGCCTCCTATCCTCACCCGCCGGCGCTGCTACAAAAGGGCATGCGTAGCCAATTGGATATGAATACCAAGTTGCAGACGCAGCAGACTGGCAGAGGCACCCCTCTTTTGGGGGTGCCTTCCCTGCATCAGTCAGTGAGAGACAGGCACTCGGACAGGGTTTGTATGGCACACAAATGCTGCTGCAGGAGTCAGCCAGAGCCACAAGTGACGGACTGGCAGACTCTCCCTGCATCCGCTGTGTCTCACTAAGAAGGGAAGCGTACTTGCGTACCGTGCAATGCAAGTACAGATCTGGTTTAGGGGGACAGAGGGTTAGCACAAGGGCTAGGGTTAGGGTTACAGGTAAGGTTACGGTGAGTATTGGGGTGCACCTCTGGGTGCCTCTCTGACCCACTTAGAAGGACAGTGTACTGGCGTATGGGTTAGGCTTAGGGTTAGTGTTAGGGTTCGGGCTAGGGTTAGTGGGCTTTTTATGCCCGATTGGCACATCCCAGAAGTCTCTGTGGTCAACCTGGCCAAGTGGCCATGCGATTGGTGGAATGCCTCCAAAAATTTGCATGGTCCACTCCCATGGCCAGCCCATCATTGCGCACGCGCAGGTGTAAAATAAATAAAATAAAATAAAATAAAATAAAATAAAATAAAATAAAATAAAATCAACGGAGAGAGGACAGAGGAGACATTTTGTTGCAAGAAAAACCCACTGCTACTGTAAAAATTCTGGCAGTTTTAAAATAGCAATTTTTGCATGTTTCTGAGGTGCTTGTGTGTGTTTTTGGACCACGAACGATTTCAAAAAAAATATTGTGGTCACCACGCCGCCCCGTTTTCGACCCCCCGCCCGCACCGCATGGCATGGCGAGGCGAGTCCGGCTTGTTGCTTGCGAAGTTGCGAGTCCCCCCACCAGAACAGCCCATGACAGGAGGGGGGAAGGCCGGGGACCCCCCCCCCAGAAACCACCCCTCTAGTAGGTGCCCTCTCAGACAGGCAGGCATATTTTTGCCTGCTTTTTTGGCCGGGAACCGGGTTTTTTATTTTTAAAACTTTTTTTCTGTGCCGCCGCTTGGCGAGTTGGTGATGGCGAGACGACGAGGATGCCCCCCCTAGCCTGGTGCAAGGCAGCAGCCCAGGACAGGAGAGGGGGGAGGCCGGGGACCCCCCCCAGAAACCACCCCTCTGGTAGGTGCCCTCTCAGACAGGCAGGCATATTTTTGCCTGCTTTTTGGGCTGGGAACCGGGGCGGGGGTTTTAAAACTTTTTTTCTGTGCCGCTTGAATTGCGGCGGCCGGCGGCGAGTCCGGCTTGTTGCGGCGAGCGACTGCGAGACAACGAGGATTTTCCCCACCAGAGCAGCCCAGGACAGGAGAGGGGGGAGGCCGGGGACCCCCCCCCAGAAATCACCCCTCTGGTAGGTGAACTCACTCAGGCAGGCATATTTTCGCCTGCTTTTTGGCCGGGAATTGGGGTTTTTTTAACTTTTAAAAACTTTTTTTCTGTGCCGCTTGGCATCGCGGGATCGCCGCGATGCCAGGAACGACAACGAAAAATCAGACCCATTTTTTCTTTTGTCAGTTCGAGTTCAAGTTCTGGGGGAGTAATTGTCGTTACCGTTTCTGTTCCGTAATGGAAATGAGTAATGGAAATGGAAACGAGAATTTCGTCAGGTCGTGCCCATGTCTAGTGTGCAGTAAAGAAAGCAGTATACATAAGACTGTATTTTCAAGAAAGTATAAAGTTTTTATACTCTTATTTTATTTTTTACAAAGGTCTAAGAGTGAGTTACTGTGACTTTAATTGTTAGTAAATGAGAAATGGGTGTACTCCATGAAACATGAAAGCTATAATTTTATCAGAAATGCAACAGTCTAGAAGGTTTCAAAGCTCTCTGGGGCCAGAATTTGGGTATGTGGAGAAATACACAAGAGAGAATAAATTTCCCCTTGTCTGATTCCACTGACATAAACAGTGCTGTTAGTCTCTCTCTAGATTCAAACCTCTGGAAAAGATGCAAGAAGCAGAGTTGATAATGGGATGAAAAAATGTCAAGAGAAATGTGGCATACAAACAAATAAATAACTATGTAAAAAGTAAGTGAATAAACCCGGCATACAGTCACAATGGTACCAATTTGTTTTTCTAGATTTGTATTTACATTCTAAATTTTAATCCTAGTTGCTTTCTTGGGATTTTTTCCCTTCATTCTTTTCGTATTAATGTAATGCATGCCCAGGGCTGGTCCTACTGTTAGGCAGAGGAAGGCAAACTCTTCAAGTAGCAAATGCATTTCCCTACATTTTTCTGACATGTCCATAACAGTAACACAACACATGAACCGCATGCAGTGCAATGGACCATGTTCACAGGAGACTTTAACAGTAGCAATAGTAGGCATTCAGCTGTCTCTGTTTAATGAGTAAGGCAGTGGTCCCCAAGCTTGGGTAACCCAGGTGTTATTGGACTACAGCTTCCAGGAACCCTGGCCAGCACAGATAGTGGTGAAGTGCCCACCCAGAGGCAGCAACTGGAGGAGGCAGGGCAGGGAAGCCACGACAGTGCCTATGAGTGGGCATCTACCAGAATAGGCCATGCAGGAAAGCACAGAACACCTGTTTGCCTGAAGGATGAACCACAAATTCATCCCAATCTCTAGTTCTATGTGTGAAGTGGTGTGGGGCGGCATATCAGCAGAACACTTTGCTTTGTTTTTACTGGAAACCAGTGGTGTAAGACAAGAAGTTCCTTTTCACAAATAACATTCCAAGTGTGACAAACAACCCATCAATCAATAAGGTATCTTCTTTTTGTCCTTTGTTGAAATACTTTCATGAAATAATGAATGTGGAAGGTAAAAGCATGAAGTGCCACTGAGGCCATAGTCTCTTCAATGTTTTCAAGCTTCTGTGGCGAGGCTGTTTCTGAGCCCAGCGCATACTGAAGTTAATTGTGTGGTGAGAAGCAAAGGGACTGGGACTAGTAGTGACCATGCAAGCCTAGAGAAGTTTGTTTTAATAAAGAAATCAGTGCTTTTATCTCTGAGGAAAATCTTGGCTTAGAGAAACTTTCTAGGGATAACAGATGGTCAACAATTTAATAATAATGTGCCAGACTTGACACATTACCTAAGGGAACAGAGTTGGTGACAAAAACTAATATCGCACAGTAATGTCATAAAGCAAGGTGGGATTGGAGCTGCATCATTAACATATGTTGATAAAAACTACTAATTAGATGTTAAGCTCCCCAAAAACCTGCCTGTGTGAAAGTTCTAAGTGTTAAGGTATATACCCCAAATGTATACAAACATATTGCAACTGGTGGCAACTGGAAACAGTCATTCAGGAGCCAGGCTCACATCTAGGTAGTAATCGTGTGGTTAATTAAATGTGCCTTTCACATTAAATATAATGAGTCTGGAGGCTATTTAACAGGTAGAAGCATGCAGCTCTTATTTGCCCTGTAAAAAAGAATCCACATCACTGAAATAAAATGGAATGATGAGATACCATTTAGAACTTCAGAGGTGGTTTAGTATGTCCAGTGATTCAAATTTTAATTGAAAATCCTATCATACTTTCAATGCTTCAAAATTCATCTTGGTAGCTATATCAGAATTTATCCCACTATTCGGGAGGTTTTGTTCTTTGTCTGTCTTATACCAAACAGTCTCCTAAATTGTCACGGTCTCAGAACAGGAAGTAGTTTTGAAGTAAAACGGATGCCCTGAAAATTTGGAGAAATAAGGATGCCTGGAGGGAAATGGGACAATTTACTCACCCTCAACTGGCCAGGAATTTTTTAATATTTGAAGCATAGAAGGAAAAGATGCCTTTCCACCTTCTAGGGCATATAGCACCCAAGATTGAAGAAATCCTCAAGTAGATGTTTGAATGTCCATGATAATAAGAAAACATTATTAATTAATATCTAACTTTTTTATCTCTTTTCAGGACTCATCCTCTTTCCTTAGAGTTCAGCTGCTTCACTCTCTTTAATGATCATTCTACCCTATTGTGTGGCATGTGAACACTATAATACCTGATCTTTTCTTCAATTTTAATTCTTTTATCCTTTCATTCAGAATTATTATTTCTGCCTTGAGCAATGTGTTAAGGTTTTTCAACTTTTACTCATTATAGACACTACTGGTCCCATGCTGCATAGTATGTAATCAGATTATATATAGATTTGTCAATTTCCTAATTTTAAAACTAAAGAGCTGAAGAAAACATCAAGGTACCATATGAAGATCTACAAATATGGAGGAAGAATGGTATAGAGAGTTTAAAAATTATTCATTATGACCCTTTTTTTAAAAAACAAAAAAAAATGCAAACAACGAAAAAAGGAAAGAATGAAGAAATGTACTACAGAAGGCTTTTTAATGAAAACAATAAAGAAAAGGTTGATTCAAAGTTGATTCATACATCATTCATGTGATATTTAAAATTATCAAACAGTAATCAGAATGTATATAGCTTTTTATCATTAGTCATCATGATTCATAGCATTCTCAAATGAAATTATAAACATAAGCTTTTGCATCAAGGAACTACTGAAGAATGGAAGCCAAACTCACAAACCTAGACAAAATCATGTATAAACAAATATGGAGAAGCAAGTTTTGTCAATCCTAACTTTAGACATTGATTAATTATAGTTACAGTTATAGTTACAGCTACAGCTAATTACACTCTGAAGCCATTCTTGTCAAGGAGTTGTATAAGCTTCCTTACAATAAGACTGCAAAGATTCCTGGTCATCATAAGAACATAAGAACATAAGAAGAGCCATGCTGGATCAGGCCAAAGGC
>JAHTLZ010003518.1:4888938-4907288 GCA_023846285.1 Phrynocephalus versicolor | reverse complement strand
ACTACTACTACTACTACTACTACTACTACTACTACTACTACTACTACTACTACTACTACTACTACTACTACTTTCTTTTTATGCTGCCTTTCTCCCCTAAGGGACCCAAGGTGACAGTAAAAGCTAGACAGCCAACAGGGGAAAAATTAATTTGTTCAAAATATAGCACTAGACAAGAACTTTGCAGAAACCATGGACTGCCAAAAAGACAAGCAAATGGATCTTAGATCAAATAAATCTATAAAACCCACTAGAAGCAACTATGATGAAACTGAGGCTGTCATATATTAGATACATAATTAGAAGAGAAGACTTGATGGGGAAGAAAATAATGGTAAGCAAAGCTGGAGGCAACAGGAAAAGAAGAAAACCAACTAGGGGGTGAGTGACTCAATAAATAAAAGCATGACTTTGAGTTTTCAAGAGTTGAGCAAGGTTGATAATGAGAGGATATTTTGGATACCACTCATTCTTAGGGTTGTCCTAAGATGGAGCCAACTTGACAGCACATAATCACATAATAAGGGCCTTTTCACACGACCCCTAAGATCCGCTGGCCCCTTAAATTTGGACCAGAGATCTTGGGGGTTCGTTGCTGTTCCTCCATCCCCACCCCTCCGCACTTCCTTGATCCTGTCTGTGGGAGGGGAGGGAGGAAAAAAGGGACAAAAGAATAAAGGCTTACCTCCCGGTGCCGGTGGAAGCTGCCGGGGAGCCCCGTCACTTCCTGATTCCTTCTCTTAAAGGGGTGGGAGGCAAAAAACAACAACAAAAAGAAGCGAGGAGAGCCCGGCACATCCGCATCAAGGAATTTTCACCTTACAAAAGCAGGTACAAGAAAAGTGTGCTGGGTCGTGCTTAGGTGGGCGGGGTCGCACTTAATTTCCTCTAAACTCTGGAGTTGGTGGGGAAACATTTTTAAGCTTCGGAGCTGGGTGCCATTTGCCCCGGAGTTTAGGGGTCATGTATAAACGCCCAATAAAAATGATCAAGGTATAAGGACAAGGATTTAGGTGAATACTATATATACCCAAGGAGGGTGAAGGAAGTTTATCTCAAACACATTTAACATATTTAATACTATTTCAGCTTCCTTTGCTGTCTACCTCAATTGGCTGTCTTTATGGTTTCTCCATTCCAGTTCCATATCACTTTCAAAGGGATAGCCCTTTCAACACATTCATGTTGTAAAAGATATACAATACCACTTCATCTATCACTACTTCTCTGAATTCCCTCTTCCTTTTAGGCCAAAATTTACCAAGCCATTTCCAATAAGTTGCAACCAACCAGTTTCAAGAGCTGCAACAACCTACATGTATCTTGAACTGCCCCCATTTAGTATCTCTTAGGGCCAATCGACAAGTTTATTGTTCAGGTGGTAAATATTCTGTTTTCAAATAGGAGTCTATTTCTATGAAGCAACTCCTTACAGCGAAGAACTGAAAAATGACCATGGCATTAGCAAATGCTTGAAAACTAAAATTTTCTCTGCCCTGGCAAGTTTTCAGTATTTCAGATGGGGCTTCTAAAATAAAAGATTCCTCCAGTGGAGATGAATTGATTACTTCACTATAACAATTTCGCATATACAGCTGTAGAATTTTTTTGAAATAAGAAAGTATAGGAAAGACATTTCTTGCTTTGAGCTGTGCAACTTTCCCTACAATAAGAGAATGCTATAATTAAAAAAAAACAAGGCTGAGGTAAACTATGACAATATGACTGAATATGGTGAACAGCAGCACATTTACCTAGCTTTAGTCATTCATTTCTGTCAATACAAGATCCTCTGTTATATCAGGGCTTATATTTTATCTTGAGCATGTATTTCTTAGGCCTTCACAATAGCCTTCCTAGCAAATGCTTTTCTTCATTTGCTGCCTTCCCTCTCCCTCTCCCTGGTTCCATTTCTTTGCTTCAGGCTCTTCAAACCTCATACTGGGATTTGGAAGACCCATTTTGAACAAATTGCTTTAATTAAAATAGTAATTCTCAGCCCCAAGAGATGTAAACTATTAGCGTGTTGCCAGGAGGGTCTTACACTAATGGAGGGCAATGAACAATTAGAGACAATCTGGTGCAGAATCTCAGAAAGAAAGAAAAACATGCACTCTGGAAAAATTAGAACCTTCATTAGCCAAAATTAACATTTGCACGACTCCTCACAACAATGATATGCCAACTACAGTTGTCAAAAACTGTAAAGATACACAATTCCCATTTTGAGAATTGCCTCAGAAGTGCATTGTTGCTGGTAATATGCCAGTGATCGGCCATTTTTAAAATATGAAACAATGGACCAACCATAGCATGGAAAAGTTGATTTGGCATACCATTCCCAGAATCCTTCACCATTTTTACAGCTGTTTGGTGATTTTGTAGTAAAAGAGATGGAGCTACAAAGAATCAGGCCTTCCCCAAATAATCTACTGGGAGCCCATAAATTTTTGGGGCATTTTTGTACTCATATCTTTCAAGGTTGCTATAAGCACTCAAGCACTTACCATAGTGGAGTTTTATTAACTCCCCAGAAGCACACAGAGTCAGAGTGGACTAAGAGTGGCTCTCACACACAGGTTCCCTGTGGAAGAGTAGAGTCAAGTTGATTGCTGTTAAGCTAAACCTGACATTTAGACATTTTGTCAGGAGTGTCCCTAAAGGTCTAGATTGTCATACTCCCAAACAAAGCACTCTGGGAGTGATCAGTGTTTGCTTTTTCATTACTCAATACTTCCTTATTTCATGAACAAGTGCTTTATTTCACACATTTGAGGTGCCTGCTTCATACTGCAGCCATCAAAAGATGACTCATTCATAATGCCCTAAACAAATCCTGACTTCAGAAGCATAAAAAATATCTGTTTACAAAAAACAAAACAGAATTACTTCAGATGGGGCATGCTTAAAAAAAAAGAACTAGGGATTTTACTGGTGCAAAGAATGATGTTACTAGAGGTGGGCATGAAACAATTTTTATTTTGTTTTCGTTATTTGTTTCATTACATAACAAAATGAATAACGAACCACATTTTAAAACAGAAACAAAATGAAATGAAATGGAAAATTTTGTTTCATTTTGTTTCATTGTCGGTAATGGCTGCGAAATTCACTGAAATAAAAGGCTTTTTAAAACACTTTAAAAACCTACTTTAATGAATTAAAAATGATTAGGTATTTAATAAATATGACTGATAAGCCCTACCACGTTGATGTCCAGTGCTTAAAACAAGTTAATCTGTGTGTACTCTGATCATTTTAATATTATTTTTAAAGAATTTCTTTTAATGTGCAAGGGTGAGGATTTAAATGGCAGCTAACTAGCAGAGGCTAATAAATTCCTTTCTCTCTTTTATTTTTGAGTTGATTTGTGTGTAAAACACTACTATGATTTATATTTATCATTTATTTATTTTTTACTTTTTAAGATTATTTTATTTTGTTACTGTACAAGGGGAAAATAAGTTTTAATGCATAGGCAAAGATATTCCCTTCCCTCTCTATTTTTTTTTTGAGATGATTTCTGTTTAAAACAGTATTATTTAGATTGATATTTAATTTTTTTAAACATGCAGCTGAACAGCACATGGCTTTGTTTCTTGGACCTGTTGCAAACTTGCAATATTGGGAACCAATTGCAAGCTCTGCTTTCAGTGGGTGTGTCTTCTGGCTAATTGTCTGCTGACAGAGCCTATAAAAGCCCTTGCACTCTGTCTCTCATTTTGTAATCTCTGGAGGAGTGAGTAGGCAAGAGACTGCTCCCAGACTCCAAGTCAGTTGGCTGGCCGGCTCTGGCTGGCTGTCTGGTTTCTTTCTTGGTTTTAGTGCTGCTGCTGCTGCTGAGTGCTGTGCTGTGCCGTGTGCCAGTGCTGCTAACCCGTCTCATTCACAGTCTCTGTGTGTGTGTGTGTGTGTGACAGAGGCAGGTTGGACTGAAGGTTATAGCAATCTGCACAGCCAGCTATAAAAAAAAGTTTAAAAATAGAATAAACCCCCTTTTTATTTTATGTGGAATTGGGTTTACTTTGCTTAGTGGAGGGTGTGAGCATAACAGGCCTGCACAACAGGTAAACTGCAGGCTACCGGTAGCCCAAGAAGGGTTCAAAAGTAGTCCACCAGCCATCAAAAAAGAAAGTGAGGGGATAAGTTCTCCATCCATTCCTCCCCCATCCCAAGGAACCCTACTGCCCCAGGAAAGTTCTGGGTCTGCCAGCCCACTGTCTCAGCTGAGTGAGGCAGTTCAAGTGCCATGGCACACTGAAATCTGTTCCCTCCAGAACAGATTAATTGGTTTTCAATGCATTCCTTTGGGGAATCACTGCTCTACTTACATTTTTTTTTAAAACTTATGAGCATGTGCTCAGAATGGATCAAATTCATAAATAGAGGTTTTAGTGTAGTAGCCCTCAAGCACTTTGGGCCGGAAAAAGTAGACCGTGGCCTGTTTAAAGTTGAACAGCCCTGTTATATAATATTTCTTCCTGTGTGTTGTCCCCCAAACCATTGTCCCCCAGTTATTCTACATCCCACCCCACCCAAACATGGATCACACAGGGGCTGTGATCCAAGGCACCGGTCATCCAGCCCCTTTCTTTTCTATTTCCTCTTTATTATTTGAAAACGAAGAGGGCCAAGGGGAAAGCTACCCCAACAAAACGGAGGCATTGACTCTTCTGGCAGGCCAAGCCCAGCAGTGCTGCTAGTGACTCTGGTGCGACCACCAGTCACACTACCACCACCATTAGCAGTGCTGAGGTAGGAGCATCTGACCCTGCCACTGTGGGCAGCAGGGCAGAGCAGATGCCACTTACCTACTCCCCCATTGTTTGAGGAGTCAGAATCCTCCCAGGGCTCAGTCCACCTTGAGCTGGAGGATTCTGAGCACATTTTGGCTGGCAGGGAGGGGGCTTTCTTTGCTCCCAAGCCCACTCCTCCTACCTCCCAGTCCAGCAGCAGCGACCAGTCATCTCCCCAGGGTGTGACTCAGGCCACCACTGAGGCAGACTCTGCAGAAGGCAGCTGCTTGCACAAGCCTCAAGGCTCTCTGTAGCAGCACTTTGAGAGCAAACAAGACCCAAGGCTTGTAAAATGCAAGCAATGCAAGGTAGTGGTGTGCAGGGGCAATGATCCAAGGCACCTGTCATCCAGTGCCTTGAGGAGCCACCTGCTAAGGAAGCAGGCACTGGACCATCTGGAACTGTGAGGAAGAGAGGAATAGGAGAGGCAGGCAGGGGGTGGAGGCTGGGGATACCCAACCAGGAACCTCCACTGAGAGAGCTGAGAGGCAGGCCACTCTGCATGAAGTGGTGCCTCTCAGTGGAGGTTTCTTGAGCCAGCGTGCTAGGGGCAAGGCCCAGGAGGCCACCTGCCTGTTCACTCTCACTGGTTATTTGGGTCTATAGAGGCCCAATGTTTCAGGCTTTCCCTGGCCAATCCCAGGAAGAGCCCAATTGCTCTAAAGCCTTGTAGGAACCCAAAACATACACTCTGCCATGTCTTGGTTCTAGTGGTGTGAGTCACTCAGGTGCCTTTTGGGTGACTTGGAGCCCTTTTGGGGGGAGCCCTAAACTCTCTGCCTGCCTGTTGGTGTCTTATGGGGTTGGAGTCACTCAGGTGCCTTTTGGGTGCCTTGGAGCCCTTTTGGGGGGAGCCCTAAACTCTCTGCCTGCCTCAGTTGTTGTCTTATGGGGTTGGAGCCACTCAGCTGCCTTTTGGGTGATGTAGAGCCCTTTGGGGGGAGCCCTAAACTCTCTGCCTGCCTCAGTGGGTATCTTATTGGGTTGGAGTCACTCAGCTGACTATGGGTGACTTGGAGCCCAAAACACAGCCTCTGTGAGTGGCTTCCTTCTTTGGGGACAAAACAATTTAGAAACCAACAACATTAATAATTAAATAATATTTTAATAATGGCTGATCCAAATTCCAATGTTGATGTCCACAGTCCACCAGTCAGCTTAATAACAATTAATTAACTTTAAAATATTTTTATGTATTATTTCAATATTTTTTTAATTTTCTTAATTTTTTTCCAAACATAATTTTACATATTTTTTAAAAAATACTGTAGAGAGAGACAGACAGAAACAGTCACACAGTGTAAATTGGGGGAAATCAAAAATGAAATGAAACAAAAAAAACCCAAAATATTTTTTTCTTTAAAATTCATTGAAAATGAAACAAAATGAAACAAAACACCATTTTTGCATTTCGTGCCCACCTCTAGATGTTACTTATCCTCTTTGGCATATTTCATTTATTGCTGCTGTATTAGTAATTAAATTATATTCAGTAGAAGTGTTTAGAATGGGAATCACTAGAGAAATCAAGGTTTTTAAAAAGGCTTCTCTGAAGGATGTTTAAACAGCCGTTCCACAAGGGCAAATTATAAATTATGGTTTCCCTCAGCAGTCTCTCTGACAACAACCAGAGAATACTAAATTGAAAGCATAAGGGACGTGTTGTAGCAAAATGTTTTGCTTTATTTTTTATTTCAAATGGGGCTTCATAGATGAAGTGCCGAGAGGCATCAAGCATTGCCAATCAAAACTCATGTAATGAATTACATTTGGTAACCATCATAGACTCCGATTAAAGAGGGGCAGGGGGATGAACTACTGCCAGGCTTCTGGAGCAGACATTGTTGTCAATGCATGTCCACCCCAGGAGGCCAAGGGAAAACAAATACACTCTACAGGAAATACAAATCAAAACAGCATAGACACCACAGGCATACAGCAGCATCCTTGGAAGTAGCCATCAGAGGCTGTGTCATACACAATGCTCATATGACACTCATAATAGCCACAGCTTTTCCAAAGCATCACTAGAAATAGCTGCTCTAGCCCACTGCTCCCCCTAGAAATTCATGTGCCCAGTTCACATGCCAGCTATTCTGGCGAATATATCGGTACTGGTATTGGTATCATAGAATCAGGATTTGTGTAGGTTTTTATCAGTGCAGGGGTAACCTTTACAAAAAAAATCCCAAAGGAACCCAATGGAAAAGAAATGCTTTTGTTTCATGTTTGGAGAACTTGTTCTAACAAATGCACGAGAGGAAGTGGTCCCTTAAGCAAGCAGAAAAGCCAGAAGGGCCTAGTTGGTTTGACCAAAACCACAGTCATCCACAAGTACATCTCCCACTAAGAAAGTAAAAACCATTTATTATATACACATGCCAAAAAAAAAAACCAAACACCACCAAGACCAATGAGGAATAACCAGGTGACTCAAAATGAATGTCCTTCTAAACAAATATTACAACCACGTGAGCCATGATGAAATTTACTGAGAACCATACAACATGGACAGTCCAAATATACATACTAAATAAAGACTGTCAGCACACTTGTCCAGATTTACAGTGACCTGGGGTATGGTACCATTTCAATGAAAACTTCCAAGAACATTGGAATGAGATTCGACAAGTAACAGCAGTAGTTGTCTTCCAACGATTAACATGCTAACCATGTTCAAAGTCAGTTAAGGCTGGAACTTGAATCTCTCATCTTCTACCTAACATTGTAACTGCTATTCCCTGTAACTATGCACAGCTCATAATACAATACCATTTTAGTAACTCCATCAGTTGACCTCTGCTGATGGAACGGCTTTCCTGCTGACATATTTCACTGGTATATGCTCACACTGGTGGCACATCTTGCCTGTGGCAGGATTTCCTCCAAATTCTGTTGCTTCTTAGCAGGAAGTTCACTGATAGACAGAGGGCACTTGGAAATTATAGTTCAGAAAAATAACTTTTTCCAGCTCTTTAGAGTAAGAATGTTGCAAAAATAATCTAGAGGAGCACAGAATTGCTTGACTCACCAGTGGATTCACATATGCACATAAAATGGTTTGAGAGCTTTTTAAAACCTCCGAAACCATATAGCTGTGGAGTGTTTTTGGTTCTTCAAGTAGGCTGCAAAGTAGACAAGTAGTTTAGTTAGAATTCGCAAAACTATTTCTTCCCTCTTTGTGTAGGCAGCAGTGTCTAGTAATGGAATAGGTGTTAAGCTCCCACCCCCAGATATTACAAATAGGTAAGCACATATGTAAATGACAAAAAGACCCATTCATGCCTGCTTTGCACTCAGTGTACCCTATTCTGTTCAAATAAATGCACACCTCTAGTGCACTCTGCAATTCTGTGTAATCATCTGCAACTTACACCAGAATTCAGCAGTTCAGAAATTCCCATCATTCTAGTATCTAATTTTTTATAACAGCAAAGGGAGGCTATAAAATATAGAAGGAAATATCTACAGGAAATACCTTGAAAAATCACTGAATTCAGGGAAGAACCAAGCTCTTCACTGGTCCAAGAGCTAGAATGCCAATGCTCTCCAGAGCTTAACTGTCTAACTAGCAAAAGCAGGTATACAGTGGTACCTCTACTTATGAGCAATTCTACTTACAAGCAATTTGACTTAAGAGAGGAAAACCATTGGCGTTTTAACTGCTGCCTTACAGTACAAATTTTAGAAACAGTCTTCTTTAATTACATTTTTTCAATTTATTTATTTATTTATTTGATTTTTTTAGATATGGCTGCTCTACTTGTGTGTGTGTGTGTGTGTGTGTGTGTGTACAAATATACAGTGGTACCTCTACTTACGGGTTTAATCCATTCTGAATGCATGCACATAAGTCGAATAACTCATATAATTGTCAACATGTGCTGGGAGTGTGAAGGCAATGAGGGAGCTAATACCATAGAGCAAACTCCCTGATTGTCGCCAAAGTCCTTGCACAGTTGCCAATACTACCCCCAGCCTCTTTAGAGCTTCATAACTAAATCCCCTTACCCCTAAATCTTGCCAGATTTCAAGGGGTTCCCTAAAATTGCTTTGGAAAGGTACCCCTGCTACTTTGGAGTCCCAAGGTAAGTAAATTTTGATTATATATTTTAAAAATAATTTTGAGTGCATTTTTTTTAAAAAATCATGCACTCAAAATTACTTACTTTGGGGGCACCAAAGTAGCAGATGTACCTTAAGAATGTGATTTTAGGGAACTCCTTGAAATTTGGAAACATTTGGGGGCAAAGGGGCTGTTATGAAGCTCCATAGGGGGTGCCCCTAGGGAAAATCATTCTAATTGGAAACATATGGGAAGTGGCAGCAGCCCTATCTCCTGCCCAATAAGCTTTGGAGCTTTATCTCCTGCCCCATCTCTGCTGTCTTTCCAGAAATAGGCAAAGACTGTCCTTTTCAGACAAGCTTTCCCTGAATGATGGACTACCTACTATGTGACTTTTATAAGGATTACCATGCATGATTGCATTAACCGATTTCATGATAGTCTCCATCCCTCATAATGGATTTTTTCTTTTTGCATACTCTTTGTAGCTTTAATGTTACCTTTTAATGTTCTAAGATGCCTCTTCTAAATCCCTGTTTGTAACTTAAATTATGTCTTAAATGTTCTGTGCTGTATATTGTCCCTCATTGTTGTAAGCCATCTTGGGTCCTTTTCCAAGGAGAAAGGGGGGTTAAAATATTCTAAAGAAAGAAAGAAAGAAAGAAAGAAAGAAAGAAAGAAAGAAAGCGATTTCTTAGGCTATTGCATCAAATGTGGCTGAGAAGTTCAGAAGAATGCATAAATTTACATGTCCCTTTCCACCTCTGTTGACTAAAGTGGTTTCAACTTTTTCCTGAATCAGGGCTATCTCCACCATCAGCACTGCCCAGCCCTGGGGCTGCAATACCCTCCCACAGGCAAAAGGGCACAAGATGCACACTTCATATGCCTTGTGAAGTTGTGAGGCCTGGGGAGGGGGCAGGGTGAAATGCCATTGGCAGAGGTCCCCAGGTGACCTTCTGGTTACAATGGATCTGTGTACCAGAAGTGATGCTATGTAAATATCTAATTACAGCATAGCCCAAGTTTTCCCCCCATGAAATAGTCTTGCCTATTATTTTGACCTGGTGGGGACAAGGGCTAGCTCTGCCATCTGCACTGTCCAGTGTTAGGACCATATTACATCCCCAGGCAAAAGTGCACGAGACATGCACTTCACAGGCCTCACAAAGCCTGGGGAGGGGGTGAGGCAAAGCCCTATATAATGGGGTTTTCCTGCCCCCTCGACCTCTTTCAGAATATGCAACAAACCACACATTTGTTACCTTGTTTCAATGCTAGTGTGGCTTGATATGGTCACCCTCGGGGGACGGATAGGAAGTTTACCCTGTTCCCCAGATTGGCCGAAGGAGGGCAGGGATTTTTTTTCCTATCCCGCACTGGCATGGGGTAGGGTGGGATCAGCCATGCTGGAGGGTAGTGAGGGGAATGGAAGCATTTCATATGCATATGGTTTTGTGTTTATGAGGTTATGATGTGAACAGACCAGCTGTAGATCACCTTTAAACATCTGAGCAAATAGCTCTCAGGCATAAGAAAACAAACTCTCTTAATTATATTCCCAGGCAACTGTAAGTGCAATAAAAGCACACTTTGTATTCTAGACAAAATACACCTTGGGATGCACCAATAATATTGGCTAACAGCTGTGAATGTGTGCCCATAAAATAAAGGTCATGATTTTACAGGCTGCACTTTCATCTGTGTAGGAGAATTAACTTTTTTTCTGCTATGCCATAACACATGCAGAACACTTCATGTAGCATTGAGAAAGTCTCTGTATTAAATACAGCATGGGGGAGATTTTAACTCCAGTAGGTAGGTGCAATTTTAACTTGAGGGCACTGGTTAATAACACCAGAGACTATTTGAGGAAGATGGGAAACAAAGCTCTCCTGATGAGTTTCACCCACACTCAGCTTCCTTGAATTCAGGGAGGCTCCTCACACTGAGTTTGCTTCCATGTGATTTAGGTCTTGATAGTCTTTTTGATGGGCACTAAGCACAACTTACTTGAACAAAGAGCACTCCTAGGCTCTTAATGGTGATGGCTGGGTGGAGAAGAACCTAGGAAGAAAGATTTGAGACTGGGAGCTGTTTTCATTTGTTCTCTGCCTGTATCATTGATGCAAAGAGCTTCAAAAGGGTCTCAGCCGGTCCCTGATTCCAATCATCAGGGAAAGGTTATCTCTTAATACCCTGGGTTCATGTGCAGCAAGAAGCCTTCATAGCTGAGGAGCCTCAGTTATGTTTTAGTTGATTTGGTGAGTTTCCTTCCATCTTTGGACTGTCCCTATATCCCTTCCAGAAAGACATATAGACTTGGTTTGCCATTCTCTCTTTCCCTTTACTCAGTACAAAATTTATAAATTCATCCAATATCCCATTAAATGTATTGGTCTTTATATTAAACATAATTTCTGAAGTCAATTTATCATGAATTATAATAATCCAGATTTGATTATACCGTTCATGCAATTGGAAAACCTAGTTTAGCTTCCAGTTCCTAACGTTATCCTATACCAGTGATGGCGAAACTTTTAGGGACCGTGCCCAAACTGCGATTCAAAACCCACTTTTTTTTTTTTTGCAAAGTGCCAATACAGTAATCTAACCAGTATACAGGTGGCTATGAAGGGGCACCCGTGCCATAGGTTCGCCATCACTGTCCTATACCTTTCGTACCTCTTCACACTCCCACCATAAATGCCAATAAGTTCCTACTTCTTTATCTCAACTCTAACATTTCTTTATGTCTGTGAAGATTCTCAGTCATCCAGGTGCAATTATCTGGAAGTTGAGTCCTGGTAACTGGACTTCTTTATTTGAGGGATCAAAACATTGTGCTGCTCATTCAAGAAGCTTCATCAGTCTGAAGGAAGTTAGTGTCTGTGAACTATAAATTGGAGGCCTCGCCACTAACTTCCCTCAGACAGATGAAGCTGCTTGAATGAGCAGTGAAATGTTTCGAGCACTCAAGAAAAGAAGTCCAGGTGCCATGACTCTACTTCCATTCAACAATAATTAGCATCAATAATATTTGATTTTCTTGGAGTTAAATGCCATCTCCAAAGTAACTTATACCCATTTTCTTTTATCCTACTTGTCATATTTTTAAAAAAATGCAAAATCTTTTAGTTCAAATTTTCTGCCAATCCTCCCTTTCTCTTCTCCCAATATTTATCTCCCAGGTTGTTTTTAAAACTGATCCTCTTCTTCTGTCAAACACCTATAAAATATGCTTATTTTTCCTTTTCTGTTCCTTTCTCATTCCTTTTCCTCCATATTCTTTTTAAATGGAGCCTCAGCTACGGAGCTGTCAGGATGATGATTTAAAACATTTTCTTTTTGGCCAGGCTTAGCAGTTGGTTATTTTGGTCCGTTTTGTTGCTTGTGTTAATTTTTTTTTGTTTTGTTTTGGAGATGTGTTGGCATTTTAATTGTTTTTATAATAGTTTACTGTTATGTCACTGATCCTGGCTCAGAGTTTCTATTCTGCTTCTTGCTTTTTTATTTTTTTTTACTTTTGCTTACTATTGTTATTTTTATTGAATTATGCTTATTGATAATTTTTTATTGTTTTGGCTATTATCGGTTTTATATATTAATATGTATTCTATATGTATAGTTGTTGTGTTTATATATGTTCCCCTATTGTAAACTGCCCAGAATGACTTTTGGCCAGATGGGTAGTATATAAATTTAATTAATAAATAAATAATAAACTGCATAAACTAACTTGGAAGAGGCTGGTGGTGGTTCCACTTTTGTGGGGCAATGCAGCCTATCTGCGTTTAAATCCAGACTTTACTGGACATGTCAGAGAAGTTGAACCCTATCCTCTTATGTAGCCTGTTTGTGACTGGCTGTTGGAAGACAAGCAAAGGCTTAATTTGCTCTGATTGCTGAAGGAACATACAGTATATCTGAGGAAAGCCCATTACTTCATGAGAAATGGGTAAATTAGAAAAAAAAAACATTTCTTTAAACATATAATTTACCATCAACTTGTTTAAATCCTTTTGATTCAGTGGAGCCATTCGACAACAGTCTTGTGACAGGAGCTAGACACAGAATCCGGGGTTCCCAGGTTTGACCCCAGGCCTTCCAGAGGTCCTTCTGGCCTCCCAATTTTGGCCTCCCCTGGCCTTTTCAAGAGCTAATTAGTAGCCACTTCAATTTTAAGGGGTGACTTTTTCTGGGTTCAATATGCCAACTTCTGCAAGGTATATAAAACATAACATTTATTTACTTACTTAGCTACGTTCTAGCTAAGATAAAAGAGGCCAAAGATACCACTCAGCTTCTTTAAAAAGTTGTGGAAAGCTCAGGAATTAGTGTGCTTTCGATCTCACAAAGTTGCTAGCCCAATTTATTCCTGCGGAAGCTTAACATAAATCTACTCATGTTGGAAGGTTATATTTGCACATTTAAAAATACTGTGCTTTTTCATGCCCTTTGGCCAAGGCTCTAATTGAAGGGTAAAACTAATTAAACTTTATAGTTGGTTTTCCTTTGAAGACCTTAGGGGTTGAGAACAACAGAAACCAAGCCTTTTGGTATAGATTTTTCATTTCATTTGTCTAATTAAAGATAGGGAAACCCCTATATTGTACTATAAAACAGTCACTCAATTTTCATATACAGCCATTCTCTATGGTGAAATTTAGATGGCAAAGTAAATTTTGTATTGTGGCACATTGTCCATCTCTCTATGAATTGTACATAGATGTTGCTCCACTGTCATATAGTTGCACTTTTTAGTATGACCACAGAGACAATATCCAGAACCAAATCTTCTATTAGAGGTACAATGATGAGGAAGTAGACTTGATCCATGGAAGTTCTCACTGAAATATTGCAGTTATTCTTAAAGGTACCACGGTGTTTTTTAAATCGTGGTCCAAAAACCCACTAAAGCACAACAGAAACATGTGAAAATTAGGTAATTTAAATGCCTGAATTTTTATAGTAGCAGCAGTGGGTTTTTCTTGCAATAAAACGTCTTCATTGGTTTTATTTTATTTTATTTTTATTTTTATTTTTTTACACCTGCGCATGCGCAATGATGGACTGGCCATGGGATGGGACCATGCAATTTTTTTGACCCATTCCACCAATCGCATGGCCAGGTTTTGACTGAGACTTCTGGACGTGCCAGAGGGCATAAAAAGCCCACTAACCCTAACCCTAACCCTAACCCTAACCCTAACCCATACGCCAGTACACTGTCCTTCTTAGTGGGTCAGAGGCACCCAGAGGTGCAGCCCACTAACCCACCCTAACCCTAACTGTAACCCTAAGCCTAGCCTTTACCCTAACCCCAACCGTAAGCATAACCTGTACGCCAGTACGCTTCCCTTCTTAGTGGGTCAGAGGCACCCAGAGAGGTGCCTCCCAGAGCCCACTATCCCTACCCCTACCCCTACCCCTACCCCTAACCTGTACGGCAGTACACTTCCCTTCTTAGTGGGTCAGAATAGAGGCACCCAGAAAGGTGCCTCCCAGAGCCCACTTACCCTAACCCCCAACCCTAACCCTAACCTGTACGCCTTTACACTTCCCTTCTTAGTGGGTCAGAGGCACTCAGAGGTGCAGCCTGGAGCCCACAAACCCTAACCCTAACCCTAATCCTAACCCCATGCTCTGAGAAGTCAAATTGCGCTATCGCGGTGGAAACGACAAACAACAAACGGAAACGACAAATTTTTGAAAATTACCGCAACAAACGGAAATGACCCGAAACGGACCCGTTCCAACAAACGACAACTTGAAACATCATTTTTTTCTGGTCGTGCCCATCTCTACCAGAAAGATGTCCAGTTTCTGAACCTAGTGTGGCCATGGATACAAATTAAGCTGCTATGTTCACTGAATGCACATTAGAAAGCCAAGCATATTGAGTACTTGATATACACATTAAACTAAAGAACCAGTGAAAGTCAGTAAGTACACACTCTCTCTTGTGGAATAGACAGTTTGCTTTGTTGGTGAAAATGGCATGGCATCAGTAAGGGGCTGCAACAACACCACAGATGACTGAAACTGAGGTAAGCGGCCACTCGGGGACACTTCATTTTCTTATGCAAAATTAATACAGAGTTTCTTTCCTGCAATACATAATTAACCCATAGAATTTACCGCTTGCAGAAATAGACATGGTTATGGTGACAATCATAGATGGCTGTGAGAAAAGATTAGACACATTCATCATGAATAACTCTATTAGCTATGACAGCTACACAGAACTTACATTCAGAAAAGCAAAGCAAAAGCAAAGTGTTCTGTTTATATACTGCTCCATAGTACTTAAAGCACTCTCTGGGTGATTTATAATTTAATTATGCAGGCTACACATTCCCCCTTGCCAGCAAGCTGGGTACTCGTTTTACCAACCTCGGAAGGACAGAAGGCTGAGTGCACTTTGAGCCTGCTACCTGGAACTGAACCCCAGGTCATGAGCAGTAATAGGTGCAGTATAGCAAGTTTAAGTACTGCACCACAAGTCTCCTGTGGAGTCATCTCCAGCTGGTACTACTAAGTTCAGCAACCAAACAGGAAATAGCTAATATCTTTGTGCCTTGAGCTAGCATTCCATTCTCCTTACCTTTGCACTGTTGACACACATACTGGAGGAGCTAGTTTAAAGCTCTCCTGGTCAGGCTTATTTCCATACGATGGTTCTGAATGTGGGAGGCAGGACTGATAAATGCATCACTTGTACCCCTCCTGGGCTCTGATATAAATCTCATTCCCAATATAGCATAGCAGTAAAACAAAACCATAGGTAAGAAGAATAGCAGTTCAGGAAACAGGAGACATGTTGGGTATGTGCAGGGTTAGGCTGAAAAGTCAAACAGAAATTTAAGGTAGGATATTTACTAGTTATAATAAAATAGAATCTGGGTCTCAAAGGACATGAATGTTTTTCCCTAAGATTTCTACAGCTTGGTCTGACATTCTCTGGCATTTTCCCCAAAAGTCCAGTGACATGATTTGTGTGGCATCATGAATTTGTAAGGCTTGGCATTACCCTTAATAAAAACTTATGGAAAAAAAATAACTGCTCTCCGATAAGAATATTTCTAGAAGCTGAACATGGGTGAAAAAATGTCATTATCTGTTTATGTGCACTGCTTTACGTGGATCTCCTCTCCTCATTTTGTTCTGAAAACAGCCCTGTAAGGTAGGTTTGGACTGAGAAATTCTGACTGGTCCAAGGTCTCCCAATGAGCATAGTGACAAAACAGGAAGTTAAACTGGCATTTCCTTGTTTCATGTACAAACACAATTAGAGATGAGCATGAAATGAATTTTTAAGTTGTTTCATTATTCGTTATTTGTTTCAGTCTGTAACAAAACAAATAACAAACCACCCCTCAAAGAAAAACAAAAGAAAACAAAACAGAAATTTCTGTTCCATTCTGTTTTGCTTTTTGTTTTCCCATAGGAATGCATTGAAGCAATGCATTCCTATGGAGAAAAGCCCACGGTTTCCCCCCAATGCGCCAGGCACAGGAAACTGGGGGATTTGTAAACATTTTTTTCTGCTGCCCAAAGCACCGATCAGCTGTAGTGCAGGCTTGGGGTGGCAAAAATATGTTTAAAACTCCTCCTTTACCCCCACTTGATGGAGTGGGGGGAAATGAGGGATTTTTAAACATTTTTCTTTCTTTCTTTTTTTTTTTGCCACCCCAAGTGCCAATCAGGTCTGGTTGGGGCTTGGGGCAGCAAAAAAAAAGTTTAAAACTCCCTCCTTTCCCCCCACCCAATGGGGTTGCGGTAAGGAGGGATTTTTAAATATTTTTCTTTTCTTTTTTTTTGCCGCCTCAAGCATCAATCAGCTGTAGCTCATGCTGGGGGCAGCAAAAAATGTTTAAAAACCCAATGGGGTGGGGGGAAAGGCGGGATTTTTAAACATTTTTTGCTGCCCCCAAGCATGCGCTACAGCTGATTGGCGCTTGGGGTGGCAAAAAAAGTTTTAAAATCCCGCCTTTTCCCACACACCACACACAAACACACAGTACACTAAAAAGAAACAAAATGAAATGAAAAATGAAATGATTTTTTAAAAATAAATCATTTCAAACAAAACAAAATGATACTGAACTGAACCAAATGAAAAATGAAACAAAATGCTATTTTAGCATTTCCTGCCAATCTCTAAACACAATAGTGACCCTTATACTATACTGACTATCTCAGATTAGTGGTTACTGTATAAATGATTCCAAGACTAAATCCATAAAGTGGCAACTGATGTGCTTAATTTGCAGAATATGAACAATATGAAGAATCCACATGAATTAACATATTGTGCAAATTGTATGGGATGCAAATTGGCTCATCTAATTTGCATAATAGGCACATTAGGCTGCCCAGATTTAAACAACTAGTATATGGTAACCCCAGATTAATCCAATCTCCCTACATGCAGGATTTTATAGATTAAGCATAATCAAGAAATTGGCCAAGAAAAAAGATAGTAGAGTCTGAAGCTTTAAAAACAGCAGTTGAGGGGGGGAGGGGAGGGGGGAATCTAACCATAAAAATCTAACCATTGAAAAGTAAAGAGTGAGTTCCACCCACTCAAGAGAAATGACACTATACTCAGAGGCAGGCAATCACTGATTAAACACTTGAGTGTTTTCAAAATTTCAGACCACATGTGACTTTGTCTCACTACATACAAGACTGTACGTATCCCAGAACTGAAAACGAAGTCCTTATTCTGCAAAAAGCTGCCACTGATGATAATGCTATTCCCAATACACAGGTTTGAGTTCCACAGCATGATTTAGGACAGAAAGAAAATGAAAACATGAACATGGTAACTCTTATACTCTTATAGGAAAACAAAAGTGTGCCATGGCTAACTAAGCCAGTGATATGTAGACTCCCTACAGACAAGGTTTGAGACCAACAGTGTGTCTAGGCCTCATAATTGAGTGACTGCTGGATGGCTTGTTTGTATTCCAGCCCTCAGCCTTTCCTATGACCTCGAACAGAATGAATGTATGTAGCAGAAGACAGGGTCACATTGCCTGATACACATCCTAAACATACACTTATAAGCTCCATTCACAAAGCCAAACACATACAGCTTAGAAGAATGATACCAACTCTACCTACATATGCTTTCAGTCTGTATGACACATCACGCCGAGTAGAAGAGCCACCTTGTGTGGCTGTGAGCAAACATCACAGACCTAGCTAAGATGCCTCCCCAGTGTTACCAAATTGGGTTTGGTAACTGACAAGTTAGCCAACTTCCCAGCTAAGATGAAAAGAATGCAAACCAACATCTACAACTTCATTGAAAGATTTATTCTGCAGAATAGGAGACACACAGAACTCAGGCTTCCAGAAACAATAACACAGAGTCCTTTCCAGCTCCGTTGTTGTTGTTGTTGTTGTTGTTGTTGTTGTTGTTGTTGTTGTTGATGATGATGATGATGATGATGATGATGATGATGATGATGATGATG
>JAHTLZ010003518.1:4863145-4888928 GCA_023846285.1 Phrynocephalus versicolor | reverse complement strand
TGATGATGATGATGATGATGATGATGATGATGATGATGATGATGATGATGATGATGATGATCCTGTAAGAGATTTTAGAGGTAGTGAAGCCTGTTAGTTTAGGCCAAATGTAAACATGGAGAATATTAACATGTAGTTTTCCTTTAATAGCTATGCCATTATCTCAGTGTCTGTGTAAGTAAAGGCCAGTGAAGATACCAGCCAGAAGCAAGTGAAACCTGATTGGTCTGTAAACAACATGTGATTGCCTATTCCCATGCTTGTGAACAGTCTGAGGAGGAGGACTTTTTCGAGAAGGATTTTATGATTGTGCATGAAGGCAAGGCAAGCTTAGAAATGTAGCTGAGAAATTTAGAGAGGATTTTGCCTCACAGCTTCATTAAAGTTAAGGAAGGATTCATTTTTGTTGTTTTCTAGCTAGAGCCATATTTTTGTGTAAATTCCAATAGCCTAAATAAATATCTTTGATATACTTGGTGCCTTAGAAGCATTTTTGGTAAGTGCGAACTCACAGCATATTTTAACCAGGCTGAGAAGTCACCTATTTTGAATCTGTGGAGCTTTGACAGTCTCCAGCCTTTGGGGTGAGCTAGCTGCAGTTAATTTATTGCCTGGGTAGAGACTAAATAGCTCTTCTCAGGGAGGAGGGTCCTGAGTAGAGATGGGCCTGAAATGAATTTTTAATTCATTTTGTTATTTGTTATTCATTTAGTTATTCATTATTCATTTTTAATTCATTTTGTTATTTGTTATTTGTTTCATTACAGAAAAAAAAGAATGACGAACAGATCCATCAAAGAAAACTGAGATGAAACAAAATGGAAATTTCCATTTCATTTGCTTCGTTTTTCGTTTTCCCATTGGAATGCATTGCTTCAATGCATTCCTATGGGGAAAAGCCAGCGGTCCCCCCCCCCATAAAAATTAAAAAACATGCCATTCCAGCCTGTAGGCCAGCTGGTCAGTGCAAGTAAATAAAAGGAAATAATAATAAAAAGCACGTCAACCCATCCTGTGGGCCAGCTGGTCAGCACAAGTTTAAAAAAGAAAAAAGAAAAGAAAAAAATTTAAAATGCACCGACACAGCCCACAGTCTAGCTGGTCAGTGTGAGTTTTTTAAAAATTAACAAAAGATTAAAAATGTGCCGACCCAGCCCATGGGCCAGCTGGTCAGCATGAGTTTAAAAAAAGAAAATATAAAAAATAAACAGGTCAACCCAGCCCTCTAGCCAGCTGGTCAGCACGATAAATTTAAAAAAAAAAAATGTGCCAACCCGGCCCATGAGCCAGCTGGTCGGCGCAAGAAAAAAAAAAGAAAAAAGAAAAAAATTAAAACCGCACCGACCCAGCTCCCAGGCCAGCTGGTTGGTGCAAGTTTTAAAAAATGAAAAATGGAAAACAAAATGAATTTTTTTAAAAAAAAAAAATCATTTAAACAAAATAAAAACAATTAAAAATGAAAAACAAAATGAAACGCCATTTTGGTGTTTCATGCCCATCTCTTGTCCTGAGATTCGAGCACCGACCCATACTCTTGAGTCATATAGCTGGGTGACTCTTATAGTTAATTAAAATAATTCAACCCTGCGTTCTCCCCAAAAGGACCCAAGTGCATACACCTTTTTAAAAATATTCCTTGCTAGATAAAATATTCCTAAAAAGAATTCAAAATATTTTTTTCTAACACCAAAAGAACCCCTTCCGAGTACTCTTTACCTACAAAATCCAGAAAGGAGTCATCGTAAATCAGGACAGACTTGAACACATGGGATTATTGTTAGAAAAAAACTGTAAAATGCTGTTGTGTCAGTTCAACAGAACTGATTTCAGACACTTATGGCAAACAGTTACATTCTTTGCCCTGTGGAGGCTTAGTAGTAGAGATAAAGGTTCTTGGTAAACACCTAGGGAGCTTTCACTGGGTGTTGAGAAACATATCAAAGCTTGTACTTGTTACTTAGTGAATGGCTTATCACAGATTTAGAATTCTGTAGCGTTGTCTGGGGTCCAGCTGCACAATTTCTAACAGGTGATATTTCTTGGCCAGATAATTACATATTGTTAAATCTTCCTCAAGAGTTAGCAATGCATATTTTATACTTACAGGTATATTGCCTGGGTTTATAATCAGATTACTGAGAATAGGACTCTGATAGTACATTTGCTCAATAGTAATATTTGGCTAGAGATGTAGACCTTGGCAAATGAAAGTTAATATCCCTAGATAGCGAGGTCAGGCTTCTGAAGAAGCTATTATCAGCAGATGACTTTTTAATAAAGAAGGCACTCTGGAATGCAATGAAAGCACAGAAACCCCTTTTGTTGGAAATAATGCTTTCCTCCCCACTATCCTCCAGATGCAGGGAGGAGGCCATCATGTGTCCATTAGTAAAACACATAAAGAATTTTCAGAAAGAAACAGGAATGAGAGCCAGGAGGAGGACAAAAGGACAGAGTTTTTTGCTCTCTAAACTAAAAGCAAAGTGGTGGCTCTCTGTAGGAAACTGATGTTGGAACAATAGATCTTTTAAAGACTGAAAATTCTAAACAATGCCCCTACCTAGATCAACAATGGAAACTAGAGATGGGCATCTTACAAAAAGACACACTGTTTTGTCATTTTGTAAGCTTACAAAATGTTACAAAATGAAATGAAACAGCAAACAGTGTGTCATGAAGAAATGAAACAAAACACATTTTTTTTTTTGTTTCGGAAATGAAATGATTAATCCTAGTGGCGAGAAGCCTCTTGATCCAGCGTCTTGAGATCAGGAGGTTTATTTTTAAACTGATTTATTTATTTTCCTTCCTCCCCTCCCACACCTCAGCTGTTGCTTATCTCCAATCTTGATCTGCCTGCCTGCAGCTAGCCAGCAGCTGAGCTACCTGCACTGGCTGTCCCTTTATCTGCAAGTTGATGTAAAGTTTAAACTGATTGTTTTGCTTTCCTGATTAAGTAGGACTGTGAAGGTTATTTTTAATGTACATTTTCCTTCCTCCAGGGGCCGATCAGCTGTTGAGCTTATCTCTCTGATCTCTCCATGCAAAAGCTCGCGCTTAGGATTCCTGCTTGTTTACAGAAAGTTATTTTGTTTGAAACCAAATTGATTGGAAGGTTTGAGGAGGGTGCTTGATTTAGGGCAGTGGGCTCCATGCTAAATGAAAAAAAAGGAAATGAAACGAAATGAAGACCGAAATGAAATGAAACAAAATGCTCTATTTCCATTTCATGCCCATCAGTAACAGAAATAATTGCCTAAAAGGGTGGCAAGTGCTACAACACTGGAGGCATTCAAGAGAAATTTGGACAACCACCAGGCAAATATCCTTTGTTTTGTTTTCCTTCATCAAGTAGGGAGAGGGGTTAGACTGAATAGCTTGTAGGCCCCTTCCAACTTCAATATTCTATGGTTCTATGAAGGACCATAGAAAAGCATCGCCGCAGAATCAATGCTTTTGAGCTGTGGTGCTGGAGGAGAGTATTGAGAGTCCCCTGGACTGCAAGGAGATCAAACCTATCCATCCTGAAAGAAACCAACCCCGAATGTTCACTGGAAGGACAGATTTTGAAACTGAGGCTCCAGTACTTTGGCCACCTTATGAGGAGAGAGGACTCATTAGAAAAGTCCCTGATGTTGGGAAAGACTGAAGGCAAAAGGAAAAGAGGACGGCCGAGAATGAGATGGTTGGGCAGTGTCATTGATGCAACCAATATGGATCTGACAAAACTCCGGGAGGCAGTGGAAGATAGGAAGGCCTGGTGAGCTCTGGTCCATGGGGTCACGAAGAGTCGGACACGACTGAATGACTGAACAACAACAATGAAGAAGTATCTCTGAGATATCCCTGGAGACCTTTTTCCAAAATTGCTGAATGCATTCCAATTTCCATGGCAAATGATGCCGCAAACATTTGATTTTACATCCCTTGACGTAATGGATCTACTATTTTCCCATGATGTATCCATAGCCTAGTTATTATTAAATGAATTAAGTTTCCAATTGAATTGGCATGCCTTGGAATAAGAAACTATCAGGAAGAGTACACAGCTTAACTACAGGTGGCGAGATAAGAGAGAGTTTGAAGTCACCAACAAATGTTGCAGGATGAACACAAAGTTCATGCCCAAGCAGAGCTTTATTCCATTGTTATGCCAATAGAGGACACTGATACCCCTATCTGCAGATATCATTCAGCAAATGTGTTGGTTAAATGTAGGATTATTACACATGGAACTTTCAATCCACCAATTTTTCCACTGGCTGGTAGCAAACAAATGTAGGGTTTATGGGGATCTGTGTCCAAACCTTGCCTTTAAAATCCACTTCTCTTCTGTTTAAGAAATCAGTATATAGTATTTTTCAGAACCATCTCTTTTTTCCTCAGTCTTAGAGAAACCTAGCCCTACGGGAATTTCTTGCTGCCTGAGCTCTGGCCCTTGGACAAACAGGTACTAAAACTAATCCTTGGTTTTCTGGGGTTTACGAAGGCATAGCAAGACATGGGGGCATTGATAAAGTGAGATTAAGGAAATATCTTATGGGAGGCAGAAATGTTACTGATAGCAACAGTGTAGAACATAGCAATTTGAGAACATTAAAGAGAACATTCCATTTCATGGAAAAGCTGGTTTTCAATGGAATCTAGAAGTAAATATGTGCACCCATTTTTTTCTCCAAAATTTGAACAGTATGTCAATGTAGTGACTTCTTTAACTTATAGCTGCTTTAACTTAAGAACAGTAAGAGTAATGGTAGCCCATACTTCGTAGCTTCATATTCCCACAACAGATAATAAAGAATAGTAAAGAATAGTAAAGAATAGGCATAAGGAAGGAAATTTAACCTTGCAGGCAATGTTTATCCAGTTGTCCAGACAAAATATGAAAAACCAGTGGCCTTCTGGATGCTTCCAGCCTTATCCAGCTGAGGGAAAATCAACAAAGGTCTAAGGATGATGGGAGATGTGTAATCTCCAGGCTTAAAACCAGGGTACTTCAAGGGCCAGATGCAGGGAGTGGTATCAGGAGACAGATATCTAGTCTCATGCTCTCCCAAACGCATCTGGTGGGGCCACTGTGAGATACAGGAAGCTGGACTAGATGGGCCTTTGGCCTGATCCAGCATGGCTCTTCTTATCTTCTTATGTTCTTATGGAGTTCACGGGTACCAAATACTGATTTAAGCAGTGTGAATGTGTTCATTGTCTTCTAGCAATGGCATTTCCTACGTAGAGTCTGTTCTATGTACCCTTTTAACATGAGTTTAAAATCAGAATTATTTATTTATTGCAAGAAAGAAAGAGTTGTCTGAAGTCAATTAAATCAAAAAAATTATAAGCAACAGCTTGCTCTGAAGGAAGAGGTGGGAGAAACAACTGTGTAATTTATTTTTACAAGAGCTCTTCCATTTCTTCATTAAACAGCTATACATACAGAAAGTTAGCTCAAGTACCCCATGTCAAATCAAGTTTTGTTATAGCATATTAGATCTTTATATTTTAAAAAAAAGCAGCCGCAAGAAGGCAGATACAAGAAATGTAGAGAACTGCTTATATTTTTACCCAGCAAGGAATCTGTTGCCTGAGTTGTTATTGTATATTTTGGCAGGTCTATCAAATTAAATTTTAAATAACATGCTTGCTGCCTATATAACAGACCAAGCAACATATTTGAAGTGTGGCTTAATTAAAGCATCTAGGCAAGCGTCTCAGCTTTGTTACTGCGGGCTTTTTTTTTAATGGAACAGTACGAGTGAGTGGACACTGTAATATTTCTGTGCAGCTTCAGAGAAAAGAAAGTATAAGAGGAGGAAGGGAGCAGACGGATAGAAATTACATGTCAGCTGAAGGAAGACATTTCATATTTACAGTTAACAAAGTTGTTGAGTTTTTGTACTAACTCATAAGTGTGGAAATAAATCCCACAAAAGCCTCCTAAATAGGGATGGGCACAAAATGAAAAATGGAATGCTGTTTTGTCATTTCATTTGCTAATGAAGTGAAACAAATTTAAACAAAACGAGGAAGCAGCATTTCATTACAGATGAAACAAAATGGTCATTTTGTTTGTTTGTTTGTTTATGTTTGTTTGTTGTTGTTTATGTTTTTGTAAAGTGAACCGTTTCATTTCTCTGTAAAACAGCTCCCTTACCTGCTGGGCTCGAAGGCCCTGTTGCCTCCACCATCACTGCTGCCACTGTTGAAGAGCCACCACCATGGCCAGAGAGGGCAAGCAGGCCTAGAGGGAGGCCTTGCTGCCTCTGTTGCAGCCACCGCCAGAGAGGAGAGGGCAAGTGGGGCAAGCAGGAGGCCTTGCCATTGTACCACCTCCACCACAGCCAAAGACCAGAGGGAGAGCGGGACCTGCGGGAGGCCTTCCCACTGCCACAGCCACGGCAAAAGAGGAAAGGGCAAGTGGGCCCAGCGGGAGGCCTTCCCACTGCTGCCACCACTGCCACCACCAGAGAAGAGAGGGCGAGAGAGGGCCCGGCAGGGCAGCCTAGGCCACCACTGCCGCTGCCACTGGATCCCAGAAGTGTTTTGTTTACCATTTCATTTCATGTGAATTATTTTTGTAAAAATTTGTATGAACTGAAACACGGGGGGACGAATTGGAATGAAATGAAACACCGTTTTTCTGTTTCATGCCATCACTACTCCTAACAATTACAAGGTTGCAATGGAGTCTGGCAGAAAGAGCAAAGGTAGTCGTACTGACTGTACGAAGAAATCCAAAATCTTTATTAGGGCAATGCCATTACTAAGCCAACCCATAAAACAGCGTAGAATCTTGGGAATTCTCTGTGACATTCCATCCATGAAGCAAAGTAAACATGGAAGAGACAAAAAAGCCAGTGGATTTTGAAGCCATTTTGCTCCTATCTTTAAAAAAATGTTTAATTTTTTTTAAGGTTGGTTCGTTTATTATGGTCATATGACCCAATTCAGTAAAACAACAGGACAAAGAACAGGAACAGCGATAGTACAAAACATAAATGTCAGCACAGAAACTACAACCTCCCAAAAGGTACATATAGGTCAGCCTTCTGCCATCAACATGGCCCTTCTATGGATTGCAGCTAAGAAAAATTTAGCAACCTGAGTTGTTATGTGAGAGTTCTGGTCCGCTATACAATATGCAACCAACCACTTAACTGAGTTCCCTTGCAGTCTATGGATCAAGGGATAAATCAGATTCCTCCTGATTTTCTCATAGAAGTTGCAATGTAGGAGGACATGTGACAGGAACTCTGGGACCCCAGCTCCACACGAACAAAGTTGTTCTTGTTGGGGGATTCCCTGGAACCTGCCCTGAAGTAAGGCAGAGGGGAGAACATTAAATCTTGCGAGGTTGAATGCTCTGCAAGCTTGGGGAGTTCTGAGTGTGGATAAGTATGATGCAGGTGTTCAATACACTGGGATAATGCCATATGCCTGTTCTATTCGCCATCGAGGACAGTTCTTGTATTTCTATATCATGAAGTCGCTGACTAAGAGCGTGCAAGGCCTGTTGTTGTCCTAGTAGTAAGATGGAATCAAGGGGCATTCCAATAGATCTAATTTTGCCTTGGATTATGCGCATCCACTTACTAATATATGAGTCGGATAGCAAATAGTAAATATATCCCAGTTGTTCTGCCTGAAAGTGGATTCTCAACCAGTGTTTTAATGTCTGTATCCATGCTCTCGTCTCAACACACTCAAAGCCTATTTCTAGATATAAAGCTGCCAGACCTACACAGCTGGGAACACCTAGGATTTGGCGTAAAAAGGTAGATTGTACCTTTTCTATCCCTGAGTTAAGAGCACTAATCCAAATAGGTATTCCATAAAGCAGTTGTGCCCTCGTTTTTGCTTTAAAAACACGGGCAGCAGGGAGAATGTGATGGCCTCCATTGATATAGAAGAAACGAGTGATGGCTGTCATGCTACTAGTAGCCTTGCTCTGTGCATACTCTCGTTGGGCAGTCCAACTACAGTTATATGTGAAATTCAATCCTAGGTATTTAAATTCTCTTACCTGGTCCAAGGAATTTTTTCCAGACCTTAGAGAATACCATAAATTTTTTATTTTTGTATATTTACGTTTAGTCTGTTGTTGTCACAATAATTTACAAAGGCTGCCAAAAGTCTTTTTAAGCCCACTTGAGTTTGGGATAAGACTATGGCATTGTCTGCGTATAATAATAGTAGAATCTCTTCTTTGTCTAATATGTGTACATCCTCATCTTTGAAAGAGTGCCCTTTGTCCTTCAAATGGAGGTGTACTGCTGATTCTGGTCCTGAGCTGTTGCCCCTCCTATGTTGGGCCATCCTTCTGTTTAATGGCTGTTTAGTTTGTCCAATGTAGAGGTCTGAACACTCCTCACTGCATTGGACCGCATATACTATATTGCTCCTTTTTTGGTTTGGTATCGGATCACGGATGACTGAGAATCTTCACCGACAAACCGGATGAATACATACCAGCACTAGAAAGAACAAAACAGCAAACCTTGGGAATACCTGTGCTGAAAAAAAACCCTCTGTTTTGTAGTCACCTGCCACACCTTCCTTGGCAGGGGCATATGGAGGAAGGCCTCAAATGGTGGATGTATATAGAGTCTAGGGAGGTAAGTATGGAAGGAGATGCTCTTTCAAGTAACCTGCCCCCAAGCCATTTCTTGCGTTAAATCTCCTCTGTGTCATATTCTGGGCATAGGCTGTGTGAAGATGAAAATACCCATTAAAACTAGCTTCAACTTTGATCTCAGGTATGCAAGTCACTGTACTCTGTTCCTCAGCAACTGAAGGATAATGATGAAAAGATTTCTTTCCTGTTCATTCTGGGGTTACTGAATATTATGTGCTAAGTGCTATGAGTAATCAAAGTGCTAAGTATTATGCTTCTGTGCTGATGCTGTTTTAGCTTTTTTTTTTTTTTTGCACAACAGAGGGGATTAGTCACCATTAGAGATGGGCACGAAACGAGCAATTTTTCATTTTCATTTTCGTTTTTTCGTTTCATTACGTAACGAAACAAAAATGAATTTTGTCTCAAAAATGAAACAAAACGAAACGAAACACCAGAAATTTTGTCGTGCATTTCGTTTTCGTTGCAACAAATACATTGAACTGTAATGAATGCTAACGAAAAAGCAATTTTTCGTTTTCATTTTTGTTTTTTCGTTTCGTTACGTAACGAAACGAAAATGAATTTTTTTACAAAAATTCACAAAAAATGAAAACGAACCGAAACGGACCCCCTAAACGACAAACGAAACACCATTTTTTTGAGTCGTGCCCATCTCTAGTCACCATTTGAAAAGCTCAGAAGTTCAGTAAGTAAATAAACAGGAGTACATAGCTGGCTACAAGCATGCAAGTGTGGCTATAGTATAGAAATTAGGGATATGTTGTTCACTGCTTTGCCCGTGTGTGGCTTCTCTTTGCCATCCTGTCACTTCCTGTCACTGCCAGCATGAAGACAGCTCTGAAATTACAGGGATAGTGTTAGTGCTGCTGGACTTGCATGACGTCTTCTGGTGATTTGTTGTCAAATTACCTCAGTTGCTGGGATTTTGCCAGAGGGACCCTAGTATTCAAGTCCTTATTGTAAAGCATCTTCATCCCCATACATTGTTGGCAAACTTGTAGCCTGCAGCTCTGTTTCTGATCCACCAATGTGATCCCAACTGCCATCATGTTTGTACTCATTAGAAATGGGACTGAATTAATTTTTGAAAAAAATTGTTTTCCCCCAAATGAGCACCTACAGGAAAAATATTAATCGAAACTGGGCTGGCCGGTTTATTTGCACATGAGCTGTCTGTCATTTATACTGCTGAAAGCAAAACAAATGCACTGTCACTGGTGTGGTTCATTTCTCCCTAATGAGTTCTAAACTTCCTAAATTGGACATTCTGGGAAAGTAATGGCACTCTGAGCTGCTCTGAGTAATGTTTTGATGAAAGGAAGATATATAATCCATGTGCAAATTGGTTTTACATGCCAACATTTGTCAGTAGTTGTATTCGCACAACTCTGCCAAGGGCTATTGTAACTTAAAAGCAGGCTCAAGGCAAAAAGTGAAAATAGTATTGAAGCTAAAAGGTTGATCAATGTAAAGACAAGAGGGAACAGTTTGCAGAGGAAGGAGAGACTACATCAAGCACAGTACATTCTGGCTTACTATAGCCGAGCTCAGCAACGATAGCAAAGGAGGCATTATGATTGACTACTATACATAGAAATCTTTAACCCATAAGCCTGGAGTACAAGAGCAAATATATAATTCAAAGCCAAAATTGTGCAACAAAATCCAGCTGGCACAGCAGTCTGCACAAAACAATTAACAACTCTTTGTCACACTCCTCCTCTGGAGGTTGCTTCTGCCAAGTCAGAAACTTTCCAAGTTGTACTAATGAATAGAATGTTAAAGTAGGGAAATGGCATAACATCAGTTCACACCATCAGCACTGGGGAATAATCCAGATTATGACAGCAAAATAGATTTTTTTCTGACCCTGACAGCTGCTACACTCCCTCTCAATATTCCTATTGCATACCAATGCCCCATCTTTAAAAGCCTGCTCAGAAGATATACAGTACAGTGTTGAAAGCAGTGTCATGTAAATGACATGAGTCTTGATTTTTTAAAAAAAGTTACAAGCAAGAGTAGTCTATTGTTCTAGCTAAAAAGAAACAATTGGCTCTCTGCAGCACGGACCTTGTAAAGTACTGCATTCCAAGCATGTACCAAAGAACACAGAATGAGGCATGATTCAAGGCACTTAATTAATGTCGGAGAGCACCACTAGTTCCAGAAAGTCTTATTGCACATTCCATTTTTCAAAATTAAAATTGTGTAGCACGGAACAAACACCCATGGAGACTGATAATCTACTTTGTCCAAAAGGAGAGTTCTGATTGTTAAATAGCCAGACTAATATTCTTGACATGCAGATATGTATCTATTCACATATTATATTTGTGCAGCCAAAAGAAAAAGATCTACAAACCAGAGCTTGGACTTTTTGGAAAGTATGGATGCATTAAAGCTCTTAGCATGATGCTCCTGGAGGTATACCATAGCCATGACCAAATATTCATTGTTCAGTGTGTGGTAGGAATACTGGAGAGGTTTGCCAGTTCCTACTCCAGGCACCTACAGCACCTGGTATTCCTTGGTGGTCTCCCATCCAAGTACTAACCAGGGCCAGCCTTGCTTAGCTTCTGAAGTCAGGCGAGATCAGATGTGCTTAGGTATCTACCTAGTCTTAAATGTAAATGTACATGAGTGAGAAAAACCTAGTTTCTGTTTTCTTTCTTCTTACAACTCCGGTAACTTAACTCCAGTAACTTTGAAAACGGTTTGGTAAATGTGGATCCATCATGGGGATCAGAAGGTATTATGATAAAAGCACCTGTTCTGCTGTAGTTGAGTTGACTGCTGATAAATATCTGGCAGAGGAACTAGAGATCAAATTGCCAACATGCACTAGATTATGGAGAAAGCTAGTGAGTTCCAGAAAAAACATCTACTTCTGCTTCATTGACTATGCAAAAGCATTTGACTGTGTGGACCACAACAAAATATGGGAAGTTCTTAAAGAAATGGGAGTCCCTGGCTACTTTATCGGTTTCCTAAGAAATCTATATGTGGGAAAAGCAGCAACACTCGGAAATGACTATGGAACAACTGATTGTTTTAAAATTCAGAAAGTACTGTCACCTTGCCATTTTAACTTATATGCAGTCATGCAAAAAGCAGGACTGGATGAATCACAAGCCAGAATTAAGATTGCCAGAAGAAATATCAACATCCTCAGATAATGCAGATGATACTCCTCTGATAACAGAAAGTGAGGAAGAATTAAAGAACCTCTTAATGATGGTGAAAGAAAAGAGTGAAAAAATGGGCTGAAGCTCAAAATAAAAAAAAATAAGATCATGGCCATTGGTTCCCATCACCTCATGGCAAATAGAAGGGGAATAAATTGAGGTAATGACAGAGTTTATTTTCTTGGGGTCATTGATCACTCCAGATGGTGACTGCAGCAATGAAATTAAAAGACGCCTGCTTCTTGAGAGGAAAGCATTGACAAACCTTGGCAGCATCTTAAAGAGCAGAGACATCACTTTGCCGACAAAGGTTCGAATAGTCCAAGTTATGTTTTTTCCACTAGTGATGTATGGAACTGAGAGCTGGATTATAAAGAAGGCTGATCACTGCAGAATTGATGATTTTGAGCTGTGGTGCTGGAGGAGAGTCTTGAGAGTCCCCTGGACTGCAAGGAGATCAAACCGATCCCTCCTGAAAGAAATCAACCCCGGATGTTTACTGTAAGGACAGATTTTGAAGCTGAGGCTCCAGTACTTTGGCCACCTCATGAGGAGAGAGGAGTCCTTGGAAAAGTCCCTGATGTTGGGAAAGGTTGAAGACAAAAGGAAAAAGGGGGCAGCAGAGAATGAGATTATTGGATGGTGTTATTGATGCAACCAACATGAATTTGACCAAACGCCGGGAGGCAGTGGAAGATAGAAGGGCCTGGCGTGCTCTGATCCATGGGATCATGAGGAGTCGGACACAACTGAACAATTGAACAAAAACAACAAAATATCTGGGGCTTGTTCAAAGTTTCACCCATAAAAACTCAAATTGCTAAAGATTCCAGTACTTGGCAGAATACCACTCCTATGAAGCTGCCCATACCCTTAGATCAATAGATATATCTTTCAACATTTGTATATTTCATTTGTAAAATGCTTGGAGACTTCTACTAAAGTATCCGAGAAACAGATGGAAAAAGAGAAGCAGGAGGAGAAGGAGAAGGTGGAGCTGTCATTTAGTTCCGCAGCTCAGCATCAGACGCAACTTACACACTGATCAGTTTATCAAAAAGAAGAGTAAAATAGTTAAAAGATCATACATTCTACCATTGGCTGAAATCCAGTTTTCACAACTAGAGTGGACCCATTGAATCAGTGAGGATTCCATAACTTCCATTTATTCTATGGACCTGTTCTAGTTGTGAGTAGAGATGGGCATGAAACAAAAAAAAAATTGTTCCATTATTCGTTATTCATTTTGTTACATAACAAAACTAATAACGAATATTGTGATGAAATTGGAACGAACTGAACAGAACCACGAAAATTAGGTTCGTTACATTTCATTTTCATTAATGGCAAGCGCAATGAAATGAGCTGTTTTTAAATGTTAAAAAATGTCCTGAATATCCGTAAAAACATAGCAATAATTATTTATTCTGCCTGATAATACCTACCGGGGGGTGTGGTCCTTAAAACGTGCATTTATGTCTTTTCTCAGATTGCTGTATTTTTTTTCCCTTTAAGGGGAGTTAGGGGACATCGACCCAAAATGGCTCCCAGATGCCTAATATTGATTTCTTGGGTATTAAAGCACCCTGGACATCCGTAAAAACGCAGTAATAATTATTTGAAATTATTACCTACCGGGGGGTGCGTTCCTTAAAATGTTTGTTTTTGTCTTTCTCCCATCGCGATGTATTTTTTCTTTTCCCTTTAAGGATGACACGAAATGGATTCCAGCCACAAGATGGATGCAAGCCATGTGATGGGATCATGTAAATTCTTGGACAATTTCAACCAATAGCATTCCCAGGATGCAGGCTGGGTAGGTGTGGCAGCCACAGAGGGCATAAAAAAAGCTTTGGCAGCCCCCATCCTCCTTGCAGTCTGTGGTGGGAGTTAGGATGGGATTACTGTCTCTGTGACTCAATACTTTAGGCCAGCCAGGCAGGTGTGTGTCTCTGTGTTCCTGCTGGCTGCAACCTGGCTCTTAGTTGAGAGAAAAAAGAGATTTCTCTTGCTGCCTCCCTGTGTGCATGCGTACCTCTCAGTGAATACCCTCCCGTGCCCCACAGTGCATTCACTCTGTGGCTGCCTTACACCCTGGGCAACGGCCGCCACTGCCTTTGCAGCCTCCCTGCCTACCTAGTCTATACTGTGTCTCTGCCAGCATCATTTTAGGATTTTTTTAGCATTTAAAAACAGCTCATTTCATTGCGCATTGCCATTAACGAAAACAAAACGTAACAAACCTAATTTTCCTGGTTCTGTTCGGATCGTTCCAATTTCATCACAATTTTCGTTATTCATTTTGTTATGTAACAAAACGAATAACGAATAATGGAATGAATTTTTTTTTGTTTCGTGCCCATCTCTACTCACAATTAGAACAGGTCCATAGAATTGCCTTGGTGCATGAAGACATTTTAAAGGACTGGCCACTTCCTCCCCAATCGGGCACCTTGGGGAAGAAGCGATTGCGTGGGGGAAGTGGCAGGTCCTTTAAAATGTTTTTAGCCACCAAGGCAAGTCATGGCTGAGGCTTGCTTCAGTGGCTAAAAAAAAAGTTTTAAAACCCTGCACCATCTCTGCCAACATGTCCGATTGGGTGTGGGAAAGCACAGGGTTTTTAAACCTTTTTTTAGCCATCAAAGCAAGTGGCCACCATGGACATCGCTGCTTGCTTTGGTGGCTTTAAAAAAGTTTACAAAACCCATGCTTTCCCCCCATCGGGCATGTTGGAGGGGAATGGTGTGGGGTTTTAAAACCCAATGAAAAATGAAAAGAAATGAAAAATTAAGCTTTTTAAAATCATTTCAAATGAAATGAAAAACAAAAGATGAAACAAAAAAAGAAATGAAACACCATTTTAGGGTTTCATGCCCATCTCTCGTTCTAAGCAGTCTCTTCTTATTGGCCTCTGGATTTTATTAGGATGGCTTACTGGCAACTTTTGATGGTGCAGTGATGGTGGTGTTTAGCCTGCAGTGGTTTTGAAGTATGAAATTTGGCTCCTGGGCCTACTAATATTGCCCAGCCCAGTCACAAAATAATCAAAGCTCCCTAACTATGGATATACTGGGAATCACAAATGAGATGCTTCCAGTGCACATACCTAAGGCTGTATTAGAGGAAGAAAACATTCCTGGTGAATTTAAAGTCTACATAAGGAACAAAATTGCATTGCTAAACTCAATTGCCCTCCCACTCAAAATAACGAGACGAGGCAGGCATTTGGGGTTAACTGGGCTACACTTTATTAACACAACATTTAACTCAACAACAGCACAGGAGGGGCATGGCATCAGCATACAGGTTGGAACAGCGGGGTTTCCCAGGACCCCTCCAACCGGGCAGTGTAGGGCAAGTTACAACCCCCAGGTGGGGCCGTCAGCCGATGGCCCCCACCAGGCCAGTTGGTGACATTACTCCTCCCTGCATTAGATGGGCTTAAGCTGGGTAGTTCCCAGTGCAGGGAGGCATCCCCGTGTATCCCCCAGGCACCTCTCGATCCGCCGTGCTGTTGGTGTAGGGTACTTGGGGACGGATGTTTGTTGTATACTCACCAGTGCCCCCATCCGCTTCTGCCACCACAACCGTGGGCCTAGCCTTTCTATGGCCCCAGTCACCCATCCAACATGGCCAGCTCAGCCACCAGGCCCCTCTTCATATCGCACAGGAATAGCTCCATTCCTTCATCTGAAAGATGCATGCCATCCGGCCAGTAGAGCTCATTCCTGCACACATGAAAATCAGGGTGGCCCACCACCACCCCAAATTCCCAACACACAGCCCTGCACACTTCTTGGTTGACTCCCCTCCGGGACCGATAAAGCTTTTGGGGGTCACAGTCAGCCTGCCAGGTCTGGCGAAGTATTAGATTTGACCATAATATTCTATTTGGCCTTCCAGGTTTTAAAGTCATGCAAGATTTCCAAAATAAGGGACTTGCCTGTTTGCCTGGTCAGATCATTACCCCCCAGGTGCACCAGCAGGACATCCGGCGGCATACCCAGCGCTGCATACAAAGCCGCACCGATAAATTCCCGCCACCTCATCCCCCGTTTCCCCCTCCTGTCAACCACCGCCCTATCGCCCAAATTGGGGCCCCAACCAGACCTGCGGGCGAACCTCTCAGCCCAGTAAACATAACTGTGCCCCAGAAATAACACTCTCCAACGGGAGGGATGGCCACTGAGTCCTGGGAAGACAAAACAACAGATTAAATAGGTGTCAATGGCCTCACATACCATTTGTAGCAATGCGAAGTCCACCGGCCCAGCCTGCGTATCGTGCCCTGGTCATAGCCCAAGGCGGCCGCAGTGGAGGCTGCGCCAATTCGAAAAGAATGGGTGCCAAACCTGAGTGCCCCCATACCCAACTCTTGCAGTAGTCTCCCTGACAATTTAGCAAATTGAAATTTTGTGAGGGGTCCCCCATCCCAGTGCTGGAAGAGGTAGCCCTCCGCAGCACCTCTCTGGGCCATGTACTCCTGGAGTGCCCAAACTGGGCATATAGCTGCGATGGAGCATGGGCCCAACTGGAGTACGGCTCCCCTGCCCCACTGATCGGTCTTAGACCGCCTGATGCACACCGTCGGTAGGTCGGGTTCCAGGGTAATGTCCGATACCCTGAGGGCAGTAAAGGACATGTCCCTCTGTCCCGACGCAACCAGCTCACTGACCCTGAGTGCGCCGAAAAAGGCCAGAAGGGAAACCGCCCGGAACAAGGCCGACTAGAAGCCGTCCCTGCAAACCGAGGGCCATCTGGCGCTCATGTCAGCCAGGATGCGTGGGGTAAGAGGGAAATGGGTATCAGCGACTCTACCCCACTCCCTGCTCCAACCCGCTATCATGTCCCTCACCCAAAATTCCCCAGTGGTGTCCGCGCAGCCCTTCAGCTTTGAATAAAAGGCAAGGGCCGCCAGTTTCCCCTGCAAGGAGCTAGGGGCCAACCCTTTGCGGTGCAGATGCACCAAGAACCTCTGCAGGTGGTCAATGGGCAAAGGCCAGGAATGCAGCAGGCCCAGCGATGTCCTGAAGGATGAAAACTCCTCCATTACCAACGCATATCCCCTCTGCATCCTGGGAGCGACAGAGAGGCAGAGAGCACGGTCGGCCTCAGCATGCCAACCAGCCATCCCTCTTTCGGGATCTCCACAGGCAGGGGGGCCGCTCCTGTGTCAAGGGCCCAGAAACGCTCGGCCTGTCGGCGGGACAAAGCATCAGCAATCTGGTTATTCACCCCCGGGACATGGTGGGCATGTGCCACAATATTAAACTGCAGTGCTCGCAGAGTAAATTATCTCACCAGTCGCATGACTCTGGGGGAGCGAGATGTCAAGTTATTGATCACGTGAACTACTGCCAAGTTGCCACACCAAAAGCGTACGACAGAGTTGGCCCATTCCTCAGACCAGATGAACAGAGTGACCCAGATAAGGAACAGCTCCAGGAATGTAAGATCACGAGTTGTCCCGTCTTTGTGCCATACAGGTGGCCAAGAGCCACTGCACCAGCACCCCCTCCAGAAAATGCCAAAGCCCAGCCCGCCTGCTGCATCTGTTTGTACTTGGAAGTGTGCTCCAAGCCGGAGCCCATCCCTCCAGAAGGACACCCCGTTAAAGCCCTCCAAGAAGATCCGCCAAATGGAGAGATCTTCCCTCATTTCTGCCGTGACCCTGGTTCTATGGGTTGGTCTGCAGAGCCCGGCAATCTCTGCACACAGTTGCCGCAGGAAGACCCGGCCGGGAGCCACCAATTTGCACGCAAAGTTAAGGTGACCCACCAGCTCCTGGAGTTCCCTGAGCGAGAGCTTGCTGTGAGCCTGGGCCTCGCGGACCCTCACCCTAAGGGCCTGCAGCTTTTTGTGGGGAAGGCGGCACACTTGTGCCCTAGAATCTATTTCCACCCCCAGGAAAGTCAAGATTGGTAGGGGGCCTTTGGTTTTTTCCTCGGCCAAGGGGAGGCCCAGCTCCCCCGCCAGTGCCCTGAAGCTGTCCAGTAGGAAATGACACCTACCTTAACCAGCCGGCCCACAAAAGAGATAATCATCTAAGTAGTGGGCCATGCTGGCAAGGCCCATGGCCTGCCACAGGCGCCACTCTACAAAGGAACTAAACCGCTCAAAAATAGCGCATGACACTGAACATCCGAATGGAAGGGCTTGGTCCATGAAAAACTGGTCCCCAAACTGAAAACCCAGGAGCTCAACATCGTCAGGGTGCACCGGGAGGAGTCGAAAGGCCGACTTGATGTCGCATTTCGCCATCTCCGCGGCTGCTCCACAGGAGCACACCATGCGTACAGCGGCATCAAAGGAAGTATACCACACAGTGCAAAGGTCGTGTGGGATACCATCATTGATGGAGGAACCACTGGGGTGAGATAGATGGTGGATCAATCTGAACTCCCCTTGTGCCTTCTTGGGGACCAAACCCAACGGGGACACTCGAAAGTTAGGTGGGGGGGCAGGGAAAGGTCTCAGGACCCTCCCCTCCTGGATCTCCTTGAATATCTTTTCCTTGGTGACGTCTTCAGCTCCCAACAGGGACCTGAGATTCTTGGCCAACACGGGACATCACACTCCTTCAAAGGGTATACGAAAGCCAAACTTAAAGCCTTCAATCAGGAACTGGGCAGAAGGTCGATCAGGGTACCCCTCTGCCCAGCACTGCAAAACCTCCAATTTAATTGGGCTGGGCCCCTTTTGCAGGGGCTGCATCGCTGCCTCCTGGCTTCTTGCTACCCCCTGTGTCCCGGGCCCTTCCCTGTTGGTGGCGAGCTCTGCTACAACTAGAGGTGGGGTGCTAGGCCCCGCAGACTGAGCACTCATGCTTAAAACGGTGTGGCTTGCGATTACAGGATCCCTGGCCGTTGTACTCCCAGCAGACCAGCCGTACTTGAACCAACTAGCCTGCTGTGGTGCGGGCAGCTGTGTTAGCAGATCCCTTACGAATCATGTGGCCACTATCATATCTGTACCCCAAGGCAGGCTGCACCGGGGTCATAAACTGCAGCCAAATGGACGGCAGTGGCTCATCCCACCTAATGGAGGGGTCCAGGGCGGCTCTACAATGAAATTTTTTGCCATACAAGAGCCAGGTGTGCCCTGGAAAATGAACAAAGGCCCTATAGATGAAGTCCAGATATTTTATTATGGACTGCGCCCTCCATGGGTGTGCCTGCAGGGACAGGGACATATAGATCAAGTAAGCCAGCAGCCATGTGGCCCATGAACGTTCCGGCTTCTTTTTTAACCTACGCTCCTTATCCTGGGGATCCTCCTTGTCCAGCTCCTTGGAGTCCAACTCCCTGTCCAGGAGGCTGAAAATATCTAGGAATTCCCCCCGCCAAATTTTGTCTTTGGTAGCCTGGGCCAGGTGATGCCCGAAAGGTGAAGCATAGTCCCCATATGGGAGCGCAGCCGCAGCTATGCCCGCGAATGTGGGAGCCAATCCAGCATAAGGCAAAGTGGGCAAGCCTGGAGCAGGCTGTCCGTGGACTGGCCAGGGCATCTGTCCCGGCAGCCACCCCAGCGGGCCAAGGGGGGAAGACCCCAGGTTCTGACCCGCCACACACAACAGTGGGACTGGCTGGCCCGGTGCTGCACCTGTGGAATGCACCTGGCCGCCCTGGGCGGCCGGATGCGCAGCAACCCATAGGTGCATCATGTGGATAGCAGGCTGCTACACAACCTGTGCCTGTGCCGGCCACCTCATCGGGTTGGCAGGCCCAGGCGTGGCCACACCCGCCGCCCAAGGCCACGTTAATGTGGGTGCTGAGTCAGGCGCACAAGCCAACTCACTTGTTGAAGCGGTCTCCGGAGTGGGTGGTGCTGTACTTTCTTCGCCTTCAGAGGCCTCAGCGTCGGTTGCAGCATCTGCAGGTCCTTGGGATGCTGCTCGAGCCCACTTGGTGGCCGCAGGCACCCGACCAGTGGCTCTCAGGGCTCCCGGGGCTGTTTCCAGCCCTTCCAAAACTGCAAAGCGGGCAGAGAAGTCGTTAACCATGCCTTTTAATTGGGCACGCTTCCTAGACCTAGAGGACCTGGATCCTGCCCTAGGTGCTGGGCCTGGCTGGGCCTCTTGCCCACTCACTCCCTTGGCTGTTTCCAATGCTACAAGGTGGGACTCAAGCTCCAGCCAGATAGGCCATCCCTCCTCGTCCAAGGAGGGCTCGGATTGTGGAGCCACCTGCTGCGGCCTCCTGGCCGGGCCCTTCCCTTTGCCCGCCTGCTTACCCTTCCTGCAGGCCATGGCCCCAAGCCTCAAGCCCCAAGGGTGAGCCACTGATATGGGGGTACGAAGAGCCCCTCCCTACCCCCCTAGCAAGGCCTTGCTCCCACTAAGCCCTCTGGCCCAAGGCCTCCTCCAAGCCCCCGAGTTCAGGTGCTGTTCCGCTTCCAGGCCTGTGCCCCAGGCAGACCAGGCACTCAGGCCGCCCTATTAGCTCACTGGGCAATGCCCCCCAAGGGCCTTCAGGCCTACCCAGCCCGCCCCCCGCGGCGGCACACCGCCTCAGTTCTTCCCGCCCAAACTGGAGGGAGCCCAATCACCCCTCCACCCAGGTGGCACCGACCCCCCCACCCCCGTAAGGGCTATCGCCCAGGCCGAAAGGTAGGGGCCCCAGTCAGGCCTGTTCACAGGCCACGGCTCACGTGGCGGGGAGGGCAGATGCCGCTTCCACAATCCAAGGCCTACGCTGGTCCTCTGCGGGCTGCTGCTGGCAGCACCGCTGCTCCACGGCCCTCCACTGTGGCCTGTTCGCCTCCTCTGGCCTTTGGAGGCCCCGCTCAGGCCGCCCGCACCGTCAGCCAGGAGCTCCAGCCGTTCCCATCCGAATCCAAAATGGCGCCCGCCATGAGGCACAGAGCTCAGGCTCCCAAAATGGCAGCGCTGAGGAAGCGTTCAGAGGTCCTCTCCCTCTGAACGCTAAAGCAAACTGCCTGGTGGGGGGGCGTCAGAGCCGCCCTTTTATAGGGTGCTTCTCCCCCTCCCCTCTGGGACACTCTGTGCGTCCTTGCTCCTCTCGCTTCCTCTGGCGAGAGGGCAAAGTGGCTCCATAAGGCAGATTAACTGCCTCCGGAGCCTGCATTGACCTTGAATCAGAAGAACTGTGAATTGAAACCCGAGATATTATTGAGGAAGCACATGAAAATTCCCATAGAAAAGAAAAGAAAAGAAAAAATGAGATGGATGACAGAAGAAACATTTAATATTGTAAAGAACAGATGAGAAGCAAAAGTAAAAAGTGATAGAAACAGGGTCAGAACCTGAATGCAGTTTTTCTGTCATGATAATATAGCGACAAAGAGAATAATGAAATGTGTCTAATATTTTCTGATATTCGTCTATACCGTATGTTTGCATGCCAAGCATATACAAAATCTTCCTTAAGAGGAATAAGAATGTAATACACAATAATATATTAAAAGTGGCTTTCAGAATGTTCACTGTGTCACCATACTTCTAATATTTTTTGTTGTTGCTTATGGATTTTTCCTCTTAAGGAAGGTTCTCCAGGTCATCTCTTCAAAGCTAACAAAGATCAAATTAGGGTTAATGAGCAGAACTTGTAATGCCGCTTAAATAGCCTACATCAGCACTTGATATGTGTGACTTCTAAAAGAATACAACTGAAAAAGACATTTGGCAAATTTAGAGGATAAGCTTCTGATTACAGAAAGAAAGAGTGGGTGTCGATAATCCAAGTATCTGCAATTAAAATGCAGGATCATCAGAGTACTCTTAGCCACCATTCAGCTTTTCTCTTTTGGTTTTATTTGAAAGTAATGACCTCTTGACCCTTCTAAGACATCAAACGGTCTTCTGAATTCTTAACTTTTTTTCTGACATTATCCATATCAAGGCAATTTGCCCCATCTGCATGCATTAGAATGGCTGTTATAGTATGCCTTTCATCTGAGAAACAAGCAGAAATCTCAGAAATTCCAGGTGACCTGGAAAGGCATCCACCTAGATCATTGCTTTGCCTCTAGATACCTAAAAGTTACTTTGGATTGTAGACTGACCTGTAAGAAACACTGCAGAAAAAAACAAAGGGTCTTCACAAGGAACAATAACTTTGAAAGCTATCAGAAAACAATTGGAGCACATAACCACATTTACTAAATAAAATTCAGTGCTATGTCACTTCGGTAGGAAGGCAATGGAATGATATGTCACTGATCAATATGTTTTCTTTTTAAAAACACTTATACAGGTTAAGATGTACAAGATGTCCCACTCCCTGCAGGACAACTTTGCTGTCTCATTGTACTCTTAGATACGGGAAAATAAAATTCAGCCTAAGAGAAAGGTTGTGTCAAAATTAAGTATGCATAAAATGAGAACAAAATTCAAATGTTACAATTAAAAAGTTGCTGAAGAAAAGCTAGAAATGACATTGATGTCTTGTGACATGAAGGAATGGCCTGGAGAAAGCCCTTCAGCTCATGAGATCTGAGCTTTGCTCAAGTTTTTGTTATGATGTCTTTGTTACAGATTGGCAAGCTTTTCTGCCTATGGGTTGTGAGTTAAAAGGGAACAGTGCTCTGTGCTGAATAACTTCTCAAGGCTGTGCTGTTTAGCATGCAGATACCATCTGGTCATAATTGTTTGGGAAACGTGCCCTGCGGCAAACATCACCAAATCCCCAGGTTCCACAAAAGGAAAATAAATAGTTCATATTTCAGTCAAAGTTATAGTTGAAATGTTGGATATTTTTACATACATTTATTCTAGCAGTCCCTTTAACCTTGACTTGTAATTGTCCAAACATTTATTGGGGAAATTCAACTCTGCTGTCCCTCACAGACTTGGAAATAACACCTCTTGGAAAGTATGTCCCAATTTTCTGAATCTGGTGGGGGGATTGCTTAACAGAAATCAGATCCATTTTCTAATGGAAGAAAAGAAAACTGCCTTGCAGTTCCATGTAAAAATAAATGTTTTATATTTTATGTTCTTCTCGGGAAAAGATGGTAGAGACCCATAAATGTGTAGCTTGCATACTGTAATTAAAACAGTAAACCGCCCAGAGACTACTTGAAGTGGTATGGGGAGGTGTATAAGCAGAACACTTTTTTAAAAAGGCCAAAAAAGGAGGCTCTATGGAACTTCATATTTATCTATTGTGGTACCAGCTTGACTATTGGTTCATTGATAAACCACTATCATTTGCAGCATTATAATAGGGGCAAATTAACGTAAAAGGAATAAAAGCTACCTCATGTGCAAAACCAAAGCCACAGAAAAATGGAGCGCAATGTCTGCAGTGATTTCAACTGATAAATCATTAATTCACTCCATAGAAAAGTTTCAGGAAAAGACCACAAATAAATTTTTTATATATAGGAGAGAGAGAGAGAGAGAGAGAGAGTAAAACAATTCCATTTTGGGAAAAGTTGTAATGTTTAGGGCCGTTTAGGTTACAAAAACATCAGTAAGAGCCAGGTATGAATTTGTGCATGGTTGCAGCAATAAAAAAGGAAGGTTCCCCCCCTCCTCCATAATGCTAGGACCCAAGAAACAGAATGGTACAATATCCAGGAAAAAGAAATGCATTATTTCACCCAGTACATATTTACGATATAGAAGTTGCTGCCATAGGATGTTCTGTTGGTCACAGTATATTATATTATAATTCAGGAGATCTAGGTTCAAATCCATATTGAAGATGAAACTCTCATGGCCTCCTCTAGTCATGGGGGACAACCAAGTAGAGAAGAGAGCCACGAATGCCACCTTCAGCTCCCTGAAGGTAGAGCGGATGGGATATAAAGATAGCACATAAAACTATGTATTGACAGAACAAATACTATATATTCCACCAATTTCAACTGCTTTATTTAGAGATTTGTCAGATTCAGGGAGGTGAAAGCTGCCAGTGGCTACTCAGTCAGGATGGATGTCTAGCAGCTCCACTAGCCCTGGCAGTATACACCTCAGTAGCAATTGTCAAAGAGCATGTGGAAGGTCAAGGTCCCTGCAGCTTTGAAACTTGTTTTTCCATCTCTGTTTTACTTGTGTATTATTTGTTCACAGTCTGGAGGTGTCTGGCTTCAAAGCCTTGTTTGTTGTCGAGATCCTGCTTCTCTGCCTTAAACAATCTTTCATCCGTCTTAACTTGGCAGAAGAATAAATCAGAGCAATTATTTAGTGCAGCACGGTAATGATGCAAGGTATTATTTGGAGACCATCGCCTGAAAGATCTGGGTGCCAGTGTAGATTTATGTAAAGAATATCCTGTATATCCACAACACACTGAATCTTGATAGGAATATATCTCCTTTCAGAAGAAAAGATGAAGAGGGATTTAGACCCCAGAAAAGCACTTTGGAGGCAGCTTTTCATCGACAGGACAAAATTACCTGTGCAGACAGCATACTACCATAAGTACAAAATTAGTGATTTTTTCCCCACTTTCTAAACTGTGGATTTAAAGGGTGGGGGAGCAAGTTCTTGAATTGGCAATTCAAGGGAGGAAAAGCAAGTGCTTGAATTGATTCTCCTTCTGGTGGATACCTGCTGTTTTCCAGGATTTTTGGATGAACTTTTGCAGCCTGATTATATTCCACCTGCTAGACCTTTACACTGAATCACCAGCTGTGTAAAGAAAAAGAAAAAGAAAAGAAAACCTAACGAACATTTCTTCTGAGCACTTCTCTTCCTGCTGCTGTCAATTCACAATCTGGGGGCGGGGCGGGGGCGGGGGTGGGGGTGGGGGGGAAGCAACACCAAGTATATAAACAAGATATTAAGCATCTCTGTGCTTTCTTTTTCTAATCTCCCAATGAATTTAAAACAAGATTCAACCACATGCTTTCCGGAAACAAAATCCTTCATCTCAGCAAAGGCAAAAGCACACATTAGCATGGTTATTTGATACGGATGATCAGTGAAGGATGGAGAAGGACAAAAACAATAGGTGAATCAAACTTCCCTGCTTGGCAGGTTGGATCATTTCCCAAGACTTAAAAGGATATGCTCCTGGTTTCAGTTTCTCAAGACCAAGTCCAATGGCCACTAAGTATTCCATTGCTAGTTTCCACCAGCAAGCAGACCCATTGATTAAATTGCTGAAGAGTAAGGCAATGTATATGTAAATACCAATGTGTCAATGGGTCTGCTCTAGCTAGGACCAGCATTGGGACATAAGCCTTATTAGTAGGAATGGCTAACAACTACTCCAGGTAGTTAGGTTTGGGAAGATGGTAGGGTCATGCATTCCCTTCAGTTTTATTTGGCATAGATCCTGATCCTTGGGCTTAATTGTGCAAGCATGAATGCTAGAGATGTCATTTTGATTTGTGTCCATCTCTCCCTGACTAGAAGTGACATGCTTTATGAACCCATAAGCAACCTCTGTGCAGATCTCCTCCATGTGCTTTCCTGATATATGTGGATTCACTCACACATCTCTTCAGAGTATGGAGGACCACAGAAAGAGCCTCAGCCATGTCATAATACAATTGTATTAATTCATGCTATGCAGAACTGTGTGCGGAACTGCCATACACAGAAGTATGCATATAGTGCAAAAAAAAGTCAAAACAATGTTTCTTGTCATGTAGCACAGGGCAGCTGTATTTTTCTGCCAAAGAGATGATCAAACATGCCAGAAGTTTTCTGTGATTCATTCTGATCTCTTCCTGCTATTTGATGGAATGAGGCAGTCACCTTGATTGTCAAATTCTGGAAGGCAGTGGACAGCACTAGAGGAGAGACCTCGGGGCCTGCCTTGGGTCCTTAAGGTTAGTCTGCTGCTTACAAGTGCAGTAGAGCACACTGTCCATTAACCAGTGCAGAAGGAACAATGGAGTGTATGCTCAGTTGTTGTTTGCACAAGGAATACAATGTTCTCTGCAGGCAGCAGCGTGTCTTGGACTGTCACCAAGTTATTTAAAGCTGTGTGAATTGTAGTAAGACTGGGCTAAGAAAACACAAAAACATACATAGTCATCCCCC
>JAHTLZ010003518.1:4843809-4857827 GCA_023846285.1 Phrynocephalus versicolor | reverse complement strand
TACTACTACTACTACTACTACTACTACTACTACTACTACTACTACTACTACTACTAGAACTGCATAGAAGATTGTTATTTATTGTTTAAACATGTGAACATTTGTTGTAAAAATTGGTTTTGGTTTTCTTAATTGTGGCTAACATACCAACATAATTTGTTAAAACCCCTAATGAGCATAGTCTTTGTGTGCATACCTAACACCATATCCCTTGGTGTCTAATTAAAAGCCAGAAGGCAGAAATGACTGGACTGTGTGGGGAATGGAGGGGATTTTCATAGGTTACAAAATAGCCACACACAAACTGCTCCCTTTTTCCTCACTGGCAGTGATAAGCATCCACCATATGGTGGGAAATCTACTTTGATGAGGAGAGGCCATGAGAAACTTCCATTGCTGAGCTAAAAAGAGCTAATGGCAGTGGTGCAATTTCAACAAAAAGCAAGGTGAAAAGGAAGCTTGAGTAAGAGGTTCATCCCCTTTTACTAAGTGCAGTATTATGAGATTTTAAAACATGCTGTGTCTTATACTCAGCATAAGGGCAAGTGGCCATGAAAAAAGGGCGAGCAAAGGCGTTGTTCTTGTATTCTCTGCTCAAGGTTCTCAGGTATCAGAATATTTTCTGCTGTACTGCTTGTTGTCCCTTCTGCTGACATTAAGATGAAAGAAATATGCACTCCCTCCCAGGAGATATATGTCATCTTAAAAACTGCTGCTTACATTTTATATGATTTTTTATTTCCTTTGTTCAGGTTAAAACTGAGCAAGGATTGCCAATGACCCATTTTGTAGTATGTAAAGTATTCACAGAATGGCTTCAAGCATGTTCATCAGTGTTTGTTAACCCACTCTGAACACTCTTCCATTCTCTCTGTGTGTGTTTTTTTTAAATTTGGACATGGATACCTGGTGACATAAATAAGAGCTAAGAACTCAGTTGTGAAGGACATGTTGGGGTATAAGAAAATTCGGGGATGTGCAATCCCTTCATTATCACTAAAATGTTAGAAGCAAAATGGTTTTGATCCCCCTATTTATCTGAAGCAAAAATTGCTCTCGTTATCTGTGTTAGTTCTATTCGAGAACTCTGTAATACTTTATCAGTAGCTGTCTTTTCGTAGTGCAAGTTCAGTGGATCTAGGAACAAATTTCTGCTGCAAGATACCCTGCCTAAGGGAAGACCACCCAACATGTCAAAAGTACCAACAACAAAAACTAAACCAGAAGTGGCTAGAAATCTGTTTCAAATTTTGAAAAAATCATGTTTTTAGTGTTTATAGTACTAGGGGCTCAAAAGATCTCCAGTTCAGGAAGGTCCATATTAACCAATCAGACACACTGCCCTGTCTGACCTGGCATGAATGAAACCAGGAGGACTAAATGGGCCAATGGCTGGAGGGATCTTCCTGCCTCGCACCCTTCCAAACACCTTATCCAATCAGAGTCAGTTGTACTTCCAGGTATTTCCCCAAAATCCACAAGTTTAAGTACTCTGAGCCTTATTCCAACCCTCCAAGCAAGAAATACCATCACAAATACCATCACCACAAGCATACAAGATCCCTATAGATGGTTGCAGAAAGGCCTGGTTTTAGGTATCACAACCCTCTTAATCCAAAAGAATTAAACAACTGTTAAAATTTGTATATTTTATAAATGGTGGCGAAAGAGTTGAAAGAGAACAGGAAAAAAAATCAAAAACTGTCCCAACAGTTACAGAAATAGTTAAAAAGCCTTGTGAAGTGCCACACAAGTATGGTGAAGAAACATTGGATGAAAGAAAACCAGTGATGAACTGTGATTCAGTAGCATAAAAATTACCACATATGATTAAAACATATGAATGAATGTACCAGTGTCCTTTAGATTAAAGGAGGGAGACAACCTTCATTTCAGGGTATTCTCCCTTTATAACTGTTTGTTACTTATTAGTCTTATTTTTGCTGTACTTTGTTGCCACCACCTTGAGTGCTTAGCTGTGTAACTTTTCATATGTTTAATATTTTTATATTCATGGTAGAGATGGGCACGGAATGAACATTTTTTTCATTTTCGTTGTTCATTTTTCGTTTGGTTATGCAACAAAACGACAAACAAAATTTGTCCCTAAAATGAAACAAATGAACAGAAACGCGGGGATTTTGGTCGTGCGTTTCGTTTCCATTACTGCAATGAAGTGAGCGGCTTTAAATGCTAAAAAAATCATTAAAAACTGTAATAAATGGTAATGAAACAGTAATGAAACAGTAACGAAATGAAAATGAATTTTTTGAAAAATTTCATGAACAACAGAAATGAACCGAAATGGACCGCTAAATGACAAACGACAAACAAAACTCCATTTTTTCTATTCATGCCCATCTCTAATTCATGGATTGGGTGTGATATGGTTGTGTTAATGATGTGTACTTCACTGTTGCAGACCCCTCAGGGTAGCAGCAATGCCACTGGATGGGGTGGTATTGCAATAAATCAATAGATCAATAGATCGATTCTCAGCCTATGTGGCAGCTATTCTAATACAGATTATATATTCTTAATCATAAAATATTGTAATGCACTTGAGTTGTAAAATCAACCAACTACAAAGCTGAAAGTTGTTTAAAACAAATTATTTTAAGAATGAATGTATGTGTTGGAGTGTGAGGGGAGAACAGTGATGCCTAAAGACACAACATACTTAACAACATCAAGACAATTTGTTTATATCGCTACATAAAATTCATGGCAGAGGCACTGATGTGAGAGGTGTTCATCTGAATGCACAAAATATAGATACCTAGAAGTATTAAAATTCTATTAAGTGTGAAACTTTCCATCTGATATCCAGCCTAAGGACAATCTAAGCTGTCATGCAGGTTGTTTAACATCCTTTTCAAAAAGAGTACTAGAAAACAAAAAAGCCAAAGGCCTTGAACAACACCACATTTTTGACAGAAGAAAATCTTTTCATTCTAGATATTACTAAGATGCTTATTATCAACACTAACAAACAAATGAGAAACAGTGGTTTATCTGGAGAATTCAGAATTTAGCAATGCTTTTATTTTAGATGTACAGTAAAATGTCCAGGCAGCGGATTGGAAGTTTGAGCGGGAAGTTCAAAACTTCTGCCACCTGGGACCTGATCCGGAGGTTCAAAGGCTGATTGGCCAGCTGGGTGAGTCCCCACCCCAACCCTCTGGATGGTGCCTGGCTGGCCCACAATGGTGGCAGCAAGGAGGAGTGTGGCACACATTGGGGCAGTAAGTTTTATTTATAATTTTTCCCTCTCCTTGTTTTTCTTTTCTTTTCTTTTTCTCCTTGCCGCAGCCAAGCCTGGTTGCAGGGAGAAACGGGAAAAAACGTTCTTCCCTCCTTGCCGTTTGGGCAGTGTTGGGAGCAAAAGCTTTCACCCCAGCACCCCAGCACCCCTATCACTGCCGTAACCCAGATAAGAACATTTGCTCTTATCTGCAGATTTCACTATCCACGGGCAGTCCTGGAACCGATCCCCTGTGGATATGGCGGTCCTACTATACATTTTCCTGCACACAGTACTATGATACAGCATAAAAGAACTTATTGACCTATTCTTAATCAATTAAGGTCATGATAATGTTTATAAGACTGGTCATTTTTTAAAAGAACTATGGAGTCTGCGGAGGGACAGAAACAACTCCATTGCAAACCACCCACTTTCCACATGTAGAAAGTGGCATGAAATAGACATCCCCTTCAAAACATGGTATGTGATGGCTCACTATTCCTCCAGAGTCAACTCTTTTTAATAAAAAGTACTTGAGATAGGTATGACTGAATTTGGTACCAATATAATATCTGTAGGTTTGCTTAGATATCACTAGGTCTGGACCCAATCCAATATCATACAATGTTTATATAATTAGAAAGAAATGTAAACTAGTAAAAAAAAATAACAGCTACTAATTTCCCAATCTAACCATACTAAAATAAGTTGCACATTTGCTCTGTGTTTTTTGTTTTGTTTCGTTTTGTTTATGGAGATATGTTAATGCAACTCATGTATATGCCTGTGCTGGTATTGGTGCATTTTGGAATTAATTTGGAAAAAATCTACTAGGGAAGTAAACAGTGATAATATCTAGGCAGGAAAATCTCTCTTCCCATTGATACGAGGAGACAAAGAATGTGGTCCTTTGGCAGTTTAGCACCACCATATTAACTTTTTTTAAAAAATGGGGAAGATAAGATGGGTCCTAATATCTTAACATCTAAGCACTCAACAGCTGTACAAGAATGTAGCTATTTATCTGCATGTATACACAATAAGTTTAAGTGGTGTAATAAATTATGAATTTTTAAAAGGAAGAGGTAAGGAAGAAACTTGGAGAACTCAAGTCTGAATTAGAGATGGGCACGACTCAGAAAAAAAATTTCGTTTTCGTTTTTGTTTTCAGCTAGGGTCCGTTTCGTTTCGTTTCCGTTTTCGTGAGCTAATTTCAAAATTTTTCATTTTCGTTTCGTTATGTAACGAAAATGAAAAAACGAAAACGAAAACGAAAATTTTTTCGTTTCTTCCCATTTAGCTCCATTATGTGTTTTTCCAGTAACGAAAAACGAAAATTGGCTCGAAATTAGTCATTTTGTTTCCGTTTTCGGTCCATTTTTGAACCGTTTTTCGTTTTCGTTTCGTTACGTAATGAAAACAAAAAAACGAAAACGAAAACGAAAATTACGCTAAGTCGTGCCCATCTCTAGTCTGAATCAATATAATACTGTACAGGCAAGTCCTTCAGCTTGCACTGCAGGTAAGCCAAGTGAGTGGTTACGAGATAATACTCAGAGGCCTTTCTTCCAATGCAGGAGAATTCTTGGGCTTCACTTGTAGATGAAACTGCCTGCCTCCATCTCTATTTCCACCACATTGGCATCTTCCTTATGAGATACAGAAACTTCTGTTTTCTAATCCAGGCTTTTAAAGTTAAACTTGTTATGGGTTTTTTTTCCAGATGAACAATTTATAGCATCAGTAATGGTGGACTTAATATAAGGGATCTTTTAGAGGTGCCACTCAGTTCTGGGAGAACACCTTAGCTCTCTACTCTGTCCAGTGGTCACCACTAGAGATGGGCATGAGTCAGTTCATCCCTCTTCCCTTTCCTTGCCTCAGTCAGCCACTCACAAGGCCTCTGTGATCTTCAGTTGTTCTTACAGTCCAAGCAACAGCTCAGGCTTCTCTACCCTGCCCTCTTCGTTGATCTCCCAAAAGGATGGAGCACATATCTGTGCTCTTGCTCATGACTGGTAGATTAACTGAGGAGGCGGGGAAAGCAAGCAATTGAGCCTGCTGTGTGGCTTGATGGTCTTAGGAGGCAGGGACTGGAGCAGCAGCACCTGTGCTGTCACCTTTATAACCGGAATGAACTGGGATGAACTGGCTCGTGCCCATTTCTAGTCACCACAAATAGCCCAGATGTGCTTAGTGTTTGGGCATTTGGCCAAACACTGGGCACAACACTAATAAGAAAGGCAGAATTGTGGGTGCTGTAGGTTGATCAGAATGTAGAAGTCCAAAAAGCTCCCTTAGCTAGATGAGCAGAAATTGACTGAGACAACGTTACAAAAGTCGTATTTCAATTTATGCCATAATGTCATGGTAGCACATGTTGCCTGTTTATTATCTTCTGATACTTGAAACTATAGTGGAGAATTCTCAGTTGTAGATGCTTGTGCCTTAACTGATATAAGGGATGTAAGCATTGTTATGGTGTACTTCATAATGTCCACAAGAATTTGACAAAGTTGCTGTCTTGCACTATTACTCCCAGAGCCCCAGAACTGACGAGGGGTTTGGGGACGTTTTTGTCCTCATCCATAAAAAGAATGACAGACCAGGACTCAAGAAATATGGGTTCAAATCCTTGCTCAGCCATGAAAACACACTAGGTGGAAAGAAGGTGAAACTGATAAAACCACCTCTTAAATATCTCACTTCCCTGAGCTGCGATCAGTTGGATGTTAGTTGACCACATGCAACACACAAACAGTCTGGAAAAGTAAATTTTCCTACATCTGCTTCAGTTGAAATGTACAGAAGTAAACAAAATAGTTGTAACACCAAAACTTTCCTTCCTCAGCCTATCCCTCTTTACATATTCACGTGACTTTTCTGTCTCCCTAAGCAATCATCTAAGCTATGCCACAGCATCCAAAATAACCTGTTGAAGAATTAATATGCTCCCTAAAGGGCTAATTTAAGAATAACATTGGCCTATGTTGACATTTAGGGTAAGAGTTCCACCTGGCAAGTCTTGCTGCTTGGCCATTCCTTCGTCTAGGTTTTCTTGAATATTAATAAGTTGGGGAAATGAATTGTTTATTATTGTGTTACGTAGTCCCCAGATCTAAGCAGCGAGAAGTTCGGTGCGGGCACTATAGATTCCTTTGGGCTGTAGCACTGGGGTCTTGTGGTATCTTTGCACTGCATGTTTAATTCACAAGCAGAGTCTATGAGGGGAAAGTAGGCACTCCTTCAGCAGATAGCAGATCCCCAGACAGCACCAAGGATGTGCATTCCCCATGCAACCTAAATTTGTGTGCAAACTTCTTTCTTTGCAGCCCAGACTCCAACACAAAATGTTGGATTAAAATAGGGCCATAACTTTATTTATTAAATTTATTAGATAAATGAATGGGCCTGCTGTAGTGCAAGTAAGCATCAAGCCTAGATCACGCTGACCTGAGGCCCCCATGTAATCTAGGTGAGTTCCTACCTGGAATGTTCTGTTATCCTTATTTAGCACCCTTTCCAAACTCGGGGGAATTTTTTTCAAGGCAGCCATGACTACTTTAAAAGAACGTAATATTAATATACACAGCTGGTCTGAGAAAAGCCCTGGGCCTTGGAATTAAAGGTAAGGGCTGATAACTTACCCTGATTGCACCTATGTGTCAAGCCCTTCCAATGTAAAATACAGTGTACTGGACCAACTTGTTTTCTGATGTGGGCGATAGGTGTACCTTCTCCTTCCTACAGAATTGTAAATATTCTGAACAAACCAATACGTAAGAATGCTTAGTGCTACATGCTAAGGCCGGGCTTATCACCCTGATAGACTCAACCCTCCAAGGTCCCATACCTCGGGTTGCAGAACTTCCTGATCCATCTGAGCCTGGGTGGCCAACAACCTGAAACGATTGAACTGTTGGCAAGATAACGCATCAGTGATCTGGGTTTGCGCCACCAGAACATGTTTATCATGAAAAAGGATGTTAAATTTCAGGTATTGCAATATGAAGGCTCTAAGAAGGTTCATAACCCTGAATGGCTTGGATGACAAATAATTAATAATACCCACCACTGCCAGATTGTCACACCAAAAAAGCACTGTTGAGTTTGCCCATAAGTGATCCCAAAGCCACAGTGCTCCAACAATGGAAGGAAGGTCAAGTCCCAGGCCAAATCAGATTCAACCCACTTCTCTAGCCACCACCCTGTGCACCACTGGTTCTGAAAATTTTTTCCAAAGCATGATGCACCTGAAGCATCTGTGTGAACCTGCAGCTCTACCCCCAACAAAAGCTCGACTCTCCAAAAAGGGATCCCGTTACAATATCTTTAAAAGACCTGCCAAACAAACAGATCTTTCCTTATGCCAGCCGACATATGTCTCAAGTGATGAGGCTGTTTAAGTCCTGCCATGGCGTCACAAAAACATCTCACAAATGCCCTCCCAGGTGCTATCACTCAGCAAGCAGAATTAAGGTGGCCCACAAAAATGTGCAGCTCACGTAAGGATACTTTTCTCTGATGCAACATGTATGTCAACCAGGTCTTTAACTCATTTATCTTAGCTGGCAAGCGGCTGGACTGGGTCACCATATCAAGTAAGCATACCGTTATACCCTGGGTGCACTTGGCTGTGGAAGTCTGTTGGCTCTCTAGTCTCACCACACACTGCATCACTCCCAGTGCCGTGAGATGACATGTCTATGCAGTTACCTACTACCATGGCATCCACGCCCCTGGTTGCACAGGAAACCATTCAGAACCCTGTTTCTCATCAGGCCCTGTTGGGTGTAACTCCAGGATCGGGGGTTACTCCATCTCCTCCCTCTCTTACGTCAGGGTGTATGCAGCCCCCTACAATTGATTTGAGCGGCACATCTGGGGCATGTGCAGTTCCACCACAGAATTTTCCAGATTGTGATCAATCCCTTCCATTGGAAGATGTTAGAACAGTCATAATATATAATAATTACTTATTATATATTATATAACAATGTGAATATTAATGTTGTATAAGAAGTTATCAAAACCCAAGAAAACTTGACCAAATGTGCTCTTCAAAAAGAACCGAAAAAGTGTCTGTTACAGTGCAGCTCCCAAAACTGGTTTTAATTACCAAAAAGGATGGAGAACCCCTATTCCACAAGCTAACCCCCATGTTGTAACATTGGATGAAATGCAAGTCAACTAAAGGAAACCTTCTTAATATAAAAATGTCAGCCTAGCAGGCATTTGACTCTCTATTGCTACTTTATCAGCATAAGTAATTGTATCTTCTCGGAAAGACGGTATCACTTGCTCAAGCTACATCTTACTTTCAGAGCTGCATGCATATTATGAATTGAGCACCAACTGCACTGTTGCCAAGGCAATTATTCTGAATCCCAATTTTGTTTGATAAGTGTAGAAAAAGCAAACAGTCCTCTTATCTATTTATGTATGCAATTTACATCTTATTTACAACAAAACTAAGCTCTGTATATCATCTCATGACTACAAACTACAATAAGCTGCACACATTCAATATCTATATTCAAAAAAGCAGCCAAATAGTACAACGACTTTAGTATAATCATTGTTGCATCTCAAATACAATTTTATTTTTAAGGTGGGCAACATTACGTCTCTGCCAGTCACAGATTTTCACTATCTGTGTGCACCACTGTCCAAGAAGCAACCATCCCCGAATCTTTACAGTGATTTAAAAGAGAGAGGGAGAGACAGAGGAAGAGACCAATCAGCTACAATTTGAATGCAAATCAACAACGTACTAGGTGAACTGCATGCTATTTGTGAATACCTCTAAGTAGTCCTAGTGATCTGTGTGTCTTTAACAAATGTATTAAAGGACTCAAAGGGCCAAAATTACAGACTTTTTAAATTAACATGATGTTACAGGCTGCCACCACTCCTTCAGATGTTCTATTCCTCTTTTATTTAGCTGCAGTCCTCACAGTGACCAAGAACCAGTGGTATATTGAACACCTGTAGAATTGAGACTCCCATTCCTTTCCCATACCCCACTATTGCAACTTCTTATAGTGCTCACAAAGTTTGCAAAACCTCCAGGCAGAGAAGTTACAGATAGGAATGGCCATCAAGTCTCAATTTTTCTTTTCTTTTTGCATGCTCTTTTAATGTTCAGAAGCCGCTATCTCACCTGGGGGGAGATCTGGATATTGTGAAAGTCTGGCTTTTCTTCTTTCTTGGTCACATGACTGAAGATGTGGGATCTCCATTCCCACATACAAGGTTTTTTTTTAAAGAGCAAACCAGCCCCGGGGCCAGCACTGGGGGGGGGAGGGGAATTTTTTTTAAAAAAATTAAAAGCGTCGATGAGCCCCAGGATGAGCTGGTTGGAGCTAGGAAAAAATATTAAATAAAAGCAGCACTGACAGCCCACAGGCCAGCTGATCAGCGCTGGAGGGAGGGGAAATTTTAAGAAAATTAAAAAGCGCTGAAAAGCCCCAGGACAAGCTGGTCAGGGCTAGGGCGGGGGAAGCAAAAAAACAGATTATATGTGAGCTCTCATGGACTTCTGTCTCACATTTTTTTACCAGAGCAAAAATTTCCCAACTTCTTATGTCACCTCTAGCGAGGTCTTGGAAAACTCTCTAAAGGTGACATAACCAGTTTTTTTGGGGGGACAAGATTTTTTGGAAACGCTTTATCCTGAAATTTAATCAGCGTTTTGATAGGGCCTCTTTTAATTCCCTGTTCTTAACTTGAATATGTCTTAAATGTTCCAGGCTGCATATTGACCCTCATTATTGTAAGCCACCTTGGGTCCTTTTCCAAGGAGAAAAGCGGGGTAAAACATTCAAAATAAATAAAAATAAAATAAGTAAGTAGCATCAGGTAGAAGTATATTAAGGCTAATAGTCAGCAGAAATTCATTGTTATGAGTTATCTCTGTTGTAATACAAAGTAGTTATGTGCCATCAAGTTGGAACCAACTTATAGATACCCTAATTAAGGCTAGTGAGATATTTACAGAGTGGTTTTACCAATTTCACTTCCCCAGTGAGACTCCATGGCTGTGCATAGGTTCAAACTAAGGTTCCTGGGTCCTAGTGCATCATTCTATTCACTACACCACACAGTGTATCCCTACAAAGTAGTTAATGGAGTCTTGGTGTTGCATGGGCAAGAAGCAGCTATAAATAGCAGACACCCAGTGATAATATATTCAAAATGTCAATCAACAAAAACAGGACAAAGATCTTTCAGATATCTTTCTACTGAAGCTTGGCCTAATCATTAACAACTTAGCCTATTCATAAATGTATATGGAAACATATCCAGCCCCCAAACTATCTCTGTGCCCATCGAATTCTACAATATATTTCAATGTTCCTCTGACTCTTTTCATTTCTCTGTACCAAGCCCTAAGCAGACTTCTTCCAATCCATCACTTATATACACTCACCTATTCTTATATACAGCACACTCTTCCTCACTCCTTGGGGGAAACAGCTTCCATAAATAAGCTTCCATAAATGCATTTTCCTCTCTAATAGCTATAGCATTCTTTTGGACACTTGCCAGTCATTCAACCCATCTGTTCCATTAAAAGAACAAGCCAACATATCTATATGAGCATCATCCACAAACAAAAATATGCAGATGGGGAATAAAATTGATGTATTCTACATGTCCCACAGCTGGGATATCCAAAATTGCTTCCTACTGTAAGTACCTATCTGAAGTCTGAAATCCTCAAGAGAGGCCATACAGCATGTTCCATCACCCCAAAGTGTTGGCCTATATGCAAAGGAGAATGCCATTTATTACAGCTCCTCAACCATGCAATAACTTTTACCTTGGTCTGGCTCCTCATCTGCTGAGCTTCTGGTGGGCAGGTGAAACTACAGTTCTGAAGGGCCTTAGGTCTCACTCTCTAGGTTTTAAAAGAACAATATTAAAGGCCTTTTAAGTTCTTGATGTGAAGGATACATAAAGATCTGTTTGCATTACTCAGCTGTGAAGGATGCATAAAGATCTCGTTGCGTTACTCCACAAAGCTCTCCTCTAGCACCATATTTGAAATGCGTCACTTTTTTTCTTATCAGCTTTGTTAGCTTTCCAGTTTTCACACCTATACATGGTTACTAGAAATATGAGAGTGTGGATTATCTCAACCTTGCACATCCTTGCACTTTCTAGTTCCTTCATTGCTGCCCTTCCTATTCTCAGACTTCTAATGACTTGGAAACACACTCCATTTGGATTGATGATTTAACTAAGGTAAATGAATTCTCTAACTATTTCAATTTCTTCATTGTCCAGGCTAAAGTTGTGTAGTTCTGTAGTCATGATTCTTATCTTCTTAAGTTAAAGTGTGGTCCTGCTTTGACACTTTCTTCTTTTGCTTTTATCAAAAGTGGTTTCAGGTTATCACCGCTGTCTGTCAGTAAGATGTTGTCATCTGCATATCTTTAATTATTGTTGCTTGTTTAGGTTCTGAAGGAAGGAGGATTTAAAGAAAGGGGCAAAAACAGAATATAAAAGCCTCCATGCATGGCACGTAATCACTTGTATCTTTGCTCCCTTCTTCTTTTTCTTCCAATTACAAGTGTGTGTCATTCTAGAGGAAACACACAAAAAGTTAGATGAAACTTGATTATTTAAAATTTATGTTTGTAGCATTTTGTTCCACATAATCATGACCTGTGTCCACAGAAACTCAAGTATCTCAACTTTCTGGAAAATGTTGAAACAATGTCTAAATCTGAGTGCCTCTTTCCAATCAGAAAGATTGATAGTGCAACAAGGTTGGCTTCCCTCTGTACTTACTTTTCCAGTAGTTGCACAACCAGCTATGGGCCCTGAAAAATCCCACACTCACTTGAATACTCTGAACCATGTGCAAAGGACAGCAACGAAACTGACAAGTTTTCCCCTCCTCTATCTCGAGAACATAAGAAGACCCTTGCTGGAACAGGCCACAGCCCATCCAGTCCAGCATTTTGTCTCACACAGTGGCTCACCATTTGCTTCAGAGTAGTCCCAAGAAGATGTCTTCACCTGCTTACAATTCCCTGCAAATGGCATTGAGAGATATCCTGCCTATCTCTCCACCCCGGAGGTTGTCCATAGGCATCTATAATGATAGCCATTGATACCTCTGTTCTCCATGAACTTGTCTAATCCTTTCTTAAAGCTGTCAAGCGTGACAACTGCCACCACTTCTTAGATTACAGAAAACTTCCTCCACTGTCAGTAATGAGTTTGGTTTTCTATTTAAAATTCTTGACAATTTCATCTTTCTGGTGAAGGTGTTTCTACTATCTTGTCAATTTCACATACCTTCTGCTATTTTTCAAGACAAAACTCTGCCTTTCACCAAGATGTTGGACATTGTCCTCATTTATTTTTGTCTTCTGATAAGCTAGCACAAGAGTTTGCATATTCAAGTGGCAAATTTTAACAAGATAATAAAATGGGACATAAGGAGACTCAAAATGAATGCCAATATTTGCCTAGTAAATACAGCTTGGAGAATCAGCAATTGTCACTGAACGGACAGTTACCCTGTCTTTGAACTTATTGTATTTTGTTTAATTTGTTAAAGGAAGGGAGGGATGGGGAAGAGAGGGAGAGGGGAGGAAGGGAGGAATGATTTGGTAGAGTAGAAAAAATAGACATGTTATACATCATCTGGTCTTTGCAGTCAAAGCTCAGTAAAGTAATTTTGGAGTACATCAGAAGGACAGGTCTCAGAGAGCTGTCATCCCAAAAAGCTAACAGGCCAAGATTTGCTAATAGCATGAACAATTGATTACAACAACAGTTCTGAGAATATTTTTGAATCCAGGTGCATGTATCTAGAAATACAGTAATCCCCCGCCACATTGCAGTTCATATACAGTGGTCCCAGTATTTTGCAGATTTTTAACATGCCCCCTCCACCTCACCAAGCTGAACTCATTGGTGGGGGCTCCTGCCTGCTTGTGACAAAGACAGGACACTTGCAAGGGATCACTTTCACCCCCTCCACCTTGTCAAGCTGAAGGAGCCCCCACCAGTGAGTTCAGCTTGGTGAGATGGTGGGGTTTGAAAGCTGAAGACAGAGTGCTTACAAAGTGGTGTGGTTGGGAAAGAAAGGAGGGAGGGAAGGAGCCAGCCAAGCAAGCAAGCAAGCAAGCAAGCAGGTAGACGAGGTGAAAGGCAGACGGGGGTGGCATGGCTGAGAACGGAGCCCTTTCACCTCAGTGAAGGATGAGGGAAGGAGAGATATGTGGCCACAGAGGAGGCATCTGGACCTGACCAGGTATGCAAATGTCCTCACCATGACAGCATCTGCATATCGCAGATTTTCATTTACTGTGGGTGGCTAGAGAACATAACCCCTGCGATAAACAGGGAACTGCTGTACCACATGTCTTTATAATTTAAGAATTAGCCCTGGGGCTATTACATTACATGGTCTTTGAGTTGATAACATTGTATTTTAAGTTGAATAGAGATAATCACAAAGAGTAGGTCACGACTGTAATGACACAACACAGAGATAGATAATCACAATCATGTAGTTTTCAAAACAACAGCAAAAAAACAAAGTTGAGTGTAAAAGGTAGTGGAAAAAATATAGAAAGAAGAAATATATGAACGACAGAGGGCAAGAAGAATTAGATAATGAAATCTTGATAACAGAATACTAGGGCACAAATATAATATAATATAATATAATATAATATAATATAATATAATATAATATAATATAATATAATATAATATAATATAATAATATAATATAATATAATAT
>JAHTLZ010003518.1:4816741-4843799 GCA_023846285.1 Phrynocephalus versicolor | reverse complement strand
ATAATATATTATATTATATTATATTATATTATATTATATTATATTATATTATATTATATTATATTATATTATATTATATTATATTGACTTTGTCCCATGGATTCATTTCACATTATTTCAGTTGTTTTTTCATTCTTGCTTTCAGCAAACAACAACAGCCAAAGAAAATCCTTTGAAAATGAATAAGGCTTCTTATTTGGTCAGTTTACTCTTGGTGAGCACAGGTGCAGGGTCCAGGGTGAAGAAATTGCTTACAAGTACATATTTATCTCTCACATTTCAAATCACTTTACTGTGCTGAATGCGAGTCTGTGGCAATTTGCCAGTAAGATTAAATATATTGCTTTGTATAAGAGGAAAAAGCCCTTCTGATGAAAAACAAATAGTTCAACAAATATCTCAGCTAGAAACAAATACATACTCCAGATGATTGTATCACAGTGATATTGCTAACAGAAAGGATGCATGCCAGGAGCAAGAAATAAGTGGAATTTCATGTACAATGTTTTAAAATGTACCGGACAGCCTTTTATTCCCTTATCAGAGAATATCGGAATATCAGTTTTATTTGGAACCAAATGAAAAGGCGAACTTGCAATCTTCTCTAGTGTCCTTTCTCAATGGGCAATAAATGAATGGACTCAGTATCTTGTTCCTTGTTTAGTGATTTAATATCTACCTGATTCTTTGTGATGGTTAAATGAATCAAGCCATAAATTGTTCAGGGACTTCATGATTTGCAGAGGGATATACAGATAATTGCAGATAGGTGAAAGACCAACAGAGGGATGAAAACCTGCCCTGTCTCCAATGCATATATGTTATACATGTATGGATACTCATACATATTCTATATGTAAACGTACATAGGGTATAATGATCTTATGTCCTATAATAGAGAACTTGTATGGAATTTCAAATATTTTTGGATTTTAATTGTCATCATCTGCAGTCAGCATGATGAGTTATTAAGACGATGGGAGCTTCTTTTCTAACAACATCAGAAAGGGTTAGATATTCCCCACCTATTCCCCTCTATGGTATATCCCAAAACATCACATGTAGGTCTTGGCTGTATCCTGGATTACAACAACCTTGGAGGTTGTTTGGGGAAACAAATACATTGAAAATTGTATTAATTAGCCTTCCTTGGTACATTTCTTGTAATATCCTGGAAGACGTTTCGAAGAAACCACTGCTTGACATGTTTTGCTACAGAGCTTCCAACATTAGCAGAAAGCTTCGTAGGCTGCTGTGCCAACTAATAGGCAGGGAGTTTCTCTCTTTAATAGGTTCACTCAAGAGAAAGTGTCACAGTCTGCCACATCCCCATGTGTTACATCTTATGAGACAAAAATTCTGCATGGGATAGATCAATTTTTAAAAAGTTTTAAAAGGCATAAGCTGCAATAATGTGGGGAAGAAGTAAGAAAGATTTTGTAAAAAGTTATCACAAGAGGTGCAAAATAGCATTGGCCTTCTCAGTAGGACCATATAGTTGGTGTCTAAAGCTGGTGGCCCTTTCAGTCTAATATAGAGCAGAATAAGGCAAACCAATGCAACTCCTTAAGAAGACCCAGTAGCCAAATGTATTGTACACATACAAGCAAGCAGGGGAAGGGGATGGCTGGTTACTTCACGTCCTTCCTCGAGCTGAGGTGAACTTGCCTCCGTGTTGAAATCGGTTTTCAACACGGATCGAGAAGTGGATTGAAAAGATTCCCAAGCTCCAGGACGGGAATCTCTCAAGCCGCTTGGAGCACAGTTCAGGGGGCGTGGTCGGGGTGAAGTCGGATTAACCCCACAAGGACGTGAGGTTCCATTCCTTTGAACTCGGATTGACCCCACAAGGATGTGAGGTTACGTTCCTTCAAACCGGTCTCCAGCGGGGCCGCGAACTGCAGCGAGAGGGACGTGAAGTATCAGCCAAAGTGATCAAGCATGAAACAGAATGTAGAGAGAGAAGACAGGAGGGATTATTTTTCCTGATGCAAACAATGGCTTTCCAGTATACAACCTTCTTTTATTTCATTACAAAGTTCATCTTCTCATTCTACTGCCAAGGTAGCTGTGCTACTCTGAAAGTATCAGGAAATGTAAGCTGTAAGAAGTTGTACATATAAAATTGATGTTGCAAAGTGCGCCTCCTTTCATGCAGGGGAGATTAAAAGACTTCTGTCAACAAGGCACAAGGAATATATAGCAAGCAACCTACATAAGAAAGTATGATCAAGGCCATCGTCCTTATACATGCCAGCAGAGCAGCTTCATTGAAGATCTCTGCACCAGTGGTAGAGCCAAACCTTTGTATTAGGAAGATCACAGAAGCAATGTGGAACCAGGAGTTTCATTGCTCCAATTGTATGCCTAGTGGTGATTCATCCCACCTTAGTGACTGAAGCTGGAATATCACTGGAATATTTCACACTGGATTTCTTCTATCTGATTCATTTTTATGTGCATTTGCAAGGCAAGGTTGTGCTGATGAAGGCTAAGATCTCTGCATTGCATCACCAACATATTGGTACACTGGAACAGAAACAGCAGAGCCTTCTGGCACTTTGTGGTCACAAATATATTTGGTACGAGCCCTAGGTGACTGCTTATCAACCACTAGTGACCAAATTGTGGGTTATTGCAAGCCAATATCTTGTGCGTATTCTTATTTCATATCTTTATGAAACCATTGGAAGCTGGTACCGTGTTTCCCCGAAAATAAGACAGTGTCTTATATTAATTTTTGCTCCCAAAGATGTGCTAGGTCTTATTTTCAGGGGATGTCTTATTTTTACATGAAGAAAAATATGGTACATATTTATTGTTATCTTATTATGGGAGGCCTTATTTTGGGGGGATGCCTTATATTTCAGTGTGGGGCAAAACTGTAAGTAGGTCTTATTTTCATGGGATGTCTTATTTTCGGGGAAACAGGGTATTTACCTATTTGGAGTCAAGTACCATCTCAATGCTGATGACATACACTGTATATGATATGAATCAGTTGTGACCCTGCAAATCTTTGCAAAGTGAATAAACTGTAGATAACAGAGGTGAGGCACAGGTCAAAACTACACTGCCCAGAAAACATTAGATCAAATCTGCAGCTACTCCTGCCACTGCACACACTGTAAAGCTGTGCGGTACATTAAAATGATGCTCAATTTTGGTTATTTTTTTTCTGGTTCCAGTTGATCTTCTTTTAGAAACCTTGGTGGTGAGGAGCAGGGGGTAGTTCTTGGACCTGTCCCATGTAGGGTTATATGCCCTGTGTTAATGTCGTAAGTCAGACTGGCTTTTCCCAGTAGAAAGAAACCTTTGAGGAACAATAATCTGGTCATGGCAGTAGAGGGAGTGGTAGGCAAAAGGGTGCAACATTTAGTGTGCCAGTTCGTATTCTGTGGAACCACTAAATAGTAGATGTCAATCACGCATGAGCATTCTTTTGCACCCGCACTTTCCCTAACTAAAACTGCTATCTCACCTGGGGAAGATCCTGATCTTCTGAAGGTCCAGCTTTTCCTCTTCCTCTGATCATGTGACAGAAGATGTGGGATAGCAGTTCCCACAAAGAGGGAAGTTTTAAAAAAGCTAGCTGAGCAGCGCTGGAGAGAATAAAAAGAAAAAGAAAAAAGCACGAGACCAGCCAGAGGACCAGCTGGCTGGTGCTGGGGGAAGGAGTAAAAAAAACACCAACACCGCCAGCTGGCTGGCGCTGGGGGGGGGTGTCAAAAAAAAAAAAAGCACCAGACCAGCTGGAGGACCAGCTGGCTGGCATTGAGGGGGAGTAAAAAAATAAAAAACAGCACCAACTGGCCCCAGGAACAGCCGGTTGGCACTATGAGAAAAAAAGAAAAGAAAAGAAAGCCGGATCATCTATGTGCTCCCATGACGTCTACCTCTTAAAAAGGTGGATTTTTTTAAGTGAGGCAAAAAAATTCCTACTTCTCCGGTAGGTCTTGGAAATCTCACTTAAGGGGGTGTTACCACGGTTTCTTTTTCTTTCTTTTTTTTCCAAAAAGCCCGGTGGCCGTGGGGAACGACATTTTTGGACATGGTTTATCTTCAAATTTGATCTGCATGTAAAGGGATATGGGATAGAGCCCTAAATTTCTAGCCGTACCAGTACTGTGGGTGGGGAGGGAAGCCATTATCAGTCTGTTGCAGTAAAAACCACGCAGTCACCCCAAAGTCACATCTTTATTTTGCATGCACTTGGCAGACTACAGCCCATTTTACTGAACATAATTGTTTTGATATTGGAAAGGTTTTTCTTGGTATTGATCTTTTAATCCTTTGTAAACTACACAGGAACCTCTTCTCCATTGCAGTGCATTTGATGGATGGATGGAAGGAAAGCAGGTACATTATGTTGCACTTGATGTTCAGAATGCTTACTTCTGAAGAGATGTGTCAAGCCTTGCACTGAAAATTAGATCTGGTCTGCAATATATTTATTTCTTTTTGCATTTTTAAAAAAGTAGCCTGGAAGTATTTGGCAACTAAAAGCTGTCTTCCAGTTGCAAAACCTGCCTGTTACAAAACTGAGCTTTCTTGACTGCAAGCATTTACCAAAAAAAAAAAAAATCATCTTACTTTTGATTTAATGGAGTTGGTCAATGACTGAATAAACAGAAAAAGAGCTAATTAGGTATAAATGAATACATCTATGAAGATGCTCTTTGTTCATCTGTTTTATGTAATATGTGGTTATAATGGTTTTTATCTTGCTGTCATCTTCCCAGAGTACTTCATGATGCTAATGGAGAAGTATATCAATTTAAGTAAGTATGTATGTAAGTAAGTAAGTAAGTAAGTAAATAAATAAACAGGAAGACATCATTTTATGTTGGAATAAAAAGCATTGTATTTTTTGTATCCTGGGACTATAGTTTTCATCTTTTTTGATGTAATATTTCATTTCTTTTAGTCATTTCAATGGCCTGTATTCTACATCTGTTCCCAGTTCAATCCAGTTCATCTACCTGCACTTCAGATGATTTGGTCACAAAATTACTGTTCCATTCTGTTTGGCTTAATGGAGACATTGCTAAGACTGCCTGTCCCAAGGCAATATATTCCAATAGTCTGAAATAAATGGGTTTCCATATATTGTGTTCAGGTTCAGGCACTGCAATGCCTTACTGCAGCTTATTTCAAAATGTACAGCAATAAGATTCTTATCATTTTTTTCCAGGCTGTTTTTGACAGTGTGATTGTCCACGACGGTGTCCCATTTTTAAGCCATCGTCTCTGCAGATCCTCTCAAGTGGTATTGATAAGAGGACATTGGAACTTGTAATAACAAATATGAGGGGTTCAAAGGAGTCTCAACGTTTGGTTAGGTGCCGTATTTCAGGGATGCAAAGGAGGAAAAAAATCACCCAGCCAATAGCTTTTGAACCAGCAAAGCAGTTTTCAGGTTAAGGCACAATGTGACAATTTGCTGCCATTTTGAACTTGTCTCGGATATCAACAACATCAGCTCAAGCCACAGAAATATACATTGGTCAAAATCCTGCTGCAAATTGTTACTAGTTAACGAGTCTCTCCCCCCCCCCCATGTACCATTTGGGCGGCTTGTTGTGCATGGACAGGAATGCAAGCAAAAACTGTTTAATTGGGAACAATTTGCCATTGTGAATTATAACATTTCTCCTAGCAGCACAAAAATTGATGGAGCATCCTCAAACTCTCCCCTTGAAGCGCCCCAAAGCACATTGGTCTGAAGGCTCTCTCTGCACTGTCGAGTGTCCACACAAACCACAAACACAACTACACAAAGCAGTTTGAGCTTAGCTTTGCCTTAAGCTGAGTAAAGCAATCAAGAAAATCAGCACAGCAGCAGTGAGAAACTGCTTCAGGCCTTCAGCTAACTTTAAACCCACACACTGTCCATCTCTCCTTCTCTCTCCCACCACAGATGACGAGAAGTGAAACTAGCCCACGGTCTTATATATCCTGCTAACCTAACCCTAACCCTAACCCACATCAAAGAAATAAAAATATAATGGATTCCTTTGGGCACCCAGTTTGGAGTGAATAAGTTGGCCCCTCATAGCCCAAAGCTCTCCAAATTTGGGGTGCTTCAACGGGAGACCTTGAGAAAGGTCCACAGCAATTTTCATGCTGCTAGCTATTTTCAAGCACAGAAAATAGTGCTCAGAAATGTTTTTTCAAGAGGGGCACACACTATGAAATTTAATAACTCGGCCCCCAAACCCCCAATTGCTCCAAATTTGGGGAGCTTTAAAGGGAGCATCCAAGGAAGGTACCCACCAAATTTGGTGTCTCTAGGATCCAGGGGGGAGTTATACAGAAATGAATCGGTTCATTTCAACGTAAAAAGTGCTGGTTCATTTTGTTAGTAATGAAAGAGCATGTTCCCATTTGTTTCATTTCATTAGCTAATGAAACGACAAAACAGCATATCATTTTTCACATCCCTAATTGTTGCACCTACTTCTTAATCTTTTTGTGGGCCACTATTTGTTCTCATTCTGGGAGAATGGCAAGATATAAATTAAGCAAGTACACTATCTCTGATATAAATATACAAAAATGGGCAGAATCAGGTGTGTTTCGGCACTTCCAGGGCAATGACATGCCTGAGCAAAGAGCCACTTTTCGCCTACACTCCAAACCAACTCCACAATCCATCCTTCACATATGGTGTTTGTAGGGTTAAAAGATGGTCATCAATTTCAAAGCAAAGCAAAAGTGTTCTGCTTATATACCGCCCCATACCACTTCAAGTAGTCTCTGAGCAGTTTACAGTTTTAATTACAGTATGCAGGCTACACATTGCCCCCCCCCAGCAAGCTGGGTACTCATTTTACTGACCTCGGAAGGATGGAATGCTGAGTTAACCTTGAGCCTGCTACCTGGGATTCAACCCCAGGTTGTGAGCACAGTTTTACCTGCAGTACAGGCATTTAACCACTGCACCACTCCTTCAACTGAGAAAAGGAGAAATCAAAACGGATATAATAGGTTGAACTGATGTGACTAAAAGGGAAAGCAAATGAAAGCTGAACCCTCAGTTGCTGGAATTCTGTCAACTTTTATTGCCAGTGTAACTCATTGGCTTAAATCTCATGCGATTCAGTGTGCAACACTGCACTAACTTCTTAACAATTTGCCAACAAGATTTACACTGTCACACCACCAAATATAACTGAATTGTTCCCAATAAATCTCAAGATGTCATATCGACTCTCGCTCTCTCTCTTTATTTTCAATTTGCCCAGTTTCTGATAATAAAACTGCAGAAAACTAAATCAAAAAATGCAAATCAGCTGATATTAAAACATGAACAAAAATAAATTTGTCCCCCATCCTTAGCTAGGCAAACCTAGAGACAAAAAAAAAAAAAGCTGATGTCCTGAAACTCGAGGGAAATTTTGCTGTAAACTCTAAAAGGGAACACTTGGGCATTATTTGCTGTTCAACCATGCAATTTAAGTTCTCTGCATAATACTGATATAAGAATAAAATCTTTTTGACAGGCAAGTGGTAAGCACAGTATTTTCTTTATTATTTTTGTTGAGGAAAAACAGAAGAAAGCAATCTAACTGTTTAATGGCTTTTCAGAACTCTATTCTTCTGGAAAAATCCTCCTCCTGATAGTTTAAATCTTCCTTTGTTTGTTATGGAAAGAAACCCACAGCCTTTTCTTTTCTCATTTGTAAACAGTGCTGTGGCATAAAAAATAGTTGTACCAGAAATTGAAATTCCACTTCCCATTAATTCCCATTATAGTCTTTAGCTTATTGCAATCATGCTCTCTTGCTTATTCCCTCATTCCCTCACACAAACATCTCTATTCAATTCTTATTTAAAGGGAAAGCACATTATACCTCTGGAGTTGCATAGGCTAGTCATCCAGGGCTGGCCTAAGATAGTAACTTGCCTTAGAAAAAGGACAAGAGGCCAAGCCCTTTCAACTCCACTGGGAAAGCTGATATAGCAGCTGAATATTACTTCAGTACCAGCAGTGGGAACAGTTTAGTGTAAGGCTTAAGAATGCCTGACTGGTATGGCATCCACTATGATGCCCTCCAGAAGAAGAGAACATGTCAATGTCCAACCTGCTGTTGACCCCTCAAACACACCCCACATCTAGTAATCTGCAGTAGAGATGGAAACAAAACAGAAATATAGTGTTTCATTTTGTTTCGTTTCAATCTTCATTTTGTTTCATTTTGTTAATAATGGATTTTTTAAAAAAGAATTTTTGCAATGAAACAAAATGAAACAAAATGATTCATAAGGATATAAATAATGGGGAGCTTTCCTTTTTTTATGTAACAGGGAGCCCACTACCCTAAATGAAGACCCTCCTTAAACATTCCCATCAATTTGCTTTCAAACAAAGAACCCTCTGTAAACAAGCAGGAAACCTAAGGGCTAGCTTTTGCTTGGAGAGATCAAAGAGATAAGCTCAACAGCTGATCAGCGGGGAGGGAAAGAAGGCAAACATTTTTTAAAAATAACTTCCACAGTCCTACTTAATCAGGAAAGGAAAACATTCAGTTTAATAAATCAAGTTGCAGACACAGGCACAGCCAGTGCAGGGAAGGGAAGAGAGAGTGGTCCTAAAACTGCCATGTCTGCAGCCTAGAGTCAGGGAGCAGCAGCAGAGCTCAACTCCTGGCTAGCTGCAGGCAGAACAAGATCAGAAATAAGCTAGCTCAACATTTGAGGCGTGGGGAGGAAAGGAAGGAAAACAAATCAATCAGTTTAAAAATAAACCTCCAGTTCTCTACATGGCTGCATGAAGAGGCCTCTTGCCACAAGGATGAATCTTTCATTTCCAGAAAAAATGGTATTTCATTGCATTTCTTGATGACACGCTGTTTGCAGTTTCATTTTGTTTCGTAACATTTCATATGCTTGCAAAATGACAAAACACTGTGTCTTTTTTTTGTAAGGTGCTCATCCCTAATCTGCAGCCATACTGAAACATCTATCATAGTCCAAATAGTAGAAGAAAGGCATTTTCAAAATAGAGTCTTCATATCCTGTTGGACTATCACACTGAAATTCCCATTGGCATTTAAGGAGAATGAAGCTGGGGTTCAGTTTCAGATGAAACACTAATATCTCCTGTGAGGGATTTAAGGAAGGTAAGATTCTCATATCTGCTTGTGTTTTTAATATAGACATTTCAATTTTTATTTTAAGTTTCTTCATGAGCTAAGTGGAATGATTATGAGCTTCAGATAAATGGAAGGTAAGAGCACACAAAATTATTAGAGCCAGCAAGCAGAGGATTTTTGAGGGCTCAGCCTTGTGATTGAGAGGGGGAGGGGGAGGGGGAGGGGGAGGGGAGGAGTGCTTTGCTTATGGTTTTGTACATGTGTTTTTGTTTGCATGCACATGCATGCTGACACACCTCCCCCCTCCTGTCCCAGCTGGGGCCAGAGAAAACTTGACAGATATGTCTGGGAATTGAGTCATGACAAATGTGGGGTTGAAACATGTCACTTCTCATTGAAATAGTTTCATCAGTGTGCTTCAGCACTAGGGATGGGCATAAAACGGGAAAAATTTGTTTTGTTTTGCTTCATTTTGTTCCTCTGTGATTCGTTTCATTTCATTAGAAATGATTTTTAAAAAAAAAATCATACAAAACGAACCAGTAACAAACCGATTTGTTTCTCTGTAAAATGGCTCCCCTGGGTCCTAGATCCACCAAATTTGTTGGGTACCTTCCTTAAACTCTCCAAATTTGGAGAGGTTTGGGGGTACAGGGGCCAAGTAAATTTTGCCTGCCTGCTTGCTTTGTGGAGTCCAATTTTGATACAGCCCAATGTGCCTTGGTGGGCTTAAAGGGAAGGGCTTGAGGAAGCTCCACTGTAGTTTCCATGCTGCTAGATGCCTGGGATCAGAAATTTCAAATACTTTTAAATTACAAATGTTTTGCTCCTATGAGCACCCCATTTAGAGTTGAATAACTTGGCCCCATGTATCCCAAACCTCTCCAGATTGGGGGTGCTTGAAGGGGAGAGCTGCCTGGGATCACTATTTTCAAGCATATAAATTGCAATTAATTTTTGGGGGGGGGGGTCATCCCATTTGGAGTTGTGTAATTCGGCCCCCTGAATCCCAAATCTCTCCAAATTTGGATGACTTAAAGGGGAATGCCCAAGGAAGGTACCCACAAAACAGTAGCCATCCAGGGTAGCCATTTTACAGGGAAACAAAATGGTTCATTTTAAATAAAAAACACAGTTTGTTTTGTTACTAATGAAACGCTATTTCCCTGGTTCATTTCATTTCATTACCTAACGAACTGATGAACGAGCATTTCATTTTTCATTTGGTGCCCATCCCTATTCAGCACTGCTAAATGTAAACTAGCAAAGCAAAATTGTCAAGAATTGTAGTTTTGTCAGAATGTATGTAATATGTATTTAACAGATTACAAAATGGATTTTGTAAATTGTGCCATGTCATGAGCTAGACAAGAATGTGTATTAGGTCTAGGACACAGGTGCAAAGAATAATGAGCCTGTAATTTCAGGATGATTAGTGCCAGGTGGAATAGTTTGATCACCTCACTTCATCAAGGATCTGATCGGGCTACAGCAGGTACTGTATGTATAAAAGTAGCAGGCAAAACAATGTAAAGTGGGACTGCCTAAGGTGAGAGGTTTTCCCCACACTCTGTTGTATCTTCTCTATATGCCGTGCTTTGTATATTGTTATTGTATATTACTCTTTGTCATGTCTACATCTGTAATATGTTTTGAACTAAGTTCTATTGCTGTGCTTTATATATTGTTATTGTAAATTACTCTTTGTCTTGTGTACATATGTAATATAAATTTTGAACTAAGTTATATTGCCTTGTTCATTTGTCTCCTAGCTCCATAATCACTAAGTGCATTTATTCTTCCACAACGCTGCTAATCTCTGCTAGTAGTTTATATTTCCTTGAACATAACAAATCCCCTATCTGCATAATAGGGTTATATATTTTAGCAGAAATAATGAAAACAAACTTTGCTGTAAGCTCACAGAGGAGCAGAAAGTCCTGAGGAATTGCAGTATTTTAACAGTTTACTGTTTTCCAAAAAAAAAAAAAAAGCACCTTCTACCCCAAAACAGGAAGACCTGACATGATCTACGCCAATGCAGACTTTCTGTAGTTCCATTGTCATGGACAGACCATTATATGGTGCACTTTAGGCTCACTGGAACTCAGAGCCTGGACAGGGGTGAAAGTCAGACAAAAGCAATTCATCCAAGAAGGTTGATGGATCCAGATGGTTTTGTAGCTCCCCTAGGGGAGTTTCCCACCTCTTTGATGGGTGGTTCCATTGAATCCTTAGTTGATCTCTGGAATGGGGAAATGAGCAAAGTCATTTACCTGATTGTCCCTAAATGTATCCTTCCTTGAAGTACAGCCAAACTGGCTGCTTGGTTTACTGAGGAGCAGGCAAAATAGAAAAGGGTAATCTGTAGAGCTGAAAGGCACTGGTGGAAAACCCAGACTAAAACAGATAAAGAAAGGGTCATTGGAAAGTTTACTCCAAGGCAGTAGAAGCAGCAAATAAATTATTTTTCTCTACCACCATTGCTTTAGCACAGAATCGCCCAGCGGAGCTTTTCCAAATAGTCAAGAGTCTGCTACATGCTGACCCAGAGGTGGATAACAGACCACTCTTTAACTCACTGTGAAGAATTTGCACAACACTTTACAGCCATAATTGTACAGATCCAGGCTGACCTGGATGCTGCTATTGATCTGGAGTTTATTAATAAAACTGTCCCCCTTGCTGGCCCTGTATTAATGGATGAGTTACAGCTCCTACAGCCTGAGCATGTGGTCAGGACTCTTGGGGAGATGAGGGCCACCACATGTCTGTTGGATCCTTGCCCTTCCTGGCTCAAAAGAGCTGCCAGAGAGAGTCTGGCAGACTGGTTAGGAAGAGTAGTGAATACCTCCTTGCAACAGGGCAGGATTCCAGCATGCTTGAAGGAGGCAATAGTAAAACTGCAGTTTAAAAAGCCATCTTTAGATCCAACAATACTTAATAATTACCAAACTGGTATCTAACATCCCATTCTTGGGTAAAGTATTAGATCAGATAGTGGCCTCACAGCTCCAGAGATTTCCGGATGAAATTAACTATCTGGATCCAGCTCAATCTGGCTTTAAGCCTGGTTAGGGGACTGACACAGCACTGGTTGCCTTGGTAGATGACCTACACAGGGAAATGGATAGGGGATCTGTGTCCCTTTTGGTCTTACTGGACCTCTCAGCTGCTTCTGACACTATCAACCACAGCATCCTCCTGACCAGTCTCTTTGAAATGGGACTCGGGGGCACTGTCTTACAGTGGCTTCAGACTTTCCTGCAGAAAAGAATGCAAAAAGTGGTTTTAGGGGACTCATGTTCAACATCACAGCAACTGACCTGCAGAGTAACTCGGGGTTCTGTTCTGTCTCCTATGTTATTTAATATTTATATGAAACCACTGGGGGAAATTATTCAGAGTTTTGGGGTTAAGTGTCACCAGTAGACATGGGCACGACTCGGTGAAATCCTCGTCTCCGTTCTCGTTCTTCGTTCTCGTTACGGAACGAGGAACGAGAACAACAATTACTCCGCTCCAGCTCAAACCCGAACCGATAAAGATAAATTGGGTCTGATTTGTCGTTGTCGTTCATGGCATCGCGGCAATCGCACGATGCCAAGCAGCACAGAAAAAAAGTTTTAAAAATTAAAAAAACCCGAATTCCCGGCCATAAAAGCAGGCGAAAATATGCCTGCCTCAGTGAGGGCAGCTACCGAGGGGTGGTTTCTGGGGGGGTCCCCGGCCTTCCCCCCTCTCCTGTCCTGGGCTGCTGGTACCAGGCTGGGGGGGGCATCGTCGTCTCCATTTGCCATGTGGTGGGGGGGATCCAAAATGGCAACAGCAATATTTATTTTTAAATCGTGGTCCAAAAACCCACCAAAGCACCACAGAAACATTTGAAAATTATGTATTTTAAATTCCTGATTTTTTATAGTAGCAGCAGTGGGTTTTTCTTGCAACAAAACATCTCCATTGATTTTATTTTATTTTATTTTATTTTATTTTTATTTTTTTACACCTGCACATGCGCAATGATGGGCTGGCCATGGGATGGGACCATGCAATTTTTTGGAGCCATTCCACCAATCACATGGCCAGGTTTGGCTGAGACTTCTGGGTGTGCCAGAGAGGGCATAAAAAGCCCACCAACCCTAAGCCTAAGCCTAAGCCTAAGCCTAAGCCTAACCCATATGCCAGTACACTGTCTTCTTAGTGGGTCAGAGGCACCCAGAGGTGCAGCCCACTAACCCACCCTAACCTTAACCGTTACCCTAAGCCTAGCCCTTACTCTAACCCCAACCCTAAGCCAGATTCGTACGCAAGTACACTTCCCTTCTTAGTGGGTCAGAGTGGTGCATCGAAAGGTGTCTCCAACTCCAGACCCACTCCCTCCCTTGTAACCTGTACGCCAGTATGCCAGTATGCTTTCCTTCTTAGTGAGTCAGAGTCAGCGCCGAGAGAGGTGCCTCTGACACACTAACCCCCCAACCCTGGCTAATATGGCTAATGGCTATAATGTTCTTAGTGAGACAGCGAAGTGCCGACAAGGTTTCCTGTTACACTAACAACCCAACATAATTGGCAGAGGCTACGCGTTACGCTTCCCTTCCCTTCTGGATCAACAGAGGGAGGCACCCAGAGAGGTGCCTCCCAGAGCCCACCCCCCTAAACTGTACAAACGACAGACGACAAATGGAACGACAAACTTTTGAAAATTTTCGCGAAGAACGGAAACAACCCGAAACGGGCCCTTCCCGACAAACAACAACTCGAAATGTAATTTTTTCTGGTCGTGCCCATCTCTAGTCACCAATATGCTCATGACACTCAACTACCTCTCGTCACCTCCAGATTCGAAGAAAGCAATTTTCACTTTAGATCAGTGCTTAGCTTCAGTAATGAACTGGATGAGAAAGAACAAGCTGAAACTAAAACCAGACAAGATAGAGGTTCTTCTGGTCAGTCAAAAAGGAGATCAAAGGATAGGGGTGCAACCTGTACTGATGGGATCAAATCCCTACCCCCAATTGAAACAAAGAGGTGCGTACCTTGAGGTTGCTCCTGGACTCATCCTTGAGCCTATATGCCCAGGTCACAGCTGTGGCTAGGAGTGCATTTGCAAAATTAAAACTAGTATGTCAGTTATGCCTGTTTCTGCTCTGACCACTGTGATACATGCCCTAGTGACCTCCCAGTTAGATTACTGTAATGCACGCTATGTGGCACTACCAATGGAAAGTCTCAGGAAATGTCAACAGGTCCAGAATGCAGTGGCCAGATTGCTGACAGAGATCACATTACACCCCTACTAAAGCAGCTCCACTGACTGCCAATCAGCTATTGGGCAGAATTCAAGGTGCTGACCTTAAGCTACAAAGCACAAAACAGCCTGGGTCCAAGCTACCTCAAAGATCAAATCTCGCAGTATGAACCGGCTCAGGTGCTAGGGTCATCAGGGGAGGCCTTTCTCTTCATCCCACCACCTTCACAGTTGCATCTCAGAATGACACATGAAAGGGCCTTCTCTGTTGCTGCTCCCAGACTTTGGAACTCCCTCCCACTGGAGGCCAGGACTGCCGCATCTCTGCTGTCTTTTAAGAAGACCGTCTTCAGGCAAGCTTTCCCTGAATGAGGGTCTACTTACTATATGACTTTATATGCATTGCCTGATTTCATAAGAACACTAATGTTTTCCATGTTGCTTTTCATCCCTCATAATGGATATTTCTTTTCTTGCATGCTCTTTATAACTCTAATACTACCTTTTAATGTTCTGAGATGCCTCTTAACATTCCGTTCTTAACTTGAATACATCTTAAATGTTCTGGACTGTATATTGTCCCTCAAAATTGTAAGCCACCTTGGGTCCTTTTCCAAGGAGAAAGGTGGGGTCAAAATATTCTAAATAAATACAGTGGTACCTTGTATAAAGGAATTAATTCATTCCAAATGAAATTATGTCAAGCGAATTTTCCTTTATACAAATTCCCATAGGAATGCATTGAAAATGGAGTGATCCCATTTTTATGTTGTACGGATTCTCCCCATAGGCGATTATGTTAAGCAAATTTCCCCTATCTCCGGAATTTTTTATGTTGTACACATTTATGTTATACAAGCTGTTTGTTATACAAGGGTCCACTGTAAATAAATAAATAAATAAATTTTCATGCATGCTTCTTATACACTCCAAGAAGATACACTAGTCAAAGGTATATTCTAACAGACATCTTGTTACAAGTTCCTATCTGATAGCACACTAAGGGATATCCAAGTTTCATACTGACGAAGTCTCTTTTGAAATAATCTTGTGATAGAAAATGCATATTTACTATGCAGCTCTCTGAATGCCAGTCCCTGTTATAGAAGACACAGCAAGTCCTCTGTATTACTTGCATTGCATCACTAAGTGATATGGTAAATGATTTCTGCTACTTTTTACAGGCCACTTCTTCATCATTTGCATGCAGTTGTCACAGTTGTCGTACCCCACTGAAGATCAGGGAAGGAAAAATATGCACAAGGACAGCAGTTTGCTACAAGAATCAATCACTGCTTCTTTTATACCTGCACCGGTCTGGCTCATGGCAGCAGCAGGGAAATGGAAGCAGGACACACACACACCACAGAAGTTAACAATAGGCCAATTTACAATCAAGCTAGCACACAGGATAACAGAAGACATAACTTTCAGTGAGCTATCTCTGGTCTTAGAGAGGCTGATTTTAAATTGAGAAGTCAGGCACAAAAGTCCTACTGCTTTTTGTAATGAACATGTACATAAGTGAAATTGTGTAAATCATGGCAGTAACCTACTGCTAATTAATGTGGTGCTGGTTGCATTCCTGGCCACCTGGCCAGTCACGCAACAAACACATACCCATGTCCATGTCTTGTTGATCCACAATAATTTACTGTCATAACTTACAAGACTTCATATGCATATGTAAATTGCCAATAAGATAACCAATATTGCTCCAGCGCTTAGAAGTGTCTGGTTGTGCATTCTTGTTTTTTATTGTTATTGTAGTAGTTTTTAATGCTTTATGTTATTTATTCTATGTTTGTAAGACCACCCAGAGTACTGTCTTTGGCACTAATGGGAGCAGTATAAATATTCAAGAAATAAATAATAAATAAAATAAATGAGTGTATTTCATAGTCTGACCTTCTCTTGCATTGGGGTGTAAAATAAGGTTTCACCAGCACAGGTTTGCAGTAGAGATGGGGACAAATTTTAAAAAATCAGCAGTATCAACAAATATTACTGATTCATAGGAATCCATCTCTTTGTATTTGTGAGTTCCAGAGATCCCAATGAATACGAAGGGATGGATTTTTCCCATTTAAGTCATCACTTTATTGCCCTTCTCTCTCTCCCTATGCCCCCATGGATCATCTGGCCCTAAGAGGAATAGAGGGTAGGAGGAGAAAGCCCTCCTGAGAGCAAAAGCAAAGCCTTATCTATCCAATCAGTATGCGGATCGGATAGATAGAGCCTAGGCTGGGCTCTGGGGAATTGGGATTTCCCCACTGCTCAGGTTTTGTTTTTTCTTTGCATGTTTGTAAAGCTTGTGGATGTCTAAAACAATCAAAGAAGCAAAAGCCCCCTCTTCCACCAAAGCCCCAAGGCTTCCCTACATTTCTTATATTTAAAAAAAACCTCTTTTTTGTTTGTTTGTTTGCAGGAACAGGCTTCCAGCCGGTTCACCCTGCAAAAGCACAGGCTGTGTGGGTGGCCCGTCAAGAAAGGTAAGGAGGGGATGGTTGTTTTGGTGGGGAGCTCTCTTTTTTAAAGAGAGACAGTCTAAAAGGGGATGAGAACACAAACAGATGAACCAATTTGTTGGTTGGATGGTTCAAGGCTGGGAGAATTGTAGTTTGTGGTTTGTCAACTGCGACAAACCATGAATCACCACGAATCATCATTTGGGGAGATTGTCTCCATTTCTAAGTTTGCAGAGAATTACAACCATATAGTCTCAATTGTGTGCTCGATCATGCAATGTACTGTGCTACTAAATGCACAACTAAATGCTAAATGCTTGTGGAAGTGTTGCTATGTATCACTTTTGCCTGGGTGCAAATTTTGCAACTACTTTCACAATTTCAGGTTTTGCAGGCCTAGCTATGCAACAGGATTGTGGACACCAAGCCATTTCATTTGCTTTCTTACAAGGAATAGGATATATTCCCATGGGATTCATTTGTTGCTTAAAGATTTGTTTAGTCATGAAAAAAGAAAGGATACAGAGAGACATATACTGTACATTGTCCTGCAAGACTGAAAGTTTTATTGTGTCCAGGCATATATCAGGCCTAGAGGCACATCCTCCTGCTTATCCTGGAGTGGGTGAGCATGGGGAAAAGTCATATAAGGTGAAGGCTATGAAACATGAGTGGAAACATATCACTCCAAACATACTAGTCCATTCAGAATCTGGCAGTATCTCCAGGGAATTCAAAAATCTACAAGGCTATGCACTTACAACACATGCCAGCCTAGCAAATGCTGAAATCACAGTGGCTGGTCAAAGTATAAGACCTGGTTTAGTGCCACAAACATTCTGAGCCAAAAACCCAGGTCATTGATTGAATAGATGCTTACGTTTTATTAAAAGGAACAACAGAAGACAATGGGATAACCAGAGAAAAAGTTGCACAAGATGTTTTCAAACCCAGTTGGAGCAAAATATTAAGATAGTCCAAGGCAATTGCAGAGTTCACACAAGAAAACAACAAAGGCTAAACTGGTCTACCTGGTTCTCACACCTTTGTGCAAGGGCAGGAGGCATGCAGAGAATGAATCCTTCCCACCATCACAAGCAGCACCTGGACAAAATGTGTCCTCCTGAGATTAACCTGTGAACAAAGCCCCCTTTCTTTGGTGGACAAATCAGGAACAATCATTCAAGACTGAATATAGCCAATTATCAGACTCCAAGAAAACTTTATTGGGGTGGACATTTTACTAGATTGTGGTGTTCACTCAAAGACCCAAAAGTGCTTTGAGGAGCAGCAGTGCTCTAGACAGAATAAATTGGCCGCTAGATCGCTAACCTCATTCAGTCTTGTTATCCATTAATGAAGCTTGCCACCCTAAATAGATGCTGATGTATCTCACACAGAATTCAGCTGCTGAGTAAATATGTGCAGGGTGAAATGTGCAACCTAAAAATGTATATCCTTCAAATCAATATGATGTTGTTTCTAATTTTTAAGAAAAACTCATCCATACTGCCAATGGATCAGAATGCCCTGGTGGGAATGCATTAGATCATTTGAAATGTTTCACTTCAATGTGGTTCTTCTGAGAATACAATGTTATATACTCATTCTATGAGCCACCCATGATAGCCTTGTAGTTTTGATCAAAAACGGCTAATCTGCGAGAACCTGTTCTTTTCCATTTCTAAACAGAGATCATGTGATTAAGAGTTTGTCTGACATGGGGTAGCAGCTGATACTTCTGCCCATCCCCTGAGGTTAATGTACTTATTACCCAAATCTAGCCAAGGTTTTCTGCATAGAACATAGAACATCCATTGGAACTACACTGTCTCTCTGGCAGTACTAATAGGGTAACAACTAAGAGTTTGTTGCCCTTTCATGGCATTCTAAATCTGCCTCATAAGAAGATTCATAAAAGCTAAGCCTGTTAGAGCCTGGCGTGCCCCTTTTGGTGAATTAGTTTGGCTCTTGATAACAATCAGGTCTGGAATGTTGAGACAGCTAATAACAACTGGTAACAGTCACTAAATCTTATTTATCTGACCTGTGTGGTAAAACTGGTCTGCTGTGTACTTGCATCTGCATATGTGTGTTTTTTTTTAAGTGGTTGTTCATTTCTATAGTCAAGGAAGTATTTGTGAAGCCTGTGCTACTGGAAATCATCAAGAGGGAAGCAGATCCCCTAACCTCACTATTATCCATATTAATTAACATGAAAAAGGGCTGGCACTGTTTATTTTACACATAAATACATAAGCACACATCAGACTACCTTTTTCAAGGGCACAGTAGCCCATATTATAGTCCATTGTTGGAATGCAGTGCCTTTTACCAAGAGAAAAAAGGGGGAAATAAAATCATCATGTGTATACTGTAGAGCAAGAGCTTTTAAAACCTTCACTCTAATCTCGGCAGGCAGCAGTGACAAATTGGTCTATGTGCAGGCCTATTGGATTAGCTGTATAAGGATCCATATCTGCAAGTAATTTACGCATTTTTGAACGCAGGATTTTTTTTTTTCAGACATTCGTTTCAACAGAGCCACAAGAAATGTTTTGAGGGAACATCACACAAAAATATGGATTTGTTCTTTGCTGCATTGTGCCTCTTTTACTGATTAGTTTTCATCTGGATTTTAAATATAATATAATATTATAATGTATAATATAATATTACCTGCCACGATCCTTTGGGAGTGTAAGGGCTAGAAATCACAGCCAAGCCTGTTTAGAATTATTCTGCATGGTTCAAACAGCAGTGATATTTTCTCTTTCCCTCAGATTCAAACTGTGACTTTGTTTTTGATTTATTTATTTGTTTATTTTTATTTATTTATTATTTTTATTTGCTTAAGACAAGACTCCACAAACTGCCATGTTACCAAGCCCACAAATTAAAGCTTGCATTTGAATCACTATTGGATCCTTAATTAACTTTATTGATACCTCTGGTTACTGTTGTCACACATTTCTGTTTCAAGAAAAACCTTTTTAAAAGCCTATCAGAAGTCTATATTTACTTTGTCAGTGGCTAAGTGTTGGCTGCTAGTGGGATCTCCCTGTAGATCATCCAAAAAAAAAAAAAATTAGACCTCCTCAGATATTCTTGGGGGAAGTGACTGGATTGGGAACATCAGAGTGATTTTAAGAAGTTTCAAAAGAAATTTCCAATGTTATTAGAACAAGATATTTACAAGCAAAATATCATTAATAAACAAAATGGAAGAGGATCTTTTTTTCTTTAACATTTTAGTTAATCACTCTCCAGCCTAAGGGATGTGTGGAAATCCCTTGGCCTGCACTGCATCCAAATAAAGTACATTCACCTCAGAGCCAACCTTCCTTGTAGCTCTTAGGAAACATGCTGTCCTGTTCTGTTCCTGGGTCTTTGACAACAACCAGTAACAAGCACAGTTACATTTCAAAACCTTGCGAATCAGGGGAAAACACAGTGTTGACTGAGGGATGGGTGGGTATTAGACATGGGCACGAATTGGCAAAATTTTCATTTCCGTGTCCGTTTTTCGTTTCCGTTACGTAACAGAAACAGTAACGATAATTAAGCCGTCAGAACTCAAACTTGAACCAAAAAAAGAAAAATTTGGTCGGGTTTTTCGTTTTCGTTTGTGGCATCGCGGCGATCGCGCAATGCGAAACATAGAAAAGGTTTTTAAACATATTTTTTTTAAAAAAACTGACTCCCGGCCAAAAAAGCAGGCGAAAATATGCCTGCCTGAGGCTTTGCCACCTACCAGAGGGGTGGTTTCTGGGGGTTCCCCGGCCTTCCCCCCCTCTTCTTGTGTCCTGGGCTGCTTGCACCAGGCTAAGAGGGTCATCCTCGTCGTCTCGCCATGCCATGCAGTGGGGGGGATCCAAAATGGCGACCGCAATTTTTCTTTTGAAATCGTGGTCAAAAACACACCAAATCACCACAGAAACATGTGAAATTTATTTATTTTAAGTGCCTAAATTTTAATAGTAGCAGCAGTGAGTTTTTTATAGCAATAAAACGTTGTATTGATTTTATTTTATTTTATTTTATTTTATTTTTTATTAGACCTGCCCATTTGGGCTGGGCATGGGATGGGACCATGCAATTTTTTTGAACCATTCCACCAATGGCATCGCCAGGTTTTTGACTGACACTTCTGGATGTCTCGGAGGGCATAAAAAGCCGAGGCACCTTCCAGAAATGGTAGTCGGGTGTAGGGATGTGGTTGAGAGAGGAGGGCTGGCTGCTGGTGCTGGTGTGATCCGATCGAGATTGAGGAGGGAGGTTGGAGGCTTTAGGATTTAAGTTAGGCAGGCAGGGAGGGAATTGAATTTAGAAAATAATTTCTTTGATTCCCTGCAGCTTTGTCTGCTGAAGGGAATAGCAGTTTAGTCTTTATTTCTTCTCTGGCAGTTTGTGAGGATTTTTTTCTGATATTGGATACAGGGGGAGGTTAGACTGGGAGTGGGAAATGTGGATTTATTTTAAAAATATATTATATACTACCATTTATTTTCTATCTTCCCAACTTCAATTTGCTTGCACACACACACATTTGGGGTGCAAGCCAAGAACAGAACCTCTATCCTAAGTGATATCCTAACTGCCCACTTGCCCGCCTGCCCACCCACTCGCCCGCCCGCGGCTGCCGCCCGCCCACTCGTCTTCCCGTGCCTCCCCCCTGCCACTGTCGCCACACGCCCATGGCACCCCACCATCACTGCGCGCCCGCACCTCCCCCGCCACCCACCCACCCGCCCCACCCGCCGCCTAGGGCGCAAGAACACCTAGCACCAGCCCTGATTGCGGGACACCCCTATGCTCTGGGAAGTCAAATCGCGCTAAATCCATACCCAGATCTTCGGCGGTATGTTTTAAATGGCATGCTTGAAGCAGGCAGCTCTTAACACAATTAATCACCCTCACAGCACTATCCAACATTACCTTTTAATATTGTGGCATCCTTCTAGTTGCCAGAATCTGCCAGTGGATGACACAATGGCTACTGGTGGCATGTCTTGCCACTTGCTTCATTCTAGACACCTCTCCCTTCACTTTTCCAACCATTGCAGCTGCTCCATCACTGCAAATATCCACACAAATACTCAATTCCAAATCATTTTTCTGTACACCTTTGTTAATAGCTTTGAAAATTGTGTTGCCAGTGGTGTAAGTTTCAAGCACTTCTCTCATCAAAAGTTCATCTATTTGCATTTTGAATTGATACCTCACAAACACAAGAAGAACAGCAAGACCCGTCACGTTGGTACTTTCATCAAGATGTAAACTAAAAATTTCACAAGTTTTCAATCTTCTTATAAGCTTGTTCTCCACATACTCTGAAACTGTGTAAATTCTCTTGATTATAGTGCTATTTGACAGCGGCACAGTATCAATCTTCTTGGCCATGTCTGGACCTAACATGCAACTTATAACATCCTTCACGCAAGGTTTAATCAGTATCTCGGCAATACTATGGGGCTTACCAGCTTTTGCAATGTGTAAACTGACAATAAATGAAGCTTCAGTTGTGTTTTCATTTTCATTTTTAGAAATTCTCTCCGTCATGGATGACCCCTCTTGAAGAGATAAAGTGTGGCATTTGAAGATTTATCTCCCTTTATGTACTAAATCAGAATTATTGCACTCTAGATGTCTTTTTAATTTGGATTGAACCAAGCAACCAAGGACTGCAAGGAGGTCAAGCCTATCCATCCTGAAAGAAATCAACCCCAAATATTCACTGGAAGGACAGATTTTGAAGCTGAGGCTCCAGTACTTTGGCCACCTCATGAGGAGAGAGGACTCCTTGGAAAAGTCCCTAATGCTGGGAAAAATTGAAGGCAAAAGGAAAAGAGGATGGCAGAGAATGAGATGGCTGGACGGTGTCATCGATGCAACCAATATGGATTTGACAAAACTCCAGGAGACAGTGGAAGACAGGAAGGCCTGGCGAGCTCTGGTCCATGGGGTCACGAAGAGTCGAACATGACTGAATGACTGAACAACAACAACAAGCAGCCATTAGCAACCATTTTATGACAGTTAACACATTGCCCTTCTGGTGCCTGATCATTCTGAACCAGAACAAAGCCAAACAACATGAGGTAGCTAGGATCATATTTTCTTATTTTTTCCCCTCGGATTTATTTTTGGTTATTTTGGTATTTACCCACTCCATAGTCCAATGTGATTGGGCAAGAGGTTGTAAAGGGTTGATGCTGATGACCAATGAGGGAGCATGGAGGTGGAGCCCTCATGTTTAAAGGCTCAGCCTGAGAGTTGTGAAGATTAGATAGGAATAGGGTTGAGATGAAGTGACAAAGTTAATATAAAGTTGTGAGACAGAGAGTTTTGAGAATAGTAAAAGGGACAGGATTTGAGTATTAGAGGAGCTTTTAATCAAGAATGCACAAGAAAACCTGAAACTGAAACAGATTGTCAATAAATGTTATTTTTACTTTATCAACATTACAACTCGACTGGGACTCAGTTATTTCAACTGGGTAACCCTGAATGGTGGCAGTGAGAATAAAATGAAGACATGTACAGGCCAATGGTCCATGAAATGACTGGGGCTTCTGTATGGTAACACTGTGGTCATGAGTTGCCTTTCTGCAAACTGAGGTAGACAAACTTGGATGGCTTAAGCTCGCAGGTGTCTGCTGGGATATTTCGTCTCCTCTGACGATGCTAGTTGTCACTGAATTAGTCACTTCAGAAGCTTCAGTGAGTTCACCACCTTTCTGTTTTAAAGACCTAGTTTTTAGCCAATTGTCCATAATTCTAGGGATTCAAATAAATAAAATTTCATTCCATTGCAGGTTCCTCCCGAAACAATATCATGGTTATGTTGCTGATTTTGATTACATCTGCTTAGTTAGCACGTGTGATGCATTGCAAATTTGTCTACCTCATAACTTAAAAATTAACCTCTCATAAAAACATTTTTTATTTTATAGAGCTATGACAAAAATATAAGCATGTATGGTCTCTTGCCATGCAGTAAATATTATATTCACTAAATACTCAGTCTCTTAAAAGAAAATAATACAAATTTACTGTCAAATCCATGGGAATCTTTTTTTTGTGTGTGTGATGACAACAACCTGGTGCCACACGAAACAAATGATGCACAACCACAAAAATGGCTGACGAGTGGCAGATGCAGTATAGACAAGGAGATAATGGTATTGTCATGTTATAAAAATGGTTTCTACTGCTAAATTGCTAAATCTTAGTGAAAATTAAATATTATTGCTGCAGCACCCCTGGCATATGCTCAGGGCATCCCAGGGTGCCACTGCATCCAGTTTGAGAACCGCTGGTCTCTCAAGTCGGAAGATCTCAGATGGAAGTATTTCCCTGCTCTGAAAACTGTCTTCATTAAATAATAGTGATACAAGAGCAGGGAGAAGATGCAACTCTCATAATCTCTAGCCACAATTTTACTGGCCAGAGCTATGGGGAACTGGAGTTGAGTGGAATCCAGAGAACTAAAGGTCCTCCACTGACTGGGCAAGGGATTCAACCTGGAATCTTCTATATGTACATCATGTGTACTACTATGGAACAGTATGACATCCTTCTTTGTAGAATGCTTTTAGAGCCACAATAACTTTGCATTCTCATAACAAATTTGGTAGCCAGAGTAGCTGATATGACAGTGGTTCAGGGACAATTCACCATTGCAGTCTCTCTCAGTCTCTCAGTTTTTGTGATTTGTGTTAGATATTTGTGTGTATGGAGCACCCCCCCTTTTTTTTGGCTTATGGAATTTTGCATGGTGTTGGCAGCATGATATATAGCACTTGGAAAGCCACAACATTTTCTTCTGTGTAAAAAAAACAGTATTGAAACAGACATTTTCTTCTGTGTACAAAAAATAGTAGCAGCAACAATATATGATTCTGAAATGCCATATGTTCAGGTTTTTTATTCCAGCATTTCTCAAATATGTTTTTTAAAGGTGTAAGTTACACATATGGATGTATAGAAAGAGGACTAACAATATCTCACTAGCTCTTTGCTGTTTCATTTTGTGTTTTATCAAAAAAAAACACTGCTACTTCAGGAAACAGAAACTTAGAGTTGAAAGATGACAGGAAACAGATTCTAAACAGATACTTCTGATCTAAATGATTCCTCCTCTACTCTCACACGCTAAAGATCCAAAATGTGTATTTCTGCTCAAAACATTGAAACTTTAAAAACCCAGAGCATTTTACCAAAATATGTGAGAATATTGTTGGTGTCAGATCTTTTAAAAAAGTAAAAAGCATTGTCAAGAAAGATTTGATGAAATGAAAAGATTTTGAATAACTCTTTATCTCAAGAATAAGGCGAGTATGACTAAAATGCTTCTTGAAGACCTCCATTTAGGGCTGCCCCTACCACAGAGTGAGGCAGTTGCCTCAGGTAACAGATGTTATGGAGCAGGAAAGGTAACCAAGAAGCTGTACTTTCTGAGGCACCTCTTCTTCCTCCTTCTAATGAGTCAGAACTGTGTGCATCATGGAATTTCATTTCTCTCTTCCTCTTCCTTCTAAACAGCCCTCCTACCTTCAGTTTTGATTGCAGAACCCAACTTCATGGGAACCGTATCCTATGAAATTCCGCTTTGCTTCCATACATGGAGTGGAAGGGGTGCTATTTGCTTCTTGACATCACACAGCAACATGTTTGTGGCTGACCTTGCTTCTATTTTGTCTTGCTGTTGCTCATTTAATTCCAAGGAATCCTGAATCCATTGGACTATAGTCCCTTTTAAAGTAGCCTGGGAGGTATGTTGTTATTGGATGGTAGCTGCATTAGGGTGTGATTACGCATTGGGAAAAATATGACTGGATCTGCTGTAAAATCACACCCAGGAAGTCAGGTGTCCTGGGATTAAATGTCTTCAGACAACCATATGGGAGTCAGCAGAGACAGAGGAGGAAAGTAGCATTCAAAAGCCTTGTTGTCAAACTCGTACAAGTACCTCTGCTCTGATTGTCCAGAAAACATGTTTAAAACAGAGGTATCTTTTCAAGCTGGAAACAAGGTTGATTACTCTCTCTCTCTCTCTCTCTCTCTGCAAATTCCTTGCTCTTTTTTGCCCCTTTGGTCAGTGAGCTGCCCTTGTTCTAGACTGACAAGTAGAGATGGGCACGACTCAGAAAAAAAGTTTCGTTTTCGTTTTCGGTTTCGGCTAGGGTCTGAGTCGTTTCGTTTCCGTTTTCGTGGGCTAATTTCAAAATTTTTCGTTTTCGTTTCGTTACGTAACGAAAACAAAAAAACGAAAACGAAAACGAAAAATTTTTCGTTTCTCCCCATTTAGCTCAATTGAGTGCTTTTCCAGTAACGAAAAACGAAAATTGGCTCGAAATTAGTCGTTTCGTTTCCGTTTTCGGTCCAGGTTGGTGCCGATTTTCGTTTTCGTTTCGTTTCCGTAACGAAAACGAAAAACGAAAACGAAAACGAAAATACCGCTAAGTCGTGCCCATCTCTACTGACAAGCCTTAAAGAAAAAAGAAGAAGAGAAAGGAAAATGAATGAGAAGGGAATAGTAAAACAGATCCAGGCACCAAATGTAGAAGGGGGGGGGGTGATTTCAACATAGCCAGCCTCCTTGCTGTCCTGCCTCTCTCACAACTAGTGGAACCAGTTAGAATGGTTTCAGATAAAACAATTACATGCATGCTGCCTGAACTGATGTGAATACATTTGAGTCCAGAAAATTAGACCGCTCAGAGTTAGAGGAACGAATTATGTTGCAGAGTGGGAGGACTCCAGGCTCCAGGCTATGGATTTGTATGTCAAGTAGTCAACAAAAATTAATGTGAATCCCAATACCAGACTATTTCCCACATTATTTGTCAATATAGTTACACGTTTAGTTAATGCTCAAAGGGAAGTTATTTCCATCAAGGTGTGACATACAGAGTACATTGCAGATATGTCTGCGATTTTCAGTCATTCAAGTGAGTTTATCTGGAAGTTGAGTCATGGCAACTGGACTTCTTTTTCTTGAGAGAGTGAAACGTTTCACTGCTCATCCAAACAGCTTCATCAGTCTGAAAAAAGCTAGTAGCGATTCCTCCATTTTATAGCTCGCTATGACCTCTTGTCACCCTGGTCTGAAGTAGGCTCATAGGAGCAACCAACTGACGAAAGGGACAGAACATTCACTAGAGAGATAGGGCTTGCTTCGAAAGCCAGAAAGGACTGATGAAAATTAATTAATAATAAGAATTAATAGAATTAACTCA
>JAHTLZ010003518.1:4791767-4816731 GCA_023846285.1 Phrynocephalus versicolor | reverse complement strand
GTGCCAGTCTCCAGAAATAGCGAATTCTTGTGGTTAAACCAAGATAAAGGGAAGCGAAGATGACACAGATAAGTGGGCACCATCTCATGGTGCCAAAAGCGTCATTTTCTGGGAATTCAATCTCAAACTAAAAATAGGCAAAAGCCATTTCTGAGAATTATGACGAAATACGTAAGCTGCGGTTACAGAAAGAGTATAAAAGACCACGGAAACCATCACTCAGAGTCCAGAGCAGCAGGGCCTCTGGCCATGTTGCTCTCGGATCTTAAGCTAACCCATTCTCTGTCCTGTGCTGTACCTCTATCTGTCTTTAATAAACCTTTTTGCTATAACTAACTAAGCGTGGCAGCTTTGATGAACCACCAATGTCATGTATTAACAACTTATATAGGTGCATTGGCAACTCACAAAGAAGAACAACCAACACCCCAATATTTTCTAGCTTATATTTAGTCTTATCAGACAATTGGTTAATGCTGGATAGCTCCATTATGTCCATCCCAGACAATCAAACTAAAGACAGCATGCAAGGTTGTAAATAAAACTCCAACAGACTATGCCAGATGTTTCATATGAACTATAAAATATTCACAGAAATGGAATCTGTATGAAAATACAACTATGACAGTGCTTAGGCTGATGTTGAAACATCTGCAAAGACACATGTTTATTGATAAAAGGAGAAGGCTCCCGTAGCTTTTAATTAATTTTATGATCTGATACATTAATGATAAAAATATGTGCAGTCAAAAGAGGGAAGTCAGTCTTCCTGCTGAGCAATCAGCCCTTTTGGAATGTAAATACAAAAGGGTCATCTTTGCTTTGTGCTCCAAAAATTATTCCTCTGTATCATTTATCAATGTAAAATGGTTGTGCAGACAAAGCAAATACGAGAATGTATCTGCAATTGAGTGTCTATATAAAGGAAGTTCATAGAGAAGTAAATAATTCACAGGAACCACTGGCTTTTCATTTATGGTGCATTCTTTGAAAACAAAAAAGCACCAGCTGTGCATCCAAGTAAATCCAAGGCATTGCAGTGTTAAAGGAGGTAAAGCTTGCTTGGGCAGCAGGACAATAAGTGTGTTGGCAATCTCTTTTATGGTGGTATCCTAGTTCATGAAGTTTATCCATTCCCCGGGATGTTTTGTATACTGGAAACTTAGTAAATGGGGGGGGGGCAACGCATCCTAGAAAATGAAGTCCTTTAGAAATAATCATAAACCAGGATATTCCACTCTTTTACAGGGGGATCGTAAACAGGGGTATTATTTTCAATTGACTTCTTTTCCTAATTCGAAAACTATGTGACCGAAGGCATTCATAACCCTAGTTAATCCACTAAATTAGCTATTAAATTAAACTGGCCCTACCGTTAGGCAGAATGAGGTGCATAAGAATATAAGAACATAAGAAAAGCCATGCTGGATCAGACCAAAGGCTCATCTAGTCCAGCTTCTTGTATCTCACAGTGGCCCCACCAAATGCATCTGGGAGCGCACAAGACTAGATATCTCTCTCCTGATACCACTCCCCTGCATCTGGTCTTTGAACCACCCTGTTTTTAAGCCTGGAGATGACACATCTCCATCATGGTTTGTAACCTGCGATGGACTTTTCCTCCAGGAATCTGTCCAATCCCCTTTTGAAGGCATCCAGGCCAGATGCCATCACCACATCCTGTGGCAGGGAGTCCACTGGGTAAAAAAAACATTTCTTTTGTCTGTTCTCACTCTCCCAGCCCTCAGTTTGAGTGGTTCTGGTATTTTATGAGAGGGAGAAGATCATCTCTCTATCCACTTTACTCATGCCCTGCATTATTTTGTACATCTCAATCATATCCCACCTCAGGTGCCTTTTTTCCAGACTAAAGAGCCCCAAATGCTCTAGCCTTTTCTCATAAGGGGGGGGGAAATTCCCCCAGTCCAGTAATCATTTTAGTTGCTCTGTTCAGCACCTTTTCCAGTTCCAATATGACCAGAATAGAGATGGGCACGACTCAAAAAAATGGTGTTTCGTTTGTTGTTTGGTCGTTTAGGGGTCCGTTTCGGTTCGTTTTCGTTTTCGTTGGGGTTTTCCGCAAATTTTTCATTTTCGTTGTCGTTACGTAACAAAACGAAAAAACGAAAACGAAAATGAAAAATTGCTGTTTCGTTAGCATTCTTTTCAGTTCAATGCATTTGCCGCAACGAAAATGAAAAACGCGGCAAAATTTTCCGTTTTCATTTCCATTTCCGTTTTGTTTTGAAAAATTTTCATTTTTGTTTTCGTTACGTAATGAAATTAAAAAATGAAAACGAAAATGAAAATTTCGCTGAGTCGTGCCCATCTCTAGACCAGAACTGTACACAATACTTCAGGTACGGCCTTACTATCATTCTGTACAATGGCATTAGAATGTTGGCTGTTTTATTTTCAATCCCCTTTTTTGATAATCCCTAGAGTGGAATTGAAGGTGTCTACCCAGTGCTGCCATGCACTGGGTAGACACCTTCATTGAGCTGTCCACCAACACACCAATATCTGTTTCCTGATCTTTCACAGATAGCTCACAGCCCATGAGTTGATAGACAAAGGTGGCTGCCTTTGAGCAGATTTGAGGCCTCATGAAAAGAAACAGGTTGTTGGGTTTTAAAAATATTATTGTACTTGTAGTCTTAGGGTTAGGAAGAGAATTGTTTAATTTTTTTTCAGCTCTGGTGCTGAGAGCATTGATGCTAGGAGCAAAGCGTCAGATGAGTAGCTAGTCCAATTTAAAAAAACAGAATTTTGAATGTTGGAATCGATCTCAGACTTGTTTTTCTATTTTAGCCAGCCCATTTTTGGCCTGCCAACCTTCTGTGAAGCTGGCAAGTTTGTTTCTCTCGTCAAAAAGCAAGCTAACCTCTTGTATCACAGACTTTTTGAAAATCCTATATCTTGTTCACTGGGGCTTCCATCATCCCTATATTCCAGACTAAACCCTCCATTATCCCCATTTCCCATCGTTTTTCTCCATTCATTTTTGAACCATAAATGAGAAGCCCTCTCTGGTATGCATGCATTGCTTAACTAGTTGCACATTTCTTTTGACTCAGGTCTTTTCACAGAACACCACACTATGGAACATCAATCTATTCACACCTTGCTGTGGGGGAGGAAAGAGACTTTTTTTTAAACAAGCGTGCTACTTCAGCATCTATCTGTGGTACATTTCATTTGTTCCAGAAACAGTTGCTTCAAGATATGAAATATGGTAGATCCTAACAATTCCCCACAGGTTTTTGAGACATACCTAAATCAAGAAAACCCCAATTGTCTGCAGTTTTGCTGTTCCTGCAGTAATATTTTGTCACAGATGACATTTGCTCCACACACTCCAAAACTTTTACTTGGGTAACAAGTGCTTGCCTCACCATTCTGTCAGAAGATGTTAAATATATTGTTATTAACTGCCATACAATCCCTTTCATCCTGAAACTCTATGACTGACAGCAAGCTACGTTATTGTCTTTAGTACCAAATAATTCTTGACATACGTTGTGAGAAATCTTCTTTCACTTTTTGATTCCTTTCCTTTCCTTTCTGATTAGGGCCAAGATGTCTTCTAACTCTTGATTTCTTTGTTTCTCCCTAAATCCTTCTACAGGATACCATTTTTCCCCTTTCTATGCAAAATGGAAAATATAGAGGGAGCCATAAGGACTTTGATTTGTAGATATATACAAGAGTCCCAAAAATTCACTGCAGATTATTGTGCCATGTCTTTGTCATAAAGTTGAGTTCAGACATAAAAAGGGAAACACCACTGGGGGGTGGTTTCAAATCCCATGCTAGGTAGACATTGGCTGGATTTTTCCTTCAAACTTTTCAGGCAAACAACTGAAAAATCATTTGCATGTTCACCCACCCCCCACACATTTGCCTTCTTTTAATACTCAAGGTTCCTATTTGACCAGGGAAAGGGGACACGGAAAAGTGGCAAGCCTCCATCAGAGCACACAGTTTAAAATTTCATGTGATCACTAGGAGAAGCCAATTAAAGCCAAATTAAAATCAAATTAATAGTGTTTACAGTGGTAATATAAACCAATTCTGTCTTCTATTTGCTGATATTGAGAGTTCATGATGTCTTCTAGATCGTTTTCTCGGTGGCCATTAAGGATAACTTCCACAGTTCAGGGGGAAAACCAATTCAAATACAAGTCCACGTGCCACCATTATTAAACCATTTTAAAAATCTGCTGAATGGCTAGCTTTGAGTGTTAATCCATCTTTCTCAGATTGTGCCCCAACATTTTGTGGATAGTGTACAAAATGATTATTACCATGATTATTACTTTTAACCTACTATGTGAAATGTATTTATGTGTACATTAGCTCCAAATATTAAAAACTTTAGATTTCATTCATTTTAATTGTGTTTAATTTTTCATTTTATTTAAAGTTTCCTCATATTCTGAAGTCTGCAAAGACAGCTTATTTATAATTAGTCATTTTCAGTTTATTTTTGAAAGACAAGTGGAATATAAATAATTCGTTTAGTAAAGAACATGGGTATTACACAAGTTAAATAAAATGTCATCAGCTGAAGAAAGTATCTCCCACCAGTTTCAAACCGTGCATGGCACGAACTTGTTTGACTTGGACTCAGACTCAGAGTAGGTTCCTAAGAGAAGAATTTACTGAAAGTACAGTGGTACCTTGGCTTAAGTAATTGATTCATTTTCTGGGCCATTTTGTATTGTGAAAAAATCTTAAACTGAAACGTGTTTTCCTATAGGAATGCACTGAAAACCAATTAATTCATTCCAGACATCAGAAAAAAGGCAAATAGGGGCATTCCATTTAAAAACATTTCTCAAACTGAGGCATCCCCATGTTTTGCATGTTGTGAACATTGCACATCAACTTTTAATGCCTTATGGGGGGGATTACACTGGGGCATTCCGCTGAAAAATGTTCTTAAACCAAGGCATCCCATTTTCCAATAATTTCTTTTCTTTAACCAAGTTTTCCTTCCTCCAAGGCATTCTTGAACCAAGATACCACTGTATCTTGTTTTATTTAGTTCAGAGACTGGTGCATTTTAGATAGGGCAGCTTTATGTCCTCCTTTAAAGAAGACCACAGTCTTCCATTTGAAGAGTTGCTGTCCTTTTCTGGTGATGCATGCCCCCTTTTTTCTTTTCATTTTTTTGTGATGTGTAAATGCACACCCTACTACCACCACTATCTCATATGTCTCCTTGACCATGCAGGAAAAGTAGAGGCTGTGACTGGTAATGGCTGTTACATTTTAATGGAATTTTGTAAGAAAGGATGCAAACCATGCATACCCACTGATGCATGGCAGGAAGGATATGGTGTGGCATGGCATGGCAGTTCTGTATGAACTTGAGATGTGAGGGTGAGCCCAGGATTGAACATTCTGAAAGCACTCTGAAAGATCTGACTGTTGCCTTGCTAGATATTTCCACCAAACTACAGCTGTTCAGTCATTCAGTCGTGTCCTGCTCTTTGTGACCCCATGGACCACAGCTCGCCAGGCCCTCCTGTATTCCACTGCCTCCAAGAGTTTGGTCAAATCCATGTTGGTTGCATCGATGACACCATCCAACCATCTCATTCTCTGCCGTCCTCTTTTCCTTTTGCCTTCAATCTTTCCCAACATCAGGGACTTTTCCAAGGAGTCCTCCCTCCTCATGAGGTGGCCAAAGTACTGGAGCCTCACCTTTAAAACCTGTCCCTCCAGTGAACATTCAGGGCTGATTTCTTTCAGGAGGGATTGGTTTGATCTCCTTACAGTCCAGGGGACCCTCAAGACTCTCCTCCAGCACCCAGCTCAAAAGTGTCTGTTCTACAGCAATCAGCCTTCTTTATCATCTAGCTTTCACTTCTATACATCACTACTGGGGAAACCATAGCTTTGACTATCCAGAACTTTGTCGGCAAAGTGATGTCTCTGCTTTTTAAGGTGCTTCTCATTATTTATATCCTTACAAAGTGTTTTCTTTCATTTCATTTTGAGATGATTTTTTCTAAAAATCCATTATTAACGAAACAAAACAAAATTAAGACTGAAATGAAATGAAACACTCTATTTCCATTTCGTGCCCATCTCTAATGTCAACTATAATGAACAGTAATGTATTGCCATATAAATTATACTAATAATGTCTCTTTGGTATGATATTTGCATATATTTGCATATATTTGCAAATGACTTCCTTTTTCGTGATGAAAATCCACCTTCTTGGTATTGCCTGTCCTCCATGTCCTCCTTTTTGGAAACATGGCCATCTTAATTTTAGATCTTATCAGATCATACTTTGAGAGCAACATTGTGTGTTCTTTGTTCTACAATTCCTAATCAATATATCCCTTTGAAAAACAACATCCAATAACATATGTTACTTGACCATTTTTAAATTGCCTGAACTGACTCTAAATAAGTCTTGGCAACATTCTATGGATTTTGGGCTCAGGTGAGAATTAGTTTGCAGGTAATGTACCAACCAAGACCATTTTAAGATTGGCATGCTTCAGGGGAGATAAGATGGGCTTTTTATTTGAGACATCAGAGGACAGTGTGCTACTTTAGAATTGCTTTTCACTCTTGTTTTATGGCCAACTCTTTGATTTATCTGTGATTCACTCACCGGTGCCCAACAGAACAACCAAGAAAACAAGTTTTATTTACGAGAGAATTGTGTTGACACAAAATTCAGGAGACCGAAAATACCCCACATTCCTTTATTTTATTTTATTTGAAAGTTTAGAAGACTTTAGACAAAGTACTTCTACTCCTCTTCTGTGAAATGTGTTGAGTCTGATCCAGATTTTGGTGTGCACAACTAGCCTGGTAGAACTGGCTCCCTTAATTAACCTCTCTAGTCCCTTGAAATGTCATACAGAGTGACAGGCTATTTTTCAAGTCACTGGATCATGATCTGAACCTAATCCTGTGCTCACTGCACAGGTCTAGTCTCACCTAGCACAGATGAACAGCAACCAGTGACAATAATCTATTAGCATGCCTCACCATCTGAAATGACTCTACAGATGGAACAGACAAGAGACCATTCTCAGCTAACACTGCAGCCCTGGTGGAGCAGAGGGGGAAGAATGCACAGAGGCAAAGATTGCCAGGCAAGGGGAAAGGTGCACAGGGTCAAAGGTTTCCAGTTAATGCACAGTGACAAAAGTAGCTAAGAAAGAGAAACAATGAACAGTGGCAAAGCCTGCACATAAAATTCTATTTCTATTTCCTTCTCATAATTTTCATTCTTTTGATAAACTGTTATTTTGGCACTCTTCTTTATTTCAATGCTGCTGGGGCATGGTGACTCAGCAGGCTAGAGCACTGAAAACTGTTGGCTACAAACTTGACAGCTCAGCGGGTCGAATCCCGAGTGCCACTCAGCGCAGCGAGCTCCCGCTGTTAACCCCAGCTCCTGCCAACCAAGCAGTTCGAAAGAATGTAAATGAAAGCAGATAAATAGTTACCGCAATAAAAAGTGGGAAGGTAAAACAGTGTTTCCTTGCAGCCATGCCAGCCACATTGACAAGGACTTGCACAACACTGGCTCTTCAGCTTGAATATGGAGATGAACACCGCCCCTAGAGTCAGACATGACTAGCACACGTGTGCGTGGGAAACCTTTGCCTGTACCTTATTTCACTGCTGCTGAGACTGCAGCCACCCTTAGAGATTTTATTACATCAATTGAATCTGTCTTATGTTCCTAAACTGTACAGTTCTTGTTCACATGTACATGCTAAATGTATTTTTACATAACCATAGTAGCAGCTTTATGCTTCACAATATAACGCTTGTCAGTAACTCTGAGATTTTATAGATAGATAGATAGATAGATAGATAGATAGATAGATAGATAGATAGATAGATAGATAGATAGATAGATAGATAGATAGATAGATAGATAGATAGATAGATAGATAATTTTGAATACTGAGGAAGGAAAACAGTTGTGATTTTCTGTATAATACAATCTTACTGGTGTTCTTTTTATAGAACACGAGATCATATAAATTTCATGGAATGCCAGGTTCAATGATCCACCTGCCACCATACTTGATAGCAGTTCTGAACCTGATAGATAGAAGACTGCTGGAAACTCCTGAACCTTCAAGAGCATCATGCTGCCCTGTGACACAGTCAGAACCTACATATGAGCCACTTGCACACATGAAATCCCTGCAGTGTCAATGAGCGTGTGGAGGTTAGAATGGGGAGCTGCAAGGGGAGTCTCCTTCTCCTATTCGCAATGAACTTTCCTGAGTGAGAAGTAAAGGGCTGCACTCATTTTATCTAGTTCTGCTGGAGCTGGTGGTAGAAGTTGATGCTACTGTGTCTTGGGCTATGGTCTACTACTTACAGTAGTTGAGTTCGATTGTGGAGGGGCTGTATTTAGCTTGGACCACTACTGCACTTTAGATTTGAAACGCCTTTTCCTTAAAGACAAATTGCCTTAAAAATCACTGTTTGCTTTTCAAATCACTTTTTCTGAAGAGCCCCCTTGGCCATGCCCATTTTTACCACTGTGTCAGTTTTTCTTGCAATGACCACTGGGGATGGTGTTTTTTAAATCAGTTCCTGTACCCCTTTTAAAGAGATTTGGTTGTATTTGCGGACATACTATGCTGCCTTTTTTCAATTTCCCCCATTTCTGCTGTTTTCCTGTCATAGTTTAAAGCGGTTCAGCCAAGTGCAAACAGGGAAGCCGATTGCTAAGCAATCGCTGAAGTGTGGACTGCCGAACCTCTGTAGCAACCACGTGATCGCCGGAGGAGATAAGGTGATGTAAAATAAAAAGCAGCTGCTCAAGGAAGTGTGGTAGTGGCCTTGGCTTGGCTTTATTTTGAGGTTTTTGTTTGTTTCTCTGAGTACTTAACTGCTGGGAGAGTGGCTAAAATATGTAAAAATACACAGTACAAGCAAGCAGTTGTGATTGTTTTACATAGGGTTAAAATGTGTTGTTTCTTACGTATCCAGGTCATATGACATTACTAGTTCTTATTTTCCTTATGGGTAGTGGATCATGTCCCTTTATGAGAAATAATTGTATCAGGAGCAGTAACTACATGAGGAAAAGCTGGTGATTCTACAAAGCCTTGTAAATAATGCCTCATAGCACTATTTATATATTGACATTTATCACACACAAATTGCTTTATAAGTCTTTCCTTAATAGCTCAGACTATTGAATATAAATATTTAATACTTAACTTCCACACTCAGTCTTGAACATAAACAAGAAAAATAATGATGTTGAACACTGGAACCATTTGCCAAACATATTGCCTTTCCATTTAAATGCGGCTTGCAAGTCAGTTTCTTCTGTAGGACACGCTGCACTCACAAGGCTAACCTCTCATCGAAGCTGTCCAGCATTTCCTCAACTGTGCTGGTTTGCCACTACCAGGGTGTAAAGGAATGGGGAATAGTGTCCATTTGGTCTTTGTCTTGTGTCTTTGTCTCTTCTGATGACAGAGTTCCAATACAAGGAGGAAGAGAACCGAAGGTGTTTCTATAGGGGCAGGGAACAGGGGCAAGCTCAAAGATCAATTATTGTCTTTGTGTATTGATGTTATATTATTGTAAACTGCCTAGAACACCCTTGCTGCCAGATGGGTGGTATACAAATTGAATCAATCAATCAATCAATCAATACACACATCCCCATAAGATCATACCTCTTTCTCCAAATTCATGCAGCCCAGAGGGAGATCTGAGCAATCCCATGGTCTCTGAAACATAATTTCAGCAGCCATGGCACTGCACTGTTAGTTCTTTACACAATTTTTATTATTTATCATGCTTCTACATTGTAAACAAACAGCCTGCCCTGGGCAATGCTTTCTACAAGGCCTTGATCTCTAATAGAGAAAAATAGTATTGCAAACTATTGTTTTGGACATGGGGTAGTTTCTCCTTTGGCTACAGAAACCAGACACATTTTGTTCTGTGAGATTCTGTACATACTACAGATGTCAGATGATTCAACTACAGTTGCAGCTGCATCCAACTCATTGTTTCAGCTCATTTTCATTTAGACACAAAAGAAATGCTTAATGATCTTGTCATTCTATTTACTTACCTCATGTCTCTTCATAACTTTGTTCTGTACAGGCACAAATTAATCATTGTGTTATCATTTGCATATCACCAGCAATGTTACAAAGGGCTCACTCACTGCTTCCTTCCTATTTAAAGTTGCATCTATCATGCGTTGCTTGCAAAATGATTAAGTTCACAGCTTCTCTTTGGTACATTGAAAGGGAAACTTTATCTTCCCAGTAGAGTGGTTTTAGTCACTGTCACTGATAATCAGCACAAGAGCCAACTTCTATGCAGCATTTTTCCTATTGCAAAGTAACACATTTATTTAGGGTTTTTTTTTAAAAGCAGAAAGTCACTAAATTAGCATAGAGAGTGGGTTACCTTAAAATAACTATCTTTTCTTGTGATATCTAATGTCCCTAGAGAAGCTTGAAGCACTTTGCTTGGTCAACATTGTGATGCTCATTCTGTTGCTGTCTGTTCTATATAGGTTTATTGGATTCAAAGTGGAGTTCAGAGTGAAGGGCTGTCAGTTTGCATGCTGTAAATTCCACAGAGGAGACAACTCTCATGCTGTCGAGACCAATGTCAAAATGAATGAAGTCTGTCATGATGAGAGCACAGCTGTGAGAGTACGCCAGCAACTCATCATATAAAGGGGGCACGAGGATGTCAATCTCTTACTATGACAGGTGACAGGTAAATGTGGCAAACATTAAACATATGGCAACTCAAAAAATTGAACTGCCTGCACTGGTCCCCAAAATAAACCTTTCTGGACACCTTGGGGTACTCACAGCAGAATCACCATGAGCTGATGAGCCCACCTTTGCTGGCTCATAAATCATACCAAAATACAAAATTTCGCAGACATTTTGGTATTTGCATACTGCAGCAAACATTCTAATTTGCTGATATTCACACTGGCTATTAAATATGCTATGAATCTTGCCACAGAATAAGTATGCCAGGTAGAAAATTCATTCCACTAATCTAAAAATCTTAGGGAAAATATGTCCACATTATTCAAATAATCTTTCATAATCTCATTAATGTTTTTCTAATCCTTTCTACAACAACATAACATGTTATATGATTGTGCTGATGTTGCTGCTACATTTCATACTCCACGGACTTCAGGGAAATGATGAGAAAGTTAATAAGTCAACAATATAAAAAAGCTGGCGGTATAATATACTTGCTACAAAACTCTGCAGGGAACTCAGCGCTCAGATATACAAACTGACAAAAGTTTGGAAAGAGACATGAACAAGATACTACAAGCTACAAATAATTAGTTGGATTTCAGCTTGAAAACCTGTGTCTGGATACCAGTTCTGTCATAATTAGCTAATCATTGACAAAGCAAAGTTCTTATATCCATGGGTTGGGTTGGGGTTTTTTAAAAAGAATTTGACATGGAGTGAAAATGTTTTTACATTTGGAAGTTAGATGTCTTGTTATGATGTTGAGCCCAATGTGGTTCTTATTAACGTAAACATCAATATGAGCTGTCGTGACTTTTAAGATCTTTACAGAAAGTCCTTCCGTCATGTAAAACTGCCTTAGACCCCCCAGCCTTGGGAAAGAAACAGCATAGAAATAAAATAATAACAATAAACCATTTAAAATGCTTCTATACTGATTTATTTAACATCAGTGTTTACTGAAAGGACAGGGCCAATAGGTTTTGAAAATTAAGGATCCTTAATATTTAATTCAACTTGGTTTTTCATTATACTCATTTGTTTCATGATGGCTGAAATTCTGTTACCTTATTATGCAGATCGAAGACAAAATGCATAACATTCACTCGTTTCCAGCTGGTAATTAAAGAGTCACCACAGTGATTCAGGGGAGGTGTACCTGCTGGCTTAGTACATGCTCAAAACTCCCAGCAAGAACTCATTAATTGCCTGCTGGAAGTGAGTAAATGTCCTCCTTCTTGTCTTCCACTTGCATAACAAGGCAACAGGATTGCAGCCAATATCTGATGCTATTACTATGAAACAGGTGCTTGAAAATTTCATTCAGAACCACATAGAGCTTTATTTAGGAACCATTGCATACAAAATTATATGGTATTAAATGGAGTAATTAATTGTGATGCACATTTTGCTTGATTTAACTATGCATCAGGTTTTTATTTAGCAATTCTATGTGGCAGAAAAGAACACTGGAATGTTCTCTGGTATTTGCATTTTGGGAGAAACAAAAATGTATGTGAATTAGAAATGGGAGACAAATCAGATAGTCTTATTTTAAATTTCTGGTTTTGTATGCATATGTGACCATCTGCAATTTATTTGATTGGTAGAGAAAACATTGTTGTTAGCTCAACTGACCAAGATCAACCAGAGGTTTTCGGAGAAACAAAAATGTATGAAAACTAGAGATTGGGACAATTCGGAAATATTGTAATTCATTTTGATTTATGATTAGTCAAGGTCAGTGACTCACAAAGGTGAATTTATGATTTTTCCCTGACAGATCTACAAATAGATTCATAAATTCATTTAATTTTTTTTACTTTAAAAGTTCTAAATTATAGAATGACCTCCATGGCACCTAGAAACACTAAATTTTCAGGGAAGCCTCCCATGACTCTCCTCTACAATTCATTTGGAAGTTTGGTAAAGTTTGGGCTTTAGGCATCTGAGTTATACATCCATTACCCCCCTCCAGGAAAGTGTTTTTTTTTCAACTGGCTTGGGAAAATCCAATCTTCAACAAACTTAGAAATATTGTAGAAGAGAGTCATAGAAAGCTTTCCTGCAATTTTAGTGTCTCTGGTTACCTGGGGGGGAGTTTCCTCTTTGGGGGCAAATAAACAGGGGGCATCATATATCCAATCCTCCCAAAATAAGTTGGACATCATATATCCAATCCTCCCAAAACTTGGAGAGATAAGTCAAGGAAAGTCTTTCTGTGATGTTGATGTCTCTAGGTACTTGGGTGGGGGGGGGGGCAACCTATAACCCAACAAATAAAAATTTGATGAAAATTTCACCAATTTGTGTTCCATGGTGGTATCAATTTGTATGAATATAAATTGACAACTTAGCTATTTTTTGGTGGGGATGAAATTCATTCTTAAATTCATGCCCATCTCTAGTTAGAACCCAAGGAGGGTGTATACATGTGTGAAACCAGAAAAAAGAGGGACACTATCTTGATGTCCAGAGAATCCCATTAAGATCATGCTTTCAGAAGAAACTTAAAGGGTGCAAATATCTTATCTGGAAGAGACTTAAAATAAAATAATATTTCAATGGAGGCTACCATGAAGATTAGAAATGGGCATGAAATGAATAACGAACCCAGAGTGATTTTAGAACAAAATGAAATGAACCGGGGGGGGGGGGGGAATTGGTTCGGTTTGGTTCAGTTCATTAATGGTGATGACATCTCCTGCCTGGTGCTGCTGGACGTCTTTGGTCTTCCTGGCTGCACGGAAAAGCCAAACGGCCCACACTACAGCTGTAGCGTGGGCCACATGGTCGGAAGTAAAAAAATAACATAAAAATAAAATAAAATAAAATAAAATAAAAAGGAGCGCTGACTGGGCCCCATGGGTGGCCTGCTCGGCACCCTAAAATCAAAAATAACTCTCTCTCTCTCTCTCTCTCTCTCTCTATCTATCTATCTATCTATCTATCTATCTATCTATCTATCTATCTATCTATCTATCTATCTATCTATCTATCTATCAACCAGCACCGACTGGGCCCCAGGGGCTGCGTGGTTGGCGCTTGGGGAAAAAATATGGTATTATGATAAATTTGCCCCATTAAGGAAGCTCATCCCAAAAGAGGTAGGGGATAAATTAAAGGAGATTTCAGTCCAGAATATGGATAAAATTTGGGAAACAGAAAATATGATGGAAGAGGAAAGTGGAATTTGGAATAAGATTAATTGGTTACAAAAAAACCCAAATATCCTCCTTGTTGAAGGAGAAAGAAGTTAAAAATTGTGGTAATAGAATTATTACCCCCTTCGAGGAATTAGTGAAAGGATACAGGATAGATAGGACCAAAATAGTTTCAAAATTGTACAAGGTTTTGTTAAATATGGGGAAATCACTAAAGGAAAGCTTAAAAGAATATTAGGAGCTAGGTATTCAGGAACAAATTTTAGATGAAGCTTGGGATAGGATCTTTCAGCAACCGCCCTTTGTTACGACCTCTAGGATAATCCAGGAGCAGGGGTTGAAGCTGATACAAAAATGGTATTACACACACCAGTAAGGTTGTATCATATTACAAAGTTAGGAAGCAAAAATTGCTGGAGGAAGTGTGGAGTAATGGGAACGTACAGTCATATGTGGTGGGATTGTCCTCTAGTTAATGATTTTTGGATACAGATTGGTAGAGAAATATCGAAAATTGTGGGAAGGAAAGTGGAAATATCTAAATTAATGGTTCTCATTAGCCTGGGTAGCATGGAGTTAAAAACAAAAGAGGAATGTAAATGGGTAAACCTGATGGTAATTGCAGCCAGACAGGTTATAGCAAGCAATTGGAAAAATGCAGAAGAGGTAGCGATGAACCAATGGAGGAAAAAATTAAATAATATTATAATTTTAGAATACCTAACTATGAAGATATGCAGAATGAAAGGGTTTAAGGTCAATGAGAAAGAGGAGGAATGGTTTGAGAAGCTACTGAATTATATGAGTATGTTTGACCAATTTGGGGTAATTAAAACGTTAAAAGCTAAGTAAACCTTGCGGATTGTTAATTGTTAATTTATATAGAATTGTACATATTGTTAATTTGAAATTGTTTTGTTATTAATGTATATCCAATGTATTGGATGCCTGGGGGTCACTGTTTTTGTCTAGGGTGTTGGTGATTGGTTTTATAATAAAATTTACTTTAAAAATATAAATAAAAAAGGAGCACAGACCCGGCCCCACGAGTGGCCAGGTCGGTGCTCTAAAATAAAGAAAATAATAATAAAAAAGAAGCACCCACCTAGCTCCAGGGGCTGCACGGTGGGTGCTTGAAAAAGAAAAAAAGAGGCGCTGCCCCCAAGCCACCACCTCTCAGCTGAGAGGCGCTGGCCCCATGCCAGCACCTCAAAAAGGCCCTGCCACAGGGGCCAGGATCCGCCGCCGCCACCACCGAGCCACCGCTGCCACCACTGCCAGTAAGAACCCAAACTGGTTCGGGTTCATACAATTTTTAAAAAATTAATACGAACCCAAACCCAAACCAAACCAAGGGTGGGCCTAAACCAGACGAACCCAAACCATGGGTTTTCTGGTTCATGCCCACCTCTAATGAAGATAGCTATAATGATATCCCAGTAGTTCTCTAGCTAGCAGGCAGGAAATGCAAATGTTCTCCTATTTCTTTTTGTGGTCTGCTGGTTTTATACACCCCAAAGATATTTTTTCTGCACATCTTCTCAAAACAACCCTGCAACCCACCAGCCTAGAAAAACATTCAGGCAAAAATGAAGGATCACCACTCTTCTGTGTCTCCAGGAGTAGCAATTCTCCTCCAAAGCCATGATTTGGGTAGAGAGAAAGAGAGGCAGGCAGGGAGGCAGGGAGGGAGGGAGAGAAAGGGAGAGCTTCCTGTTGTTGGATTCATTAAAAAAAAATAAGAGAAATATTGTAGATTGATGGAACAATGAGAAAAATGGAACTCTGGTAGAACATGGAAAGAGGTTTTGCTTTGCTTTGTTTTGTTGAAACAATGGCCGTCACTTCACGGGGCTCTTCGCATCGCAGTGTGATTGCCTTCGCTTTGAATGCGAAGGCGATCACGTGGTCTCCCTTCGCCCCCACCCCTCTTTCTCTGTCCTCACCATGCGAAATTTTAGGTTTGAATCCATTCCTACCTCACGTGCTCCCTTCGCATTCGGAAGCTTACTTGCAACATCCGGTTTCTGCTTTCTTTTATTTTTTTAAAAAAAATACCACGGCGTATCGATGCATCAATACCCGGCTGTCGAGGTGCACAAGCCAGCGGTCAAGCCCGGCGCTCAAAGGCCCCTGCGGTTGTCCCGAGGACTTGTGGGCGGCCATCGTGTTTCCCTGAAGCAGAGCAGCTGGGTTGGTTTTTTTGGGGGGGGGCGGGGCGGGGAGAGGCTTCTCTCAGCTTCATCGCCCTGTGTGCCCCGCCGCCGCTCTGTGGGTGGGCGCGCGCGGGGGTGTCTTGTAGCGGCGGCACCGACACCCCCTCCCCCCTCCCTCTGCGCAGCCCTTCGCCATCCCTTGCCAGCGGAGGGACTCTGCTCACGTCACCCGGGGACGCTTGCCCCCCCCTCTGTTGCCCCTGCCCCGTGTTCAGAAGGCAAGATCAAAAGAACGGGTTACCCGAAATATCTATGCATCGGCATTTCGGACAAAAAGTAAGTTAAAAAAATATATATATATTAACTGGCCACACGTGACTTTGGATGCGAAGCGGGATGCGAAGCGAGGAAGATTCCCGGCCTCCGGCAGGGGAATCTCTCGCCCCGCTTGGAGCACGGTTTAGGGGGCGTGGTCGGGGTGGCGCCGAATCCAAAGAGGAGGAGCGTGCGGACTGAAGCGATCGATTCGCACGGAAATTACGGCTCGCTGCGCAGCGAGAGGTTCGTGAAGTAACGGCCAATGAAGAACAATACTGGATGATACAGCCTCCAAAAAGTTGCCTATGGGAAGCCCCACAAAAGGAATGTACTGTATTTATTTTATTTTATTTTATTTAAAATATAGTTAATTCTAATTTAATTTTACTTTGTTCTTTAAAAAAGGACTCAAGGCAGCTTACAACAATTAAAAGACAGTATTTAATCTAATAATTGTAAGCATACAATACTAAAAGTATCAATGAATACAATACCATTTAGCAATTGATTTAATGGGTCTACTTTAGTTAGGATTTGCAACTGGGTCTAGGCCGCTTGATATATATTTTTCAAAATTTACTGTGCTCAACAAAGGAAGACCATTAGAACTTTTAGTTCACAGAGCTTCGTAGTATCACATTTGAAAACCTTCTATTGATGAAGAAACGACATAAGGCACAGCATGCAGTGTGTGACAGGTTTTCCCAAAGCATCAGGCATAACTTGTTTCCTAAACTAGAGCTGAGTCTGAGCTGAGCTGAGCTAAAATATTTCACTGTGATCAGGTATATTTCAGGTATATTTCAGGTATAATGCACTATAGCCAATACCATCATGCAGGATTAATACTATCTTGCTGGTCTCATATTTAAAAGAAGAGCAAGTACCATAAGAGATCTGGCTTCCCTCCTTTTCCCACCTACCAAGAGAAACTCAAAAGCCAGAGTTTCTTCAGGCATGTCCAAAGTCTGGCCCAGGGGCCAAATGTGGCCCGTTTTAAAATTTTGAGTGGCCCTCAGCCTCTTCTCTCCTGGCTTAGCCTGTCACTCATCCCCAACGGCCGCCCCCTCCCTGTGCCATCTGGAAATGTCAGCTTGCAGTTTTATGGTTTGCCTGCCTTTCCAGGCTCCGTCCATCCCCTCAGCCACCCGCCCTGCCTACCCATCCCCAGCTCTGTTGCTGCAGAGAGCAACGATGCATCTTGGGTATTTGCAGGCCATCGGGCCCTTGGGTGCCTTGAAACCAGAGTGTTTTGGCTGCTGCAGAGGCGTGTAGATCCATGTCCTTTCTCTCCCCCCCCCCTTTTTTTCAGGCTGAACAGTTGGCCCCCACACATTTTCACCACACCAAATATGGCTCTCCTTGCAAAAAGTTTGGACACCCCTGCTTCGAGGAGATAATTAATGCTGACGTGATCTAGTTACGATCCAATGAGTGCCTTCTATCAGTCACCATTACCCTTTTTTCTGACTTCCCAAACATTCCTGTGTATCCATCTACATCCTAGAGCAATATTCCTTCCCTTTTACTACAAGAAAAAAAATCCTTGTTGTAGCAAAAGAAAATCCTTGTTCCATCCTAGTAGGATGGAAAAGATGAGCTGGTAAAACCCACTCTTTGTGGATAGTGACATCAAAATGTATCTGCTGCCTGAAATGGGGCTGCTATCAGAATAACATAAAGAGCAAGGGAGTGCAATTGAATGGGAGAAAAACTCACCCACAGAAATGACACAGACTGTTTTAACTACCGTGATGGAAAGACTACCTGAAAAGCTGTAGCTGCAAAACCTGCTGGCCGCTGGCTGATAAAATATTGAGCTTGTTTACCCATTCCAGACCATCTACCTCTGCTCCGGCACAGCACGGCTGATCTGTCGCATGCCAGAGTGGGTCTGCCTTGACACATTATTCCCACAACGGCAGCATCAAAGGCACCATTTTCAAAGCCTTTGATTTCATCGTTGTTCGTTGGTCACATTGATTTTGTGCCACGGTTTTGTGGGGTTCCATTTTAATTGATAGACTTGTCGTTCAGACCCTGTTGCAATTGTTAAAAGCCCTCATGCCTCAGTCGCCCACTTGCGATGTTTCAATGTCTCTGGAATAATTGGCTTTGGTTTATAAGACCTGAACATCTGAACAAAGCAGCAAGATTACTGGACGTGAAACAAACAAGATTTGGTATCCAGCCCCTGTTGTTAATAAACAACAAATGTATACATAATATATACATATGTAACATACATGCATATATACACATAGTGTTTAACTGTGTTATATAAGAGAGCTCAAAAATGCTTCATGTAAATCTTAGTTATCTTCAGGAGTGCACTGTGTGTGCACATTCTTCAGTTCAGAGACAGTATAAAGGTAAATCATGTATTCCAGATTAACTCAAAAGTGCCAGAAGTGCCACAACCCCCAAAAATGTGCACTGGCTGGAAGCCTCCTAGTTACTTATACTAGCATAAGCACAATAGTGTAAATTTCAGTGGCAAATTGCCAGCACTTAATAAGTCACCACTTATATTCCTCATTATGCACCCAGTTGCTAGCTAAGGAATACAAGCAACAACTCCTTAACTAGTGGTGATTTTGTGTTCAGAGGTACACCATTGCAATTATGGCAGCATAAAAAATCCATAGGATTCTCAGTCAATTGTTCATTGAACCAACTCTTTGAATCAATGAAACATAAATGTTTATTTATTGAGTTTTTCTTGCTTTGTTCCAGTTGGGACTATCAGTTAGGTTTGGCCCAATAGCAGCATATGTTTCAGAATGGGTGTTAATGTTTTTGTAGGTTTCAAGTTAATAGCACAAGGGTGAAAAGATATGCTTTAAAACAAGGGTGTCCAAGTATTGCTCCCCAGATGATGTAGGACTACACCTCCCGGCAGCCTTAGCCAGCACAGCTCATGGTGATGAATGCTTGGAGTTGCAGACCAACAAAATCTGTGCAGCCACATTTTGTTCACCCCTGCTTTAAAATATGAAGCATTAATCATAGTTTTGAGATGAAGCCTTACTATCACAGGGGAAACTAGCATTTAGATAATAGTATAATACTTTTCTGAAAGAGTAGGCAACTATTATATCAGTTGGATACACAAAAACAGTATCATATTCCTATTCTTCTTAGCATCTGTCCCACTTGGTAGCAGGGTCTGCTATTTTGGTTTTTGTCTTCCATTTTGCACAGTTGCAGGCTAGGTCCAGGTGAACCCGGGACAAGTTCATGCAGTTGCCAAGGGTGTACATCCAGTGCTGTTTTGATGTGCTCACCTCCAGAGTAAGCCCATTTTGGGCGGAGTTTCCTGTGTCTGTACCAACACAGTCAGATTTCACATATCTTGTTGGCAATGGGTGCAATCCATGTATAGAATGGATGTCATCATTGCCCACATGATGACATCTGTTACACAAAAATAGTACACAACCTGGAAATAATTTGGGCAGCTGTGAGAAATACCAACCTGATAAACGACCTTCATCTAAAATTTGTTGCACCCAGAAATAGGTGTTTCAGTATTGCTGCAGATGGCTTTTTAGTTGAATTAATTTGTATGCCACTTTGTTAGAGCAAACTGTGGTCCCAAACAACATTAGCATAACAGTGGAGGAACACAATGTTATAAACAAAAGATAAACTTTCTCCTGAAAGATCTCATGTTTGGTTGTCTCAAAAGATACCCAAATCAGTAAGCGATGGAAATGTGTTTGAATGGAGAGTACAGAATTCCCAACTGGATTGATTATATATTGAAATTTATTTTCCCTCTAGTCCTAACTGCACTGACTAATAATTAGCTTTTTGTAGCATTTGCTGGACTCTTAAGTGGTGAAGATGCGTACAGTTATAAAAGCTGAGGAATGGGAAACATTATTTCTTTCAATTATAGTCCTTAGAGTTCTCCACTAAATGTGGACATGAGCATGGGCAGGGGAATCTGGGTGTTGTAATCTGGAAAAATAACTTTGTCCACCTCTTTAAAACAAAACACATTCAAATTAAGGTATCAGCTGTTCAGTAAACATGGGGTAAATTCAAGACAACAACCAAACAGTAGAGATTTGACTCATAATTAGTATTGAACAGAATCAAAACTAGCAAGTCAGAAAAAAGGGGGCAGGTAATCCATCATGGGATGTGGTTTACAGAGTGACAGACTCAGACTCTGGAGACCTGGCTTTGAATCCCCACTTGGCCACAGAGACTCAAAGGGAGGGGATGAAACTAGAAAAACTACTCCTTAAATATCAAAATAGTTTGAAGTTATATAGTCCATACAGGATGAAGAGTTGAGGATATTGCAAGTGTGCTCCTTGTAATGTTTACAGATGGCAGGAAGCATGGAAGGACTGGGGAGTCACACATCTCCTTACTGCAAGGCATAAATTTCAGAGGTATTAAAATTGATCTGCCCTCTTTCTAGCTAGCTAGCCGAGATCTTGTGGCAAGCAGATATTTCTCATGCTCATAAAGTAAGCATTTTGCTGCTGACTCCATTAGTGCCACTGTTTCCTTCTATGATCCAAGCAGTTTATTTTCAGTCAGCTGGAGTCGCAAGCTGACAAAAATGGCATATCCCCTTCATTTCTGGATACCTCTAGAGAACCCACAACACATATAGCTTAACTTTTCATTGTCGTGTCTCCTCCTCCCTCATCGTCACTAACTAATAGCTGTTTTTTTAAAACAAAAAATACTTTTACAGCTTCCATTTTCTTATTTGTAGAAATAATAGGTGGGAGTATCTAATGGAGCAAAAAAATATAGGCCTTAAAATAGCTACTGTCCTCTTTGCCGTCATACAAAAAGAAGGCATTTGTGAGTATATTTATCACTCGTACAATAAAAATGTGATTTACTTCATTTACCTTCATAATGCCTTTCTGTATCAGACACTACACCTTCATATGTAGTTTGTTTCCAAGTGAAAAGCTACATATGACCAGGAGAGCCGCATACATTGTTCTCAGACCCGTTATACGCATAGAAACAGAACTAATGCCAAGGTGGAGAAAAATTAGAGGTCCCATCGTGGCTCGACTCACTACTTAGAATAGTGTTGGGGAAAGGGAAAGGGAGTAGGAAGGAATGGTGAACAGGCAGCGGGAAGCCCAGTTCTTTCCCAGCCTGCCCTACCTCAGACAAATGTGAAGAGGAAGCAAGAATGAGACCTGTTTTGCTCACTTGAGCTCCTTTAGAAACCAGGTGTGATGCAAAATGTGGTGAGAGAGGGGCATCAGCTAGTCTGACCTACTGCATGCTTGAAGCTCACCCAACCTTCTTCGGGTCCAGGTTCACATTTGTGGTGTCCAAGAAACTCAATTCTGAAAGTGAGGGAAAAGCTTTTTAAAAAAGCAAGGCTGGACCATAGCCAGAGGTAAAATTGCACAAAGCCTCGGAGTTGTAGGTGTCCCTGCAGTACAAGTGAGATGGAGGGGCTTCTGGCTCAGACAATGACTCTCTATAGGGCTGGCAGCTGTTTCCTTCTTCTTTTTTCCAGGAGTGGGAGAAAGCTCCCATCTCATCAATGAACAGACCATGTTTTTAAGGCAGCCTCAGAAAAGAGGAGGAAAGGGGGTGGCTTTGAAAGCAGAAGGGACTTGGGAGTCTTTGATTCCTTTGTAAAAGACAAGAAGCCTGCTTTGCCTTTGCTCTTCTTGGAAATTCATCCTCTATCTTTCTTGGCTCTCTCATCTGATATCCATCATTGAATCCAGTAGATTTATTATAGAGAGGAAAGAGAGGTATATTTCTGTTGAAACAAGATAAGTGGAAGAAACCTTCCAGTCTTATCTCTGCATTTCTCATCCTTCTCCCCCCCCTCTCCCCCCTTCTCTTCTTTTTCCACTTCTTCCAGTTGACTTTATTTATCTGGACTTTTAGAAGGCTTCTGACAAGTTCTCACATCAAAGTCTCTTGTCCTGGATCAGCAACTGGCTAACAACAGAGGGTAGCACTAAATGGAAACTTCTCCAAGTGGAGGGAGGTAAAGAGTAGCGTCCCCCAAGTATCAGTACTGAGACCCCTGCTTTTCAACCTCTTCATAAATGACCTAGAAGTAGGAGTAAATAGCAAGATAGCCAAATTTGCTGATGATACTAAATTATACAGGGTATTAAAGAGATAAGAGAAAGTACTTTTTCACCCAAAGGATCACTGGTCTATGGAACTCCCTGCCAGAAGAAGTGGTGACAGATGTCAGCCTTGACAGCTTTAAGAAAGGATTAGACAAGTTCATGGAGAACAGGGGTATCAATGGCTAGCATTATGGATGCCTAAGTACAACCTTTGGGATGGAGAGATAGGCATATGTGCAATCAGTCTCATAACTAGACCAACACCAAGCACATAAAGAGGAGCCTCCTGGAACAAAAAGAACATGCACACAGTTTATTTTTAGGGTGTACATATCCTGAATACGATACCGGTCATTGTAAACAATCAAACAACACTTCCTCACCACTTTATATCACAATGACAGAATGGCATGTAACATGTATCACAATTAGAACCGTTTTGATTTAAAAAAAAGCATGGTTTCAAGTGAGATGGCTTTTTTAAAATTCTGGTCATACACAGTAAGTAAACAAACATTTCTTTGGAAATTATCTAATTATTATTATTTTAATAATTATATTTTCCTTCTTTGAGATTTGACAAATACAGAATGAAGCAGAACTATAAAAGTTCAGTGACACAAATGTATATACCAGCGTACAAAAGCAATTATTTCCCTGATTTTGTATATGTCTTGAAGATAAACTTCTTGTGGATTAAACGTTCTTTGGCAATTTATTTCAAATAAACATTTCTAGATAGCCTTCAATGGCAAAGCCCTCACAAAGAAACTGACATAAAAGAGCCGTGAAATACAATCTCTTTTCTCATTAAAAACAACAGTTGGAAATGGCAGTTGAAAAGACCAACCAATCAGTTAAAGACAACTCGAAAGAATATCAAAACCAGCAATACTGGAACAAAAATGCAATCTGAACTAATTTAAGATGTAAGGTCCTTTGTATAGCCTGTACAGAGTTCTGTCGATGGGCTGGCATACAAATGGAGCCAGTAGCAGCTCAAGTGGTCCCACTGCCTGCCTCCCTGTTGCTACCCCCTCCTTGCTACATCTCCTTCATTGTTCCTGCTCTTCCCCATCATTGTCATTCCATCCTGTAAGAGCAGCATTTGTCACACAAAGTATGAATTTGTGCACAGCTGGTTGAGTTCAAATTGGGGCGGAGAGAGAGTTCCTTTCTCAGACTCACTCACTATATGTAGAGTGCCATAGAAGGCTGTCTATGACAGGGACACAGGCAACCAGGAAGAGCACTCTGTCACTCACATAAGGCTTTGAGGCAAGATCTTCCTCAGAGCCAGGCATTTGGAACCTAGCTATGTCCAGAAAGTGAAGAGAGAAGTGAGGACAGCAGGTCCACCCAATGGTACATATTTAGGCACTCCAGGCCCATCACTGCTTGGGGCAGGTGACTCCCTTTGTCCCCCAAGCCCAGAAATAAGAGAAAAGGCACATTTGTGGGATTTAAAATAGGGTCACAATTTATTGTTATTAATCCATGCTATTGTTCCTGTTATCCTTTCCAAGGATACTTACAAGTGCAAATGGCTCTGTGGCTTTTCAAGCTTATTGTGACTGGGCAGCCCTCATAAATCACTTTTTGGATCTGGGTCATAAATCATGCAAATCTATCATATCTAAACTAATCCTCCATTCCTTCAAGCGTCGAGGGCTGCCAGTGTACAAACTCTAATTTTGGCTGCTATTATCCTGAGGTGATTTAGCCACTTGCCTTCACCACCAATTGTGACTGAGGTGTAGGAAAATTGGGAACCCCGTAACAAATAGAATGGGATGGGCGAAAACTCACCCACTGCTCCCGACCAATCCGAGAGGTGGTCAAAAATTCCCATCCGGCCCTTACACGACCAATTAATCTCATTCTTTCCTGCAATCCAAAAACACCTCAGTTACCTCAGGTTGGGAGCCACTGCTTTACCTTATAGAAGAGCCAATCCCTCACAAAACTCCCATTCATAATAAAGTTACTCACTGTCAAATCTGAAGCCTCTCTGTGTGCAACATATTGCTAGGTCAAAATAAGACATATTCAGTATTAAAGCATTGATGATGACTGTTTAGGTTTGATAATAGCCCTATTCAGTCATTCTCTGATTGGTAATAACAGACCTGCTGGAGGGAGGGGTTAGTCCTGTCCCCTCACAACAGCTGTGATGAGAATGAGGAAATTAGACATTGAAAGGAAGATGAATGTTTTTATTGTGCAGCAATAAAACTATTTGGCATGGACATGAGCCATCAAGTATGTGATCTCATCTTGGAAAGTGTTCATTTACTGTTTAGGTAGGTAGGTAGGTAGGTAGGTAGCTTTTTATTGTGTAAACAATAAATAAATGTTATATGTAAATACAGCAGATACAGCAGATACAGCAGATAGGCAGGCAGGCAGGCAGGCAGATAGATAGATAGATAGATAGATAGATAGATAGATAGATAGATAGA